>JABSTQ010010354.1:0-308213 GCA_013358835.2 Ixodes persulcatus
CCGTAATTTGGCGATCCTCAGTCAGAGCTGCTGTGAGGGAATCACAGTCGCGGAGCAAAGCACGTGACAGCTACTTTTAGGAGCAGTACTATTCGCAACTTTCACGACCTATAGGGGGCGCGCTGGCGCCTATCAAAATGGCTGTCATCTGGATGATCGTCGTAGAACAGCAGTACAAGGCGCGGTCTGTGACGCGTGAGTAATTCTAGTTTTGCTTTCTGCGAGCGGTATTAGAGCCTAACTTTACTTTTTCACCCCAGAAACATGTAGGCAAGCACCTTTATTGTGAAGCCGATCATCCAGGAGCTAGGGAGCGCGATTCTCGCACCGCGGTACCACCATCGCTGAAAGTTGCGAATGGCCCCTGGATCGCGTCTCCGACTGATGTGTTTAGCGTTCTATCTGCCCATACACCAGAAGTGGTCCCCAAGTGGCAACAAATGACGTCACAGAAGATGGAGTGTCACGCTGTTGCATCTCGCGATCCTCGCGATTCATCGTAGAAATGCTGGCGAAAACCACGAGCGAACACGAGTGTCGCTGTCGTCACGACGTCCCAACGAAAAGCAATTATGCAATTTCGACGTTTTTGTGATTCGGTAATTTAAATTACTGTATACATGTTTTAAGAAAGTAAACACATCATAACCAAATAGGAACTTCCGTGCTAAAACATGCAGTGCGAAGTAAAGAAAATTCTACTTTTTTTTTTTTTAATGTCCACAAAAAAGAGGCTATGCAGCATCGATCGTACCGTTTTTTTTTTTTTGTTTTGTTTTTTTTAGCCCATATGTGAGGTCCTTTAACACGAAAGTACCGACGTAAAAGCGCTGTAGAGACGACATAAAAAAAAAAAAATTGAAGTGAATTGAGGTTTGTAGTGAAACGGAAAAAAATAAATAATTAACGATGTTTTACGGTAAACACATAACCTCTAAGTAGAACTTCAACCAAGTGGCGGTTACGCGCTTTCATGCCCATTTCAACGAAGTTGGGAAAACTATGTATTGCGTCTTGTGAAGAAACATGTGGAGCAGCATGTTTATGTTAGAAGATTGTGTGTAATCGTTGCGCAGTACCTACCAAAAGAAGGTATTATTTGAGCACAGTTTCAAGCGTTTCCGTCGACGTGTGCTACGAATACAGCAACTCCGTTCGTAGAAGTGATGAGGAAATGGCGTTTCCCTTGATGATACGATTGTGATTATGAAATAAAATGTTCAATCAACCAATAATTGCGACGTGTCCGGTCGCCTGGGATCCCGACAACTAATATCGTTCTCTGGAAAGTCCATTTTAATATTTACAAGTTTTGTGGAGTTCATCGAGCGAATAAGAATGTTCCAACAATGAGCTAAACCTACGCGAGTTCCCGAATCCAACACAGCGCTTTTGAATTTTAGCACTGTAGACAGTTTTGCGAACAGTGTATACTTGTGTGCAAATATTCGTCTAACAGTTTTGCAACGTTTTGCAAGCATCGGAATGACTCAGAATAACTGCGGAGTTGATACTCGGGGAAGATAAGACGGGAACTTTGGTACTTGGGGGAAACGGACCGTGGGCGTTAGAGACAGGGGAACAGCCGGGGGACAAACGTGCTACAATCGCATACCTTTCCAAGGTCATCGCTTGGGTGACCGTGGGCGCCCAAAAAACCTTTCTTTTCTTCTTTTTTTTAGGGGAAGGGGGGGTGTAGGCGCTGATGGCCTTCCGCCTTTGTGGCTTTTGACAGACGCACAGCGAGACTGGCAGAACAAGCGCATGATTCATTTCTTTCGATGGAGGCGTTCTGTGTGTGTAAGCGAACATGATTTTTTTTTCCTTTTAGTAGTTAGTTGTTCTTGCCTTGACTCGGGTCCCAGTGGATGCGTTGTCGTTGTATGCCCACCATCTTTTTTTTTTTTTTTTAGTTTGTGGTAGTTTTTGCGCTGATGGGGTATCAAGATAGACGAAAAAAAAAAAGAAATTTTGCCTCGACAAAAAAACAGAAACAAAAAAGTTATTGTTGCGATCAGGAGCGTCTCCAAAGCCCGGAGCACCTCGCCTTCGTTCCCCTGACATGTCGCTCGCTTTCGCGTAGCACCCCTCAATTCCGAAGGCTACTGTGTTCTTCAGGAAAAACGATTTTAGGAGCCTGCAGTATTACCACAGGTGCAGGATTGAGAGCGTAACCCATGTACTTGAAGAGAAGGGGAAGCTCTCTTCTTATCGGAACAATTTTATGGGTTTCCACGTCGCGATTGTCCTATAAAATCAACTGTCATTTATTTCTCGCTCGTGGCTTCCAAGTACTGCGCGCAACTATTGAGATAGTTAATCATGGCTGATTAACACAATGCATATCTCTAACGCACAATAGTTTTCCGAAATCAAGGTTTCGCCGAAACAGATAATTCACACGTACAGTTCGACGCGTAATACCTTTGACTATTGACTCGCGAGTGATGCCCCCAACATGGCTGAGTCTGGCGGCGTTCCAGACCTAACATCTAAATTTTGTTGCCTAACCTGTTACTATTTCGCGCGCATATTGCGCCATTTTGAAATGAAAGCGCACGATGAAAGTGACGCTCGTTTTCCGCTTGATGGAAATTTCACGCCAGCTCGTTGTCTTTGCTCGTACCTTGAGCGTTTCCCAGCGATGCGGAGCGTTCAACATGAAAAAAACGCACGATGGCACCCTTCGTACACTTATTACTTCTATAACACCGCGCCGCCTCGTATCCTTTTGTTTTTCTTTCATGGTACTAATTTCTTTCTGCGCATTACGGCTGTTACGACGCTAAGTCTGTCTGCACCTTCGAATTTGATCTTGGGCTCAGATCAGGAACGAACCACTTTAAATCAGGAGAATATAATTAACACTGCAGCAAAGTAAATACATCATATCGATCGTAAATACGATTTGACACATTCCATCTGAACACATATTGTGCACAGCGAATGCAATAGCGAGTCAGCGTGCAAAACGCCGCCACATTACGCTACCATAACATCTAAGCGATTTTTGCATAGCACCGAGCACGGAAGAGAAAACAGTTATTCATTCACATAAACGAAGCAAATTTATTTAAAGCCCGTACACTCCGTACGTTCAGTCTGCCTAAGGTTATCAATAGACTCGACCATGTATTTTGTCGAAACAGATAAAAGACGTTGGCGAAAATTATTAGACTGAATAAGTGAATCTAACGCACATATTTTACCAACCGACGGTCGCGCGCCTTCAATGCCATTTCCAAATGTCACTGCGCACCTTGGACACACTTTGGGGAGCAACACATATTTACATCGCCGCCCGAGGTCTTTATCGAACGTGTAGTGCTGACAAAAATAAAATGCTAACCTAACTCTCAATCGCTCACGGCAAAGTACGATTTCGAAAAGGCGGTACTGTACGTCACTTGAGATAAAAACCCAAGCTATAGAAACGAGCGTCGTAAAAAAAGGAACCGACATTTTTATTCCTACCTCCGAACAGAAACGAGCGCCACCCACTGCATCACACAGCGCAGAGGCCGGACTCGGCCACCACGCATATTATCACTGACGTCAGATGCAATGCACACTGAACTGACTGACCACAGACGCAGGCGCGCGCGAGGGAGGGACAAACTTCCTCCGCCGGGAGAACACGGCACATTTTGGGGATCTATTTCACGCAGCGGAGAACGCGGGCCTTTTCACACTTCGATACTGGCGCCATCTAGAAGTCGCGCGTTGAACCACTTCGCGAGCCGCGCGCCATCTGGTGTCTGAAACGGACGAAAAAATAGAGGTACCGCGCCCTCTTAACTGGCAGCGTCTACTG
Organism: Ixodes persulcatus; assembly: GCA_013358835.2. Taxonomy (NCBI): domain Eukaryota; kingdom Metazoa; phylum Arthropoda; class Arachnida; order Ixodida; family Ixodidae; genus Ixodes; species Ixodes persulcatus. Next base: position 3,815 of record JABSTQ010010354.1, read on the forward strand.
AATCGTCGTAAATGCTTCCGCCTGAAACTCCTTCACAGCATATATTACGATCAGTGTGGAATTGACAAAACGCAATATTTACTTCCACCTCACTTCATCTCTCGGCGCCTGGATCATAGCAGAAAAATTAGGCCTTTTACCAGCAAAACAGACATTTACAAATACTCATTTTTTCCTTGCACAATACTCAACTGGAACCAGTTACCTGAAAAGATTGTCTCAACAAACGTAAGCTCTCAATTTTATCACGCATTGTCAGATTCTTAAAACTTGTTATTTCTACGAACTTCAGCTTTGTCTGTATACGAGTGCAGTGTCTAGCTTTACGCTGGTTTGGGTTTTCGTTTGTTTTTATTTTCATGTTAATTGCTCCGGGTAAGTCACCTTTTGAGTTCTGACTGTTTAAGCAATTAAGTGTTCTTTGGCGTCATGTTCATTTTGTATTTGCCCCTCCCCCACTATAATGCCCTCACGGGCGCTGTGGGGTTATTTCAATAAATAAATAAGCGAAATGACAAACACCGAGCTGCCAATTTCGGGCTCACTATTCGGCCTTCCTGGAGGGGTTTTCTCACCAGGAGGGCGAGAAGAAGGGACCACTACCTCGAGCAACGTTCCAGCCGCCAATGTAAGCGGTCAGCCCGAAGCCATGGACACGAAGATTGCGAGCAACGCCGAAACCGCCCCTATCGAGACGGGACCGGCACGTCTTGCCACTCCGACACTGAAAGAGCCAACGATGGAGTGCCCCGTCATTGTATGCTTCGGTGAGCCTTCCACAAATCCAAGCACGGCTTTTTGGGTTGAACAAGCTTTAAGGTCCCTTCTCGCGGGCGTCCCGAGAGAGAACATTTGAGACATATTTAAGAACATACTTGGAGAAACCCACGAAATTGTGCCAATCAAAGCGAAGAAGAAGATATCGGCTTCAAAGAAAGCTCCGATAAGCCCTCTAGGTACAAAACAAACGCAAGAAGCGCCGGCCGTAGCCGGCACCATGCCCATACCTGACACAACGCCGCATGCAGTGGAGAACAAGCGCGCCAGTTCGGTACCTGCGGGGACACTCGCACCACCAACGAGCGCGGTCAGCGAGATGCCACCTGCTACACAAGAGGAACCTGAGGACACGGTTGGTTGGACCCGGGTGACGTATAAGAAGAAAAGGAAACGGGTTCGAGGGGACCCGACACAGCAAACTTCCGAGGAAACCAAGTCAACCCGGCGCTGGCAGTACGAGTATAAGATCCGTTCGACGCGTTCACAAATCTCGATCAAGCCCCTACTTCCACTACTCAAAATGCACCTCACGGGCACTCACATCTCCACGGCCGTCACAATGCATCTCATAGAAAAGGCTAACACGATTTCGGTCCGCACAGATTCGAAAGAGTTGGCCGAGACTCTTGAGAAGATCACAGAGATCGGCAGTGAAAAGAAAGGCAAGATGCCCATACAAGTCTTCAGGACTTATGGGAATACATACAGCAAGGGTGTCATTTAGGACATATATCCCAAGAAAGAGGACCCGCAAGACGATGTCCTCAATTCGGAAATTGAGTCAGAAAAGCCTCATGTGGTGACCGCTTGAAGACTTGGCAAGTCAAACACGGCGGTCCTCACGTTCGACTGAGAGAAAACGCCTCGATTGGTTCTTTACGGCAAGAGGTGCATGCGGGTATTCCCGTTCAAACCAAAAGCAGTAACCTGCGGGCACTGCAACTGTCTAGGACACAAGTTCGATATATGCCCAAATGCGGCAGTGTGCCCTATATGCAGAACCGACCATCCAAGACCAACAGACCCGACCCAGGGACCTGAGTGTACCGACACTACACCCTACTGCCAGGGTTGTAAAAAAAAGGCCACCTCGGAACCGACCGCAAATGCCCCACATGGCAGGAAACCAACAAACGCATGCGGAAAGACATCAAGAGTTTCAGAGAATAGCACAAGCTGCAACAGCAACAACAGGAGATAGCAAATAGACCCGTCAAGACCCCGGTACTGCCCAGTGAGAACCTGTGGGCCAACAAGGTCAAGCAGGGTCTCTCGCCACCACTGTTACCATTGCCAACGGCAGAAGCACAAGAAATGCGTAACACGTGAAAATTCCTCAAGGCAGAGCTAAACAGGCTCAACACCATCGTCCAGTCTCTACAGGAGGAAAACAAGAAGTACAGAGAATACGCCAATCGTCAACGGGCACTCGCAGCCCAATTCTTTATGGGAAAATGATTAGGGTACTCCAGTGGAACTGTCAGGGGCTTCGCAAACGGGCGGCGGAGCTTCGGATACGACTCCTGGACAAGCTTGATGAACGTCCTGACGTAATGCTACTTCAGGAAACTAATACGTCAAGCATCAACTTTAGCGGCTACACAGCCTACTCCAGCCCATCAATCACATCCAAGCGCCCAGGCCACTCGGCTTCCCCACCAGGAAAAGCTACTGTCTACGCAAGGAGCGACTGGTATCAACACCAGATCGACCTTACTTCATACTGTGATGAACAACTGGAAGTGGTTGCAGTTCGCGCAACGGTTCAGCAGACGAGCCACATTTTGTGTCCATCTACTACAGACCGCTTAGAGACAAGACGCATACAAGAAACCACGGATGGATCGCTCACCTTCACGATCCATACCCCGAGAGCACAAGCACTACGGCGGAGACTTCAAACTCAAACACCAAACGTGGGGCTACGTACAGTCTTCGACCGGAGCGGAAGATCTAATAGGTGACATGCAAACATTCCGTTTGCATTTGGCAAACAAGAAAGGAACCAAGACAAAACTTTGAGGAGCAGGACAGAAGGACACGACACCAGATCTATCATGGACGACAAATCAGTACATACAGCATCAAAAATGGAAGTGTCTCCTAGACCCATGGGGTAGCGATCATTTCCCCATCCTCTTCGAGTTCTCGCCCACAAAGAAGGTCAAGAACATGACAAAGAAACGAGTGACCAAGACCGTTCACTGGGACAAGTTCAGGGACGTCCTGAGGGAAGATAAATCAGAAGAGTCCAGCTTCGAGAGCCTCCTCAACAGCGTCATGCAGGCAGCCACAGTCAAGACAGACGTCGAAGAAGACGCTCCTAACCCTGATATTTTCCTTCTCAACCCCTGGGCCAAGCGACTGCAAGCGGTGCAGAAGTACCGAAAGGGGTACAAAACCCCACAAGGCAGGCGAGCCATTACTAGAGCGACGGTGGAAGCAAAGGTGTACGCCCAAAAACTAGACTCACACCGTTGGCTAGATTACAGCGCTTCACTTTCCGACAAGACCTCGATCACGAAGCTCTGGGCTACGAGTAGAGCCTTGCTCGGAAAAAAGAAGACTAAAGGAGCGACGCATACACTAGCTCTCAGACCGGACAAGTCTGAGGAACAGTTGGCCAGAATGTCGGGAGATCTCTTCTTTCCTCAACCTGACCTATCCGGCTGCGCCTCCCCTTACTATCAAGAACTTCTGGCTCCCGATCACGAGATGGACCGTCTCTTTACCCGTGGAGAACTCGAGTGCGCCTTGAATCAAGGGAAGTTGCACACGGCACCGGGATCAGATAAAATCACCAAGGCTATGCTACGAAGCCTCCCAGACAACACGAAACAACAACTACTAGACCTGATCAACCAGATCTGGGAAACTGGCAAACTTCCTCAGCAGTGGAAGCACTCCCTCGTCATTCCTATTCACAAGCCGGGCAAAGACAAAGGTTCACTCTCCAGCTATAGGCCAATCTCTCTAACGTCATGCATATGCAAGTTGATGGAACGAATGGTACTTGCAAGAATCGCATGGCATCTGGAATCTACGGACGCCTTCCGCCCCGCCTAGACAGGGTTTCGACCGTGTCTCGGAACGCAAGAAAGCCTCGCCCTCATATCGGCTGACGTAATACGAAACATCAACCCCAACCGTGAAACCATCAGAACAATTGTGGCGATTGATGTCAAGAAAGCTTTTGACTCGGTCCCACACGCATCAGTCATAAACGAAGCCCAAGGACTCGGCATAGTCGGAAGGCCGCTGAACTTTGTCAAGAACTTTCTTGAAGGGAGAACGTTCTCGTTGCGCTCCGGCTAGCACGACAGCGAGCCGAGAGTGAACCGAGTAGGAGTCCCACAAGGCTCCATGCTCTCACCAACGCTCTTTAATATCGCGATGGCAGCTCTGCCTCACGCACTTGCAAAGATCCACAACTTGGGCTTCACCGTGTACGCGGACGACGTCTCGATATGGACCAAGAACGACGACATTGCAACACAGCAAGACACTCTACAAGCGGGCCTAGATACAATCGAAGCCCACCTATGCAGGGTAAAAATGCAAGCCTCTCCGGAGAAAACCAACTACACCGTAATCGCACCGAAAAGGCACCGTCTCGCCAAGATTGCAGAACAACTAAACCTCGTTCTTGCAGGCAAGCGAATCAAGCCTTCCACGTCTGTCAAGATATTAGTGCTCACTATCAAGGAGACCGGCAAGGCAGACATCTGGCTCCAGGACACACTAAAACATTGCAACTCTGCCTTTAATGGCATTCGGCGCATCTGTAGCGCAAGGGGTGGAGCGACAGAAGAAATTGTGACAAGAATGGTCAAAGCTTTAGTAGTTTCGCGTGTCTGCTACGGGGCTCGGCACTACTGGTTGACCAAGGCGCAATGGCAAAAGCTCGAAGCTTTGAGAAACCAAGCAAAAAGAATAATCACGGGCCTGCCCAAGTTCTGCCCCCTGGGCAAGCTGAACGAACACACTCAGATTAACTCCCAACACGAAACCGTTGTTGCCCGCACGGTCGCACACGGGGAAAGACGTAAGCACACACGACAAGAGAGAAGGATCCTGGAACTCTTATTGAGATGTACCGGAGACCTACCCAAGCTACCACAGGAACTCCCGCCATGGGAAGATCACGCAGAAATCACTAACAACAAACCAAGCACACGGAAGGGCGACAAAAAGCAACAAGACCGCCTCGCTAGGGCACACATCAAGATGACGGAGGCGTGGGAAGAAGGAACGAGCGGGATCGTGGCTGCAGACACGGATACTGCTTCGATAGACGGCCCAGTCACTCTAAAGGCTGCAGCTGTTATCTTTCCAACACTAGGCACAAGCGCAACCAAGAACCTTCCAGCCCGCACCTCGGTGAAAGGGGGAGAACTTGCAGCAGTCCGCCTTGCCCTCGAGACGGCCCTTGCATTACCTGAAACACCATTTGAGCATCTCCGGATATTTACGGACTCTCAGGAGGTGGTAAAAGAATGCAGAAAATCAAGAAGCCCTAGCGTCGAAGTGCGTAATATCAAGAAACTCGCCTCAATGCTACTAGCAAGAGGCACGGCTACGAGAATAGCCTGGGTTCCAGCGCACGCAGGAATCTCCGGCAACGAAGAGGTGAATCGACTTGTACGGAAACGAAGAAAAGTATGCGTCTTTTATCAGGTCTAAAAAGAGGTTATAGCACTTATCAACATCGGTTTCCCTCAACACGGGACTCCAATTGATAGCCCCCATTTTTTCTCTAAACTTTTCGAGTGTTGTAGCGCTAATATTTCGGGACATTACTGGAAGGTTAATAGCCCTGTTACATGGTACATTGTTATTAATGAACATAACTATGGGGAGATGATCGCTTAACCCATAGCCCAGCACACCAGCACTAATGTTGTCTTCACAGTCGTTGGTTATAAACAGATCGATCAATGTTGACGTTGAGCATGAAATGCGAGTTGGAGGAATTATGACATTACTGAAATTATTTGACGTCAGCAAACTTGCAAAGTCATCGGTGATGCGGGAAGCTTCGAGCATATTTATATTAAAATCACCACCCAGATACAATTTACAGCCTTCTTCATTCGCAAAACAAAATAACTCTTCCAAAAAATGTATAAACACCGAAATATTTCCATTTGGCGGGCGATATAAGACAGAGTAAATACAACAGTTTTTTCTAATGCAGAGTATTTCGTAGTTTGGCGTAACAACAGAGTAATCACTGAGGAGCACACAGCCAGAAACATTAGTCTGCAATGACACACCGCCTCCACGACCATAGTCGCGATTTAAGATAAAATTATAATAACCCGAAAGAACAAAAGCATCATCATCGTCCTTATACCATGTTTCTGTTAACATTATAACGTTAAAAGGAGCTTCGATTGAATCAAAAAACAATGCAAGATCATCTCCTTTCGATCGTGCAGACTGTACATTTAAATGAAAAAAGCTAGCTTGTGTATTAGTCTGTAGTTTAAAGAAATCACTTAGATCTTCTAGTGTCATAGTACCGAGATTTACAGCCATACCGAAAAAAAAGTGTACCAAAGCAAATACTTTTTTCCCCTTTTTTTTTAGGGTTAGCAGATCTTATCAAGGTCGCCTTCACATGAGATTTGAACGATAGGGGCTCCATGCGCCTTCCTTGCTAAAATCTTGCAATTTTGCACCCGGACGTATCGCCACTGGAATTGACGCTTCCTCGAGACAGCCATTCCGAGCAACCTTTTCATAGAGGGACAGAAATGCTCGTTCACATAAACGGGTGATTCTTCATTCAGGCCAAAGTCCTGGCAAGTTATCCGTTTTTGCTTTGCTTTGTTAAGGACGCTATCTCTTTTTTGCCGGCGTTGAAATTGAACTATCACGTTTGCTTTGCTCATCTCTTTAGTCGGAACACGTTTGTCTAGCTTGATAACGATGTCAGAGTTTTTCATACGCTAAAAATAAAATAAAATTATACCTTCCTGGAAAGATTATGATGGTTGAATGGCGTATTTTCGTGATCTTGGCGTTAATTGGGGGCATACGTTGCCGCAATTTGCATTAATATTAATAATGATAATAAAATTCTGATATTTTAATACGTTATTTTTCAAGCTCAAATATATATTGTTGCTTATGTTTTAATTTCAAACGCACGAACAAATATGACAATCAAAAGTGTGCTAATTATCATCACTGGAGCCAATTGCAGAATTTTGAATTACCAAGTAATAAAAAAAAATAGTCTACAATCAATGAAAACATTGTAGCCAATGTGAGAAATCCATGTAAAATTACATTAATTGCGGGTAAAGTATATTTTGATATCAAAGTCGCGACTTTTGACAATCGGCAAAACGTGCAAAGTCGCCGCCAATATCCTTCCAGACCAAATGCCCAAAGGTAAAAAATAATAATAATAATAATAATAATAAATAAAAATATTTTTTTTAATTACCAAGCTTTTTATAACATTTAGTTACTTTCATTTTTACGCTCCGTCGTTTTGTCAACCTCAGCCCTTCCAGTTCGAAGGAACGCCTACCTGCTTGCACGCCTGCTCACTGCAGCACGTTTGGTTGACGTTGGAAGCCGGTGAAACAGTAGTGAGTTTTAGTATTGCGTATACGAGCGAACGCAAGTGCTGTGTTCTGCGTTATCTTTGATTGTTCTACACTGCGTGTGCGAGGAGCCTAAAATTGCGGTCTTGGATGGCGCATGGCGATGAGGCGCACGCACAACATGGGACACGCAACTCTAACGGAAACGCTCACCGCTTGCGTTTGCTTCTATGCGCAATATTAAAACTCTCTAATAAGGTACAATCCCATACCGGCTGCAGCACTACGTTGAGACAGTGAAGAGTGTTGTTTGCATTCGGAAATTACATTTCGCGACCCATGATCGCGAGCAGTTCCGCCGTGCCCGCTGAGTAGGAGAAACAGGGGACCCTCACTTGACCGCTTCCCGTTTCCGCCGCGGGAGGGTGAGCGTCGAGCTGGAGACGCGAATAGACCTTTCCAGCGGCAGTCTCGAACGAAGCGATTTACAGCGCGCGTGCCTGGTTTTGAGAGGGTACGTCAGTGTTGCCCGACTGCGCTGGGCTGTGGGTTTTCTAGTCAGTAAGCTGTGGCAGCCTGCGTCGGTGCACTTCCGGGCGTTCGTGGAGGCTAAATTGCCGCGTTCTATTTTTGATCTTGTGTTCAATGGCGAATAGAATTTCTCGGGGTTTTTAAGAATGCATTGTACTATTTTTGGGAACAAAAAAAAATGATTGAAAGCTGTTTTTGTGAGTCCGTGCGCGGCAGAACCAATGCAACTGGAATGTTTGTTCATATTATGTTGATCTTTTTACGGCACCATACATTCAGCCGTGTCAACCTACAAATGTCTTAACCGTCGAAAATATTTGACCACACAGGATATCCGAACTGCATGATATTCCCCGCCCACAACATGAAATTCAACGAGTCTCATTAATCGAAAAACATATATTGTACGTACCCCACGGTGCCGCGTTATCCGAACAGGTTTTGAGAAAGGTCTCAAATAACACAGTATATCCAATATACAATGTCGACAATAGTCACTTCACGACGATCCGAGGCAATCCGGCGTGTTTTGGGGCACGTTTTGAAGAGAGCTGCTTTTTTGCACAGCTTCAGAGCAAATGAACGAACGTGCCCATTCCGTCCCCACACCCCGGACCCGACCTTATTAGCTATTTTTCGCGAAACCCGGAACATAGCCGGGAAGGCTTTATGGAGATTATCTCAACGAAAATAATCCTCCAAGAACGTTGAACTGCCTGCGTCGCGTGCTGCTTGACGTTTGCTCTCTTTGTTCGTTTCCTGCGATGGCCGTTCAGGCAACGAGCCCTGGTATCACCTGGTTCTTAGAGTGGAAGGTAACACAAAAAGGGTAATAAGCATCCTAAACAGGCAAATAAAGTAAAAACTTTAAAAAAAATCCGGCGAACTCTGAATGCACAATGCAGGTGGGAAGCCACGCTGACCGGATTTCCACAGCTCAGGCGGGTGGGAGAAATTCCTGGCTGATAGGGGTTGCTCGGTTCGCAATATGGCGGCGGCCAGAGAGCTCTTTTTGCAAAGGTCTATACTCAAGGTTTCTTTTTTATTCCTTTTATACGTGTCTCTTTTCTTGAACAAAATTCAGGCCTCTCTTCTCAAGGGGGAACAAATACTGCATTCACCAATTTGTTTAGCCAGTTCTGAATGTGGGCACTTATTTCTGACATTTCTCTTATGCTCAAGCAGGCAGTCGTTTATGCAGACATGTCTGGCCCACATAGCATAAACCAGAATCCAAAGACATTTTGTACACAACCTGCTTTCTACAACCAATCGACGGTTCTCTATGCTTCTTAGCCCATGTTCTCTGTCCTGGCTAAACGGTGTGAGTTTGCCAGGCCGAAAATCTGCCTTGAAAACAACCCGTATCTCAAATCATTCAACCAAAGTATTTAAATTATGCGAGAACTCATGGAAATATGAAATTACGGCTAGTTATTTTCATGAACCAGTGTCAGACCTGTTAGATTTTCCCCCCTCAGCCTGCGCAATACTCACCCAATGTAGTCATACCTATAGCCCGCTGCTGTCAACCGCTCCAGCTGTCTTCCAAGTGCGATCCCAACACAATGAATGCACGACTTTTTTTGGGCATTACCTATTAGAGCTGGAGCGGTTGACCGCAGCGGGCTGGGCTCATGACTTCATTGGGTCAGTATTGCGCAGGCTAATAAGGGACACATCCAACAGGTTTGACATTGGTTCTGGGAAACAAGTAGCCGCAATTTCATATTTCTATGGGTTCTCGAAAACTTTAAATGCTTTGGCGGGATGATTCGAGGTACGGGTTGCTTTCAAGGCAGATTTCCGCCCTGGCGAACTTACACCATTTAGCCAGGACAGGAAACAGGAGCGTGCAAGCAAGCATATGGATCCGTCGATTGGTTTTCAAAAGGAGGCTGCACACGAAATTTGTCTTGATTGTTGTTTATGCTATGTGGGCCAGACATGCCGCTGCATAAACGACTACCTGCTTGAACATGAGAGATATGTGAGAAATAAGTGCCCAAATTCAGAACTGGCTTAACACAGTGGTGATGTAGTTTGTGTTCCCATTTGTGGAAAGAGACCTGCATTTTGTTTAAAAAAGAGACACGTATAAAAAAAGACTATAAAAGAAACCTTGAGTGCAGGCAACCACGGTAATTGGGTGTGTCAACCGTCTTTGTTGCTGGGGGAACGCGTCAGAGGCCTTTTCTAGCTTTGATTGTTTTGTGTTGCCTTGTTTCTGTTGTTGTTTCGGTACCTTGGGGGCTTGCGGCAATGCGAGGGAAGGGTGGGGGGCTTACTTCATGTGTTGGCTGGCTCGCGCGGCCTTGAGGGAGCTCATCGTCCAGGTCTTTGGGAACCGGTGGTGCTTCCGGGCGGCGGTTCTGTCTGTGTGGGGATCGTGTCTGTCTGTCTTGCTCCGTTAAGCGAAAAAAAGGGAATCTGACCAAAGGTTTAACAAACATTCACCCGGCGTTCATAGACCAGTTCGGTCCCGTGTTCACGGGTGATTGCGGAAAGAACACGCGTGGCTTAAATGCACAATTAGATGTATGAGGCTCAGCTGAGGTCACGCGGTCCCGAGACGTAGCTGCTGGGCAGGCAGCCCGAAGAACGACTCAACGAAGAGCCGCTTTCGCTAATTTCTCTCCAACGCCAGCACCGTGCTTCCCTCGAAGTCAACTGTGTAACCGGCTGCTTGTGCGTGTTCCGCTAGGGCGCTTGCCTCCACATCCATCTTCCAGGCGTACTTGTTTCGCGTAAGCCTCTCTGCGAAGTTCTTTCTTTCGCCAACGTATGAGGCCGGGCAATCTTTACATGGGATGCGATAGACCAAACCTTGGTATTTTCTTTGGGGGGCCGATCCTTCGGGAGGGGGTGGCAATGACCGAGTGTTGACAAGGACGTTTGATGCACCGCGATCCCGTAGCGACCGAGGAAGCGGGAAAGGGCCTCGCTGGTGCGGCTAATGTAGGGAACACAGATGCGATCGGAGCGGGGAATGCTGCGCCCTACGTTCGGATGCTTTGACTACTCGAGTATTCGAAGAACAAGCCGTCGAGGGTAGCCATTTTTTCGCAGATTCGATGTTACGACCTTGATTTTTTCCTGGAGGCTCTTCTTTGTGGAACTGGTGGCGAAGGCGCGCCTGAAAAGCGCAGAGACCACCGACGTTTTATGACACCGGGAATGGTTTGAATCGAAACCCAAGTATCGTCCAATGTGGGTTGGCTTCATGTTAACAGAGAAGCTTAGTTGACTGCCACTTCTGGTTACCAGTACATCCAGACAGGGAAGGGAACCTTTGTCATCACGTGGGAGATGTTTCGTTCCTTCTATCTTTCTTCCTGCTTTCGAGTGAACGGCTATTTATTGATGTCCTCCTCTGAATAAACTGATCTGCGTTTGAGATTTTGTGTCAGGCTGTCCGTTTTTTTTTTTTTTATTTAACCCAGTCTCACGTTTTCTTTTAAAGGGCAACTCCGCTTCATTTTTGATATTTAGAAAACTATGCAGCCCTCTTCAGTATCATATAGGAAGACCCCAAGTCAAATATTACGATCTAATTCCGTCTATATATTTAATAAACTGGCCAGCAAACTTTCAAATGAGCCAAGTTGCCGAAATCTGCCATCTCTAGCGTGCGACGCGAGGCGCAATCGTCAGCGCAGTCAATGCGACGGAGTTGGAGCGGCCAACGTTGAGCCACTACGTCAGAGGCATGACTACGTCATTCTCACGTTTTGTTTGTTTTTACTTCTCAGAGTGAAATTGAACGATGACGTCATGAGTTTCTCTTCCCGGTGTTGGCTCAACGGCGTCCACGTGATCACCGTAACGCGGATGCGCTAGTTTGCACTGCCCTGCGCGCTTATCGATCTGTTTCTCCGCTCCCCCTGTCCTCTTCCGGCTTCTCCCCTTCCCCCTCTCCCCGGGCCATCACCATCCACGCCCTGCGAAGCGACCTGCCAGCGTCGCCTGTCCTGTACCTCGCCCCCACGAACGTCACAAGACCACGTGGTTCGACGTGACGTGGCCATGCCTCTGACGACACGAAACTAATGTTGCCTCACGCAACCAAAGTTTCGGTTTCAGTATCAGCTGATGTTTAAATTAAGATTACACAAATAATATTTCACATTTCGAGAATCCGAAGATGTAGAGCTGTTTAGTAATGCTTTGTGAAACGGAATCTCATGTAAGTCTAAGTTTTTCGGAATTGAGCGGAATTGCCCTTTAATGATGTTTTCTAACCAGCTCGCCTGCGTATTTCCCTCCTTCCAAAAAAAGCGTACGATAGGTTAGGTGCACTCGTTTTGTCACGATGGATTGAAGTTATTCGAGCGCTCGTCAGCTTCATATATTTTTATAGAATGCACAATGTTTTTACGCAAAATAAATCTAGGAAACAGCTAGGAGCACACCTTGGAAGTGTCGTTGTTCTGCTTCCTTGTGTATATAAAGGTGTTGCCAGTGATATGGCTCTATAGGGACCACCAATGTCCACGTCTGTCATTCCGATGGCCGTAATGCCCGGAACCTTTTCCTTCATATTATTGTGAACTCTGGTGCCCGGGGATCTTGCATGGACTAGAATGTTCACGGAAGACCCCTGTTATCTCGCAGGCCACCCTGGACCGGCTGAAGGCGGAAGGACCCCTGCCGGACCCAGCCTACGCCCTGCTCAACCGGGTCGGGCAGCCCAGCGTCAACCAGTTTCCGTTCCGCGGCTACTCCGTGGTGGCCGTGAATGGCTCCCGCGAGCCCATCAAGGCGGTCGAGGTGGGTACCAGCATTCCTCCAGTCTCGGTGGCCCAGGCACCACAGCGCCAGTGCTATTGCGTCGAAGGCGGCGTTCTTCAACGGACGTTTATATCACATTTTCCTCGAGATTGGGGCTAGCACCGAATGTATGGTCCAGTACCAGTGGAGTTTGTGCGAATAGAGCTCAATCTCGAGCTGCAATTATTTTTCCTTGGAATTGGGTCGTCGTAGGTTGCGTTTTTTGTAAAAATAGAGGCACGCATGAGACCTCTGCACAAGGCCTGTGCACAATGCGTGTTCTGCAGAGCATGTGCAAGCCATGTGAAAGATCTGTCTAGGACTTGTGCAAGGCATGTGCGTGGCATATAAAAGGCATGTGCCGGGAATGCCACGGGGCATTTGAAACGCATCATGCAAGAGCCTCGGCAGAGGCTTTCATTTTACAGTGGTAGCTGTTGGTGCTCCTTCCCGGAAAAAAGTGCTCATATATGAACGCAAAAGTTCACTCTACAGCAGAGGCACTGCTATCCCTCTCCTCGTCGTTCCTCACAAAAGGCAAGGCTCTCTCGCCCCCCTCCACCCTCCCACCTCCCTTCCCTCTGTAGGCCACCGCTGTTTCGAAAAACCCACGTGATCCTGGGAAGAGCGCTCTTCACCTCCCCATCGTTCTGCTACATCCACATACCCTCCCGCAGCGCCCTCTCTTCCTCCCCCCACCCCCTCCGGCAGCTAATGTTGCAAAATGTCGACAAGGTCGCTCTGTCCGGACACGCTCTCTCGCATCCCCACTGCCGCCGCCCAGGTTCAGTTCTTGCGTCTCTCCGCGGCTCTAGGGAACAGTTTGCATACATACTGTCGCTTCTTTCACCGTATGTGCAGTGACGGGAGCCGCCGTTTTGAAATAGTGTTTCAACCCCCCCCCCCCCCCAAAAAAAAAAAGCACGTTTTCGTTTTTTCTAACACATGCGACACCTCGCACAATCGTTCCATTAAAGTACACATCTCATCACACACGTCTCCTACATCACTTCCACTGAGGGCAAAGAACCCATGGCAAGCATTAGTACAGCGCACTGGCTGAAAGCGAATCTTCTTCAACGTGCCTTTCCACAACGCGGCAGCTACCGCTGCCAATCGCATAGCACACTTTGTGTAGTCGTTTGCCATTTCTTTTCAGTCCACTACCGCACCCGAGCTTCGTGTGCGTCCTGACTGTTGCTCCTTCCTCCCACGGTACAGCGTGCCCCGTCTGAGAAGCGGCCGCTGTGGTTTGTCTTCACGGGGGTCGGCTGCCAGTGGGACGGCATGGCCCGCCAGATGATGCAGTTCGACTTGTTTGCCGACTCCATCCGGCGCTCCCACGAGCTCCTAGTACCCTTTGGCATTGACCTCATGCACCTGATCACGAGCGGCAACGCCAACAACCAGACAATAGTGTTTCCCCTTGTCTCCATTGCCGCCGTGCAGGTGAGTCATGGTAGAGAGCCCAAGTTCAGAAAGGGAGCTCGGGCGGTTTTTTATAGCGACGAAAATAAAACACATTTTCGGATAACCCAGGTTTTACTCTTTCCGGTGTGCTATTTCATATATCTAAATTCGGAATAGCTATTGAGAAAATGGGAAAGGAAGGTGATGTTAAATTTATAATTCACATTTTTCCCCGTTCTCCAGTGGGGTGACGTCGGTTTCGTTCGACTTTCAATTTGCAATTTTCTGGACCGGTGCAGGCTGGTGCAGGTGAATCGAAGGAGCCCATCACATGTTCCAGTGTTTTACGCATGCTTTTCTGTCTTGCTGGCATGAGCTTATAAGCAGCACTCGTTTCACATCACCAAACTTCTTGTAACATGTTACGAAAAACAGCTCTACTGCACTCACATTGTCCCGTTTTACAACATCTCACATCATTTTTTGAGTCATGCTTCCGGATTTAATTTGAAACTTCAACATCTACGAAAAACAAAAATATTGTGAACACCCCCTCCTCTCCACACACACAAGTGTCTCCAGGGCAACGTTTTTATGGAAAAACAACACACACCAACTTTTTAGGGAAGAAGTGTTTTTTTTTTTTCTTAAAATGGCGAATACGAGGTGATCCAAATAAACCTGGGAAACGCCTTGCCCGTAAAGTCACATCCGTCCGCGACGTCAAAAAGCCCCCCGAGCTCAATTCAAAAATTCACCCCTGGCCGGAGTACAGCTGCACCATGGGGTAAAGACGGGAGCAGAACATGACAAATCGTAAGCGCCGACATCTGGGGTCCCGAGAGAAAGAAAGATTAAGAAAGTGACAAAAATGTGAAGACAGGAAGGAGACGATAGGTTAGGCGTATTGGTTTTGCCACGACGACTTGTTAGAGTGCTTGTCATCTTTATTTATTCTTAAACAATTACCCGATGCCAGTGTTATCGTGGAAAATAAAGCTAGAACATTAGGTACAGACCTTCCAAGTGACGTTTTGTCGCCGCTTTGTGTACACCAAAGCATCGCCAACAATATGGGCCCACCGATGTCCGCGTCTGTGCCCCTCCGTTCCGAAGCGACCGAAATACGTGGGACCTTTCCCTCTAGATAATTATACATTACCTGTTGGAGCCGCACACGCCTGTTTTCCTTCTTCTCGGGCGTGGTTGGCATGACGGGGGACGCTGCGCTTCCCCGCAGGTGGCGCTGGTGTCCATGCTGAAGGCGGCGGGGGTGGAGCCGGACGGCATTGTGGGTCACTCGTTGGGCGAGGTCGGCTGCGGCTTTGCCGACGGGGGCTTCACGGCCGAGCAGACGGTGCTGTGCGCCTACTGGATCGGGCGCTGCGTCGAGCTTGGCAACATGCCCAAGGGGGCCATGGCTGCCGTCGGTCAGTCTTCTCTGCGCGGGTCGTTGTCTACAAGTTGTCCAGTCTGAACATGGGCTTTCTGTGTGTCGTCGAGGCTGCTGGCAACTCCCTTAAGACCAAATGCACTGATATCTCGTTAGTGATGTGCAAATAGTAGATTTTGAGTTCGAAGCGAATTTGAACTAAAAAGTGGTTTTGGCCGATTACTTTCTGGTGGAATGTCGAATAGTCTCTTCGAGCCCTTCACTACCGTGCACAATGCCTAAACGAAACTTCAGGGGAACCCGTGAGGGTTGTTTCTAACCTTCCACTTGTTCACTACTAAGCTTAGTTAAGATTAGTATAGCTATATTTATGAATGCTGACATTTGTAAAAAACACAATTGTTGCAGCTATCCTAATCAAGGGGGTTTGTAAGTCTGCTTTCTACTTGCAAATAGTCTTTCTTTAATAAAAAATGTTACAAAGAAATAGCAAAAACATTTGGGGCTCCAATTCACGCTTTGAAGGTGGGTGAACAGCGAAGCTATGGTATCAAACGATTGCCCACTGCACTATAGACTCTTTTGATGGCAAACGCCACTAGGTGGTGCTCCAGTCTTTGACGTCCCAGAAAGCTCTCAGTTTATAAAAAAAAAAAAGAATAAACAAAGGCCACTTTATTACTGCTGCTTGAAATGTAGATGAAACGTTTAACCACCAATTCACCAGGTGAACGCCAAACGAACGAAGGAGTGCGAGATTTCTTAAAATGCTTCGAGTATAGTACTCGTAAATCAACTTGCCTCCTCCAACGTGTATTAATATAGAGCCGAAGGCACTCTCTAAATCTCCAACTTTGTTGCCCGTATAGCATTTATGCTTTCTAGCACCGGTGACATACGCAAGCTCGACAGGCTTGCAAAGACGATTCGGCCGGACGTCGCTTGTGACGCAAGCGGCAGTTCATGTTCGTAAACAGCAAAAGGGCTAAATGATTCACGAAAGAAAATTTGGAAAAGACACTTAAGACTGCTTAGGTTCGGGAATGCGAAAGCATTACAGTCCCTTTGGTGAAATGTTTTTGATTAATGACATGCATTAAAGGTTTTTCTGCTGATTCGGTGTGTGAGGCGCGGGAGGCAAAGCGCTCATTTTCTACACTAATGAAGTGGCGCCACCCCATGGGCTGCGCCGTCACGTGCCCGACGACACACAGACTAGGCACACATTTAATCATCCAAAATCTTGGAGCCGTCGTGGCGTCGGGGAAGCGAGCTCGTCTCGCATCCCGGAGGCCCGGGTTCGATTCCCACCCCCAGACCAAAATGTAAATAATTTTCTTTTCAAAACTAATAAGTTACTTTGTTTACGCGAATCGACGTTAATCTGAGCATTTATCTACATGTTTTCACTCTTTGCGCCGTAGGCCATTTTTGGTGCCATCGCTCGGTCACGCCGCCGACGATGCCGGGTTTTCGCGTATTGGTGCACATAATCCTTTCGCATTAAAAGTAAATGCACTCTAGGAAAACTTTTTATATGTGAAAGGCTAGTGACATCACTCCCCACGTCGCAAGCTGCCGTCGCCACGGCAGCTTGGGCAACATTAATGTTTACCGCGAAACGTATGCGGTGAGCGCTGCGTGATTCGCATTGTTGTCAGGAGCGCCTTATCATCAATTATCTGGTCCTAATTCTTGTTTCGTGCTTCTGCTTTATTCAAACGAATGATGTGGTGTATGTTGCATGCGTCATATGCACTTTTCGCTTCAATCGAACAAAGCTTTTTTTTTTTTTTTTTCGTGAGGACGGTGACACGAAAAACTTCCAGAAATCCGATCTGTTAGTTATATACAGCTTCGTTGTAACAAGCACGAATAATGAGCGTGGGTTGTCAAGACATCACTGCCTAAATTATTTTCTCGCATAATCGCGGAGGAATAGCCCCGTTGATTGCGCTTCTCGACGAGCACCTGTGCACTGCGGAGACGCAACGGTTATTGCTTTTCCGCTGTGCACAGGTGCTCGGTGCGAAGCGCACTCAACGGGGGCTAACTCGCTGTGATCAACACTTCGAAAAGTATGAATATTGCAGCTCATATTGAAGCGAATATCGAATGATGTATTATTTGAAACTACTATTAGAAATTTCGAATATTTGCACAACACTGCTCGTTAGTAGTTACTATGAACGCCTCCGTTCCCTCAAAAAGCCTTCATAATCTTAGTGGTCCATAAGAACGAGACAAAAATGCATATATTTATCCAGTTCGTCCCCGAGAATGTTGTCTATATCTAGGAACCTTAGTTTTCAAATAAAATCCAATATTTCCCGATATTTTCACCCCAAACACGCTGCATAAAAAGCACGTTGAATCAATTTTTTCCGAATTCGAATAATGAATTTTAATATTTTCACATTTGTTGACCTAGGATTGTGAAGCTCCAAAATGAACAGTGCTTAGGTGGGGCTAGTTTATCGCATTTATTTGTGTATTTCGCGTCATCTCTCTCGTGTCGGTCTATTTAATTCTAATCCTTCGCAAAATAGTTTAATCAAATCATTAACAGAACTTGCTGAAAACGTGCACAACAGCAGCAAAGCGGAAGCTTTCAAGTTATATTTTCTGAAAAAAAGTTATTATGCCAAGGCAATTCCAGTGAAAGATTCACTCCAGCGATTCTTAAGAGCCGAGAACGCATCTGAAAGTGGAGCCCATCTGATGCCATCAATTCATTAACTTTGAGCTACAGCAGACTGGCGGCGATGGTCGGTAAAGGCAATAGGCAATTACTCGAGAGCTGTTTTGTCAATGTTACCCGAGAGCACCGTCATGTTAGTGAAAACCTGCTTGTTGTAAAATGTTTTGTGCAAAAATGACTAAAAGATGGTACTGCACTCTTTCAATGCAACGTCTCTGAAAAAGACGCATTTTGGAAATTGGGAGGAATTCAAAACTGCTAGAAGTGAGCTGCCCTAACCTAATTATTGACTTCGTGGTCTATTGGCGTTAGGCCATTGCGCGCTACCCCAACTACCGAATGCCGTGATGACGCTGTTGTGCTTTGGAAACGGAAGTTGTGATGTTGAGGTAACGTTGTCAATAAACATGGTATGTCCTCAACCAACCAATGACCGTTATCTCTACGGAGCCACGCTGGGCACGGCCAGCGATCTCTTGGCCTAACCGGCGTGACCTCTGCCCGGCCTCCCCCAGGCTTGACCTGGGAGCAGGCGAAGCAGCGTTGCCGCAACGGAGTGATCCCGGCCTGCCACAACGCGAAGGACTCGGTGACGGTGTCCGGCCCGGCCGAGGCGGTGGCGGAGCTGGTGGCCCAGCTCAAGGCGGAGAATGTGTTTGCCCGGGAGGTGAACAGCCTGAACATGGCCTTCCACAGCCGCTGCATGCAGCCCATTGGGCCGGCCCTGCAAGAGGCCCTCGAGAAGGTGGGGCCCGCTCTCCTGTGCGCACTCCAGCGCACACCCCCCGCCGTACCCGAGTGTTCTGGTTACCTGGTTTCATTTGTTCGTCTCGCGGTATCCCCACTTTTTGGAAAGTGGAAATCTAGGCAACTTCTGTTTCAGTTTGTTGCTTTGCTATTCCAGAACGGCGAATCTTTCCCGTTCGACTCCGCGTTCCATGGCAAACACACAGAGATCTATAAATTAGAAATGAATTCTGAATCTGAAGATCGTGAAAATGAGGAAGTTGTGGTTCGCGGTTCTGAACGATCTAAAACTTCCTCCTTAAAAGGTAACTGCCCATCAAAAAAAATTTTTTTTAAACAGTCTAATTGGAAGAAGCATGTCACAAAACAATTTTCCGCGAAAAAAAAGTTTTTTTACAGCAATATTTATTGCGCGAGATCGATTTTAGTTTGCGGCATCGTTTTAAATCGCGCGCTACAAAGTTGGTATTATACGTCACGGAGTTACTATTATACGTCACGGAGTGACGTGCGATAGCAACTCTTCTCATTGGCTAGGAGATTGATTGACAGCTTAGATCTTGGTTGTTAAACATTTGTGATATCTTAAAATTTCCTTTTGAGTAGCGTATTTTGACGTTTAAAGAATAACCCATGTAATGCGTTATTATTCCTTACAAAGTGTTTACAAGACGGGCACTTCCGTTTGGATTCATACCCTAACAAACAGAAGCTTCGCCATTCTTTCAATGGCCCCTGCTATCTCTGCTTCCGCCTGTTTCGCCTACCTCGACTAGTGGTTTCGCCGAAGTGATCAGTGTTTTGTGTTGATCCAGGTGCTTAAGTGAGACTTCCTGAAGGGAAGTAGCGTGTGTTTAGCAGCTGCCGCAGGTGTTAGTGATAGGAAGCGACGCGGGGTTTTGGCTTTCATAGCGCGGTTTGATACTTTCGTTTTCTTTGGGTGTTCTCTTTGCTTTCGTTGCGAGTTTTTTTTTTTTTTTTGGCTTTGTTAGCGTGTTTTTTTTTTTTTCGCTTGCGCATGCAAACGCCCACTTTTTCGGAATGTTAGCTTCTGTAAAGCAGCGCCGTTGCTCTGTAAAGTGCTGCCAGATTAGTGATCGCGACAACGAGTCTTCCAGTAGCCATGTCGCCCCGAAAGATAACAAGCTGAATGATATTTCACTGGAGGCGATTGGGCGTTCGCGTTGCGACAAACGTGTCCAGGTATGTTCTCATCATTTCGCTCCGGAGGTCTTCGAGATTCGCACCGGGTGCACCGGAAGTCTACGACTGAGACAGGGGCGGTCCTTTCGCTTTTCCTACCGAGCGCGCCGAAGGCTCGGGAGGCTCAGGCGGTGCGCCGTCTTCGTTGCTGGCAGCCGTCCTCCCCGGCAGATCTTCGTATGGCCGAAGACCCAGTTGCTCGCAGTGGCGAAGAAGTTGACGCTTCAGTTCAGGGTCCATTTTGCGCGTAGTTCGCACAGAACACAGAAGCTGCAAAAGGCTGCGGTGGCTGTGGTACGCACACAAGGCGCACCGAAAGTCGAGACGCTGCGTACGTCGTTCAACTCCTCAACCAAGTCAATCCATGAGCAAATCCAAGAGCGAGGGGCGGGGCGTACTTCTCCGCGCGGGGGGAAAGAGCGGGAGTTTCAAATGTGAAAAGGTTATGACTCCGACTAAATTACATCCTGTGGCGTAAATATTGAAACAAAGATTTTTTCACGGAAAATTTGTTTTGTGACTTGTCCCAATTAGGCTGTTCCAAAAAAAAAATTTTTTTCAGTTATCCTTTAACGCCGAGTGGCCGATTAAAAAGTGTGCCCTCAGGTTGCGAGGTCGAGGTAACATTTTGCATTGTGCAGTGTCTCGAAGAAACAGCGAGAGAAAATTGACCTCGGTTGGAGGCACAAGGACATCCATTAACGCCGTGCCACTAAACAAGTGTGTAACTGATAAGCGAGTATATTTTATAAACATGCTTCTGCGCTGAATTAACCTGAGAGTGGGGTAGAAGAGAAACATCAAAACGTAGAGGGAACAGATAGTAGACAGGATGACGTTTCCATATTTTCTACATATATATTTTCGTGATACCGCGTTACTTGCACTGACATATGCATCCAGCGTGCAGAAAGAGCCCTGGCATGAGATGCGCACCGGTGAAAAAGTTTGGCTGTCAAGGGGTTAACCTCCAACAGGCTATTCATTATTTCTCGCGCAAGTTGAAACATGGTGGCGCCGGTGTGCAAATGACCCTCCAACACTTCCGGAATTTTCAACTTAATTCAACTTTCGCAGTGTTTACGAAAAACATTTATGCCTTGTCTCGGCAGACTGGTCGCTTAGAGCACTTGCAGATGTAATTCACCCTTACGGTGAAATAATTACGCTTAAAAAATTAGGAAATATGCACGAACCGGCAGTGTGCCGGGGCTATAGACTAGACGGTGCCACCGAGTTTGTTGCCACAAAAAAAGGCAAACCGTCTCGCCCGGTTTTCGACCCTGCGCCGTTCCGCCACCCGGAGCGCCCGCTTGAAGCGCCGCAAGCGGGCGGTCGTCGCCTCGAAGGTGACGGTGCCCGCCCCCTTTTAGGTGGTCCCCGAGGCCCGCCCTCGTACGGAACGCTGGATCAGTTCGTCGGTGCCGCAGAGCCGCTGGGGTGAGCCGCTGGCCCAGAAGTGCTCGGCGGCCTACCACGTGAACAACGTGCTCTCGCCCGTCCTCTTCCGGGAGGCCCTGGAGCACGTGCCGAAAGATGCCATTGTGGTCGAGATTGCGCCACACTGCCTGCTGCAGGCCATCCTGCGCCGGGCCCTGGGACCGGAGGTGGGTTTCTTTTTGTAATCTACGAGACGTGTGTCCGATGTTCTCTGTACACAAGTAGTGCATTCGCTAGGTATTGAACACCCAAGACTTGGAAAGAAAACATTTAACAACAAACCTGCGCGTGTCTCGGGTGTTTAAGATGTCAAAAGATCACCAGTTCACGTGCACATTCTTTGCTATTTCTATAAATGTATTCCCATTGATAGAAACATTAATACATTCACATAGATAGAGATGGGAATCTATTCATTCACAATTATAGAAACGTTTTTGCACAGGAGCATACAGAAAATAAATAACATTTAAGGCTGGCTCACTCACCTTCGACTGGTTGCGACCGAGTGCATGGAGACCTCTTGCGACAAGAGAACACGCTGGCACGCTGGCACCATCTATGGCGTGACTCTGGAGCTGCATTTGACTAGAGCCAAGGTATTGCAGTATTTTCGTGATGAAATTTACTATCGTGAACACTGTTAGCTATAACACGGCAGCGGCGGCCGTCCCGTACCCCCAGCGCCTCACAGCAGGCGCCGTCCGAAATTCCGCACATGCGCCGTGTGGCGGACTCGCTCTTCACGCCTGCAAGCACACCCTCGCTTTTTCGTCTGCTAGGCACAGAGCAGACGATGCCACAGCGCTCGCGAATTTTCCCTGAACACGGTTCAGCGAACCACCGCGTAAGAGATGTCCACGGTTGATCCCTTACTCCGCTGGCTAAGGATAATCATCGCCACTAATTGTAATATCACGGTAGACTAGATTTTTTTTATGGGACAAACTTGCAGTTATACTCCGTTTCACTTTAGTTCTCAGCACAGCGGACGTTACGAGACGATAGGGCCAACCAAGCAGCAACAAAAGCGCACTTTTTGCACCTTGTTGTGTCCCCCGGTGATGCACTCCGTGACGTTGCACATTTGCCGCTATTTGATTGGCTCTGTCGTTTTGTAGCGTACGCTGCACTCGGACTTAGGGAGAAACGGAGTATAACAGTCTATTTCTGTATCACACCTGCTGCGCTCATACCGGTTTGCGAACGCATATTGTTAAAGATGCATTGCGAAATCCTGTTTCTGAAACAAAAAACAACGTAGGCAAGGTTAATGCCCCAATGACTCTGCAATCTGCCCCAATAAAAATCGCCGGTTTAAAATGAGTTTGAGACCAGTTCGCTAGGGCCAGGGTACCAGACGAGCAGCACTGTGGCATCGCCTGCTCTGCGCCTAGCAGACGACAAAGCGAGGGTGTGCTCGCAAACGGGAAGAGCGAGTCCGCCAAACGGCGCATGCGCGGAGCTTCGGACGGCGCCTGCTATGAGGCTCTGGGGGTACGGGACTGCCCCCGCTGCTGTGTTATAGCTGACAGTGTCCACGATAGTACATACTGCCGCGTATTGTGTGAGTGTTCGCCACGCATATCGAACACGACCTTTGGCTCAGTCAACGGCGGGCTGATGTAACTGGAGACGCCGGAGGGGGAGAGCGGTACATCACAATGGCGACAAGGATGGGATCTATGCAACAAAGATGGATATAAACAAATGAGCGGCATCGGAACAAAGGACGCAGCGGTAACGTGAGTGACGCCTCATCTCAAGCCTAAAGAATGCCTCGCATCGGGAAAATTGAAGAGTTCGGTCAGAAATCGAAATCATGGTCTTCGTACATCAAAAGGATCGAAGTGTTCTTCTCTGCGAACGACATTCCGGAATCAAAGCGAGCCGGTGTTCTTCTCTCTGTCGTCGGAGGAGAAATGTAGGGACTAATACGAAACTTGGTAGCACCTGCTAAACCAAGCACCAAGACGTACGTACAGACCACAACAACCCCAGACCAGACCAACTAGTGCAGAGCCACATCGACCCGACGCCAAATGAAACGATTGAACGCTACAAATTCCGTCACCGGAAGCAGCTGGAATCCGAAACCATCGCAGATTACGTAGCTGCGCTCAAACAGCTTTCACTCTAATGCAACTTTGGTGTTTCCCTTAACGACCGACTTCGAGACAAGCTCATTAACGGCATTAAAGACGGAAACATTCTCGAAAAGCTGCTGGCTGAACAGACGCTGACATTCAAGGCAGCGGTGGATCTTGCCACTTCGATGGAGGTAGCCATGAAGGATGCGAAGGGAATAAGGAGCGAGACCGAGATCCAACAAGATGTCAATCGCTTGGCGCAAGGGGGGAAATACAAGACGTCACTTCCGAAAAAGGCAAGCGAGGGAAGAGGGGAATCTCGCACAAGCAGGACCGCATGTCACAGTTGCGGCAAAGCCAATCACGACCCTGAAAGCTGCTTTGCAAGGAACAAGACTTGTAAAATATGCGGAAGAACAGGACACTTCTAAATGGCATGCCGTGAAAGGGAACGAGGCCTACAAGACAAAAGAAGAAAGGACAAGCGAAACTTCACCAACCATGTCACTACACTGAACTCGGGAGACGAAACTCTGTTTCATTTAATCCTCTCAAGCTATCCGAAACCCATCACAGTAACTGTGGACATTTGCAACAAACCTTTTCAGGTGGAGATTGACACAGGCTCACCCGTGGCTGTGATCAATCTGGAGACGTTTCAAGAAATTCTTCAAGACATCCAGTTGAAACCTTTGGGAATAACGCTGAAGCCGTACACCGGCAAGCCCATCGTTTCAGAGGCAATGGTTCAAGTCGAGATGCGGTACCACGGGCAAGTCAAGCGTCATGAAATCCAAGTGGTGAAGAATGGGGGACCTCCCATACTGGGACGGGCATGGCTTCAGGATTTTGAAGTGAACTGGAAGGAAGCCAACATGCCAACATGCGTGAAAAAATCTCAACTCTCGCAAGTGTGATACAGAAACACAGTTCCATCTTTGAAGGTACGGGAGAACTGAAGGAATACGCCGTGAAACTCTGCGTGAATGATGATGTTCAACCAAAGTTTCTCAGACCAAGGTCAGTTTCATACGCCCTCCGACAAAAGGTCGAGGAGGAGCTGGATCGTCTTGAGAAAGAGCACATAATCACTCCTGTGATGAGGAGTGAGTTCGCGACTCCAATCGTTCGAGTGATGAAGGCAAACGGACAAGTGCGCATATTCCGGAATTACAAGGTTACGCTCAACCCAGCCTTCAAGCCAGATAGGTACCCACTACCGACGACAAAAGATATCTTTCTGAAGATTTTCCATGGGGAGAAGTTCACCAACTTGGATTGCAAACAAGTTTATTTCCAGATCCCCTTAGCGGATGAATCAAGGGACCTCACTGTGATCAACACACACAAAGGGCTCTATCGGGTGATCAGAGTGCCATTTGGAATAAACCCAGCATCAGCTATCTTCCAACGCGTAATCGAAGAACTCGTTGCGAACTTGCAGTACACAGGTGCATTTCAAGATGACATCGTGGTAACTGGCAAGAACGATCAACGTCACCTGCGGAACCTGGACATCGTACTGCAAAAGCTCAGAGAAAGTGGTCTTCGCTTGGGAAAGGAAAACTGCTGCTTGATGCAGGACTCCATCGAGTACCTAGGACATGTCGTAGACAAACAAGGGATCCACCCAAATCTTAAGAAGGCGGATGCGATCCTACGAGCGAAGACGTAAAAAGACCAAGAAAGCTCAGAGTATTTCTGGGACTGCTGAACTACTACGGAAAGTTCATCAGCAACACAGCCGACATCCTACATCCGCTATATTAACTGCTGCGAAAAGATAAAAGGTGGGAATGGTCGAGATCATGCCAGAGAGCCTTCAACGAAGCGAGGAAGCAACTCACCAAGAAGAGTCTGCTAGTGCACTATGACACTGCACTTCCTCTGGAACTGCACTGTGACGCATTAAGCCATAGCATTGGTGCAGTACTTCAAGACGTACTACCCAACAAGCAACGGAGGCCGATCGCCTTTATGTCAAGAACGCGCTCCAAAGGTGAGCGAAACTACTCTCCGATTGACAAAGAAGCGCTGAGTCTTGTTGAAGGCGTAAAGAAATTTCACCAGTATTTGTTTGGACGCCACTTCACGTTGTGGATGGAACACAAACCCCTGGTATCGATTTTCAATCCCGGTAAGGAAATTCCAGGCACGGTTGCAGCAAGAATGCAGCGATGGGCAATCATCTTGCCAGGGCATGACATCGACACAAAGTACGTGTCAACCGATAAGAACGTAGTCGCAGACACGCTGTCGAGACTCCCAATGACTGACAAGGGCGCTACAAAATCAGAAACTACAAGAATGGACGAAATCAAATGTCTCCATCTAGAAAAGTTGCAAGCACTCCCACTGACACATACGCAGATCAGCAGAGACACGAAAGGACGCCATGTTATCTAACGTTTTAAGATTCACCATGGATGAATGGCCAGAACAAGTGAATTCCGATGACCTCAAGCCTTACTTTCGTCGCAGAACGGAACTAACCGTGGAGCTTGACTGCTTAATATGGGGAGCACGGGTCATCGTACCTTCGAGGTAACGGAAAACATGTCTTGAACGATTTGTATCAAGGTCATTCGGGAATGACAAAGATGAAGGGACTGGCACAAACCTACGTGTGATGGCCGCTTTTTGATCATGACATCGAAGCGATGGTCCGAAGTGGTCGGCCGTGCCAGGAAGTGAGCAACGAGGTACCCAAAGTTCCCACACACCCGTGGGAATACCAAAAAAAAAAGAAATGGCAACGCCTGCATGCAGACTGCATGCTCCAAAACTTGTCTCGAGTGCATTGTTGAAATGTTAGGCATGGTTTGTCTTTTATTGCAATTATGAGCGACGTGGAACATAATCCCGAACCGACCGTCCAAAAGATGTTGGCGCAAGTTCTTGAAAATCAGACCCAGATGACGAGGGAGCTATCAGCTATAAAAGAAAAACAAAAGCATGCAGAGAATCAGGTTCAGCAGTTAAACGAAAAGTTGGCTGCCGTAGAGGCGAAAATGTCTCTTCTGGTAACGACTGCAAAACAGTTTCCCGCCCATCAGCACAAGATATCTTTACTTGAAAACCTAGTCGCAAAAATTAATGACAGAGTTGATGATCTTGAAAACAGGAGTCGACGCAACAACATTATCGTTTACGGCGTTCCCGATGCAGCCGACGAGACGGCAGAATCCCTTCAGAGTCAAGTCGTGAGTGGCATTTTTGCTGAAAAGCTCGGGGTATCTATTACAAGTACGGAAAGATTTCACCGTATTGGTAAACGAACGGCTGATAAACCAAGGCCTTTTATAGTGAAACTTTTCCATTTTTCCGAGAAAACGCTTATTTTTAAGAACTGCCAAAAACTGAAGGACTCGACAATCTCTGTCTCTGAAGATTTTTCAGAAAAAGTACGCGGTATTCGTAAGAACTTCTGGAGCAGTGCTGCTGAAAACCGTACGAGGGGCGATAAAGTCAATCTAGTGTACGATCAGCTCAAAATAAACAACACGCTTTATATCTGGGATTTTGAAAGGCAAACGAGGGTTCCAATGAATCAGCGGTTTTTAGAAAAAATCAACTGACAGTAAAAGTGAAAGCCTGATGATGCCATAAAACTCATTAACCTAAATGCAAGAAGCGTCACAAATAAAACTGTCGACTTGGAGCATGTATTGCTATCAGATAAACTACATATCATGATTAATACCGAAACGTGGCTAACCAATAACATAATAGATTCGGAAGTACTTCCACCTGAATATAAAATGATACGGAAATACCAAGATACACGGGGCGGGGCCGTGGCTATAATCTTAAAGGATATACGTTTTCATCGCATGCCTGATATAGACCTTTGCAAAAATTGCCTTCTGCGCGCTGCCATCTTTGTCTGCTGGGCTGTGGAATGCCTTCTGAGCATGCGCTGTTGGTCTGCTGTGCGGTATATTGGATGCTGCGCATGCGTCCACATCTCAGTGACTCAGCATTTTCCGCCAGGACACTTCGTTCGAGACTGCCGCTGGAAAGGTCTATAGACGGGTTGGAAATCTTGTGGGTTCGTGTTAGTATTTATTCTACTTCCCTTATCGTTGGTGCTTTTTATCGTCCACCTGATAACGACAATTCCTTTGAAGACGTTAATCAGTATCTCTTAACAAACGTACATTTAAGTTCAAGTATTATCTTAGCTGAAGATTTTAATCTCCCTAATATCGAGTGGGAGAGCACACAGTCATCCTTCAGTATCTCACAGGCGTTGATTGAGTTAACATTAGTTCATAATCTCGTTCAGATAGTAAACGCACCAATGAGAGTGTCAGATAGAAGGGATTCGATTATTGACTTAGTTTGTTTTTCTCATAATTTGGTGGAAAGAGTGAAGGATGTTGATATTTTAGGAGGCATTTCGTACCATAAAATGGTATATCTTAGTTCATTAGCTACAAAAACTGTTAAAAAAGAACGACAAAAAAAGAATACTCTGACTTTTCTAGGGCAGATGATACTGGTATTATTGATTCCTTGTCTTTTTCGTTTTCTGAGTTCTCAAGCACATTCCTCATGCCAGAGCCAGATGTCGATTTCCTATGGAACTTTTTTCAAAGGTTTGCTATTGAGTGCATTAATAAATTCGTGCCCAAAAGAGAGAAGGTCTTGAATAAACAAACCCATGGATAACCAGAGAAATTATTCAGTTGCACCGTAGGCTTTCTAGACTAAGAAAACGAAAGCGAGATGCGATCCTCATTCAAAACATAAATAGTGAACTGAAAGAAAAAATTATAGACGCAAAATATAGGTATTTTGACGTAACTTTGACTGATTTCCTCCAGGCTTCACCTGAGAAGTTTTGGCACTACTTCTCGCCGACGAGGCATGATGTGAATGAAGTTACTGTTAACGGCCAGAGCGTTGATGACCCTTGTTCGATGGCTAATGCCTTCAATGATTATTTCAAGTCTGTTTTGACCGTATCAATGATAAAAAGTACTAGGCCCGGACTGTATTCATAACGAAATTTTGAAAAGGTACGCCGAGTGATGGGCTAAATACATGGTTGTCATATTCCGATGTTCATTAAGTACCGCCACTGTCCCTGCCGTGTGGAAAGTTGCCAAAGTAATACCGGTACCTAAATTGGGTGACGCTAAAATTATTTCCAATTATCGATTTCTTTCTTTTCTGAGCACGTGTAGTAAAATTCTAGAACATGTGGTGTTCAAGCACGTGTCGTCCAACCTCGAGTCTAATGTTTTTACCAGCATTCAGCATGAATTTCGCAAGAAAGTGTCCACAATTACGCAACTCGTTGAAGTTGTTCACGAGTGCGCCTCAGTAATTAACAAACGGGGACAGATAGACGTAACTTATTTAGACTTTTCGAAAGCTTTCGATCGCGTATCCCACATAAGGCTGTTAAACAAGCTGAGCACAATTTTAAACAACAATCAAATATTAAACGGGATCCAAGATTATTTGTCTCAACGGGGACAATATGTGCAGTTGAACACCGCACGCTCTTCATTTGGTCATGTCTCTTCGGGTGTCCCACAGGCATCAGTTCTTGGGCCACTATTGTTTTTAATATTCATCAGTGATATTCAGACCGGAGTTCCTGCCAAGTTGCGACTGTTTGCAGACGATTTTATTCTTTTTCGAGAAATGAAGAGTTCCACTGACTATAAAATACTACGTTCTTGTTTAGAAAAAATTCATATGTGGTGCAAACATTCGCAAATGTCACTTAATTTTACTAAAACTGTGTGCATGTCTGTCACTCTAAAAAAAATCCTATTTACTTTAACTATGCTGTCGGCAGTCAGTATCTACCTAGAGTGTCCTCTTATAAGTATCTCGGTGTCACCGTAACGTCTGACTTGAGTTGGAATATGCATATTGGCCAAATTATTGCAGGGGCAATAAATAAACTTGGATTTTTGTGCAGGAAATTTAAACATGGATCAAGTCATTCTAAGTTGTTGTTGTATAAAACGTTTATTAGGCCAATTCTAGAGTACGCTAGCGGTGTCTGGAACTCGCACACGGCTTGTATTATAACTGATTTAGAAAGAGTTCACAGACTTGCAGTGCGATTTGTTTTTAATATGTATTCTTCTTATGTGTCGCCCACAGACTTGTGTTCTAGAGCAGGACTCCAAACGTCACAGGAAAGAAGAAAACAAAATCGTCTGAGATTGCTTTATTTAATTTTTAGCAATGAGCTGGAAATAGACAAATATCAATACATTGCATTTTTTTTTTTGCCCCAGAGTATACAGATATTGACATCAGAAGACACTCAAACCATATAATAATAAAAATGATTGATTAAAATATTCCTTCTTTCCTAGAACAGTAATTGACTGGAGCAACCTGCCACCTAATGTCGTTAATGCAGCCACCAATTCTGACTTTTGCGACGTTTTGTGTAAATGAATGCGCAATGGAATACTTGTATATGTGTTTTCCACTCCTGCTACGACCTCGAAAGAGGTCAACATCATGAATAAACAAACAAAAAAAAAACGTCGCAGGACCCTTTCATGGAAGAAATTTATTGCTGATCATTGATGCATATTCGAAATGGCCCGAGGTAGTGCCCATGACCTCGACGACTTCGGCAGCCACCATACGAGTGTTTCTAACTCTCTTTGCAAGGCATGGACTGCCAGAAAGGATTGTGACAGACAATGGCACGCAATTTCGATCAAGCGAATTCCGGGATTTCATGGCAAGAAACGGAGTGCAGCAGTCAGTCTTACCCCGAACCATCCCGCAACGAACGGTGCGGCAGAAAACTTCCGGGGAACATTCAAGAAGTCTTTCAACGCAAGCCTGAAGTCGGGGCTGACCATGGAATAGGCATGTGATAACTTCTTGGTGGCATACCGGACGACGCCGCACACGACAACTGGCTCAACACCTGCCAAAATAATGACAGGAGACGAATTTCGCACAAGGTTTGATCTTCTTAGACCATCCATAACGGATGTCGTGCGATCAAAACAGGCAAAGCAGCACGCCTCGGGCAACTCTGCAGAACAAAACCTACATCAGAATGACCAGGCCTGGGCGAGAGACTATAGGAACAGCAAGAAATGGTCGAAGGGAATCGTCGTCCGAGTTCTAGGAAACCGAACATATGAGATTCGCACGAACGACGAAAATACCTGGAAACGGGACATTGAACAGCTGAGACATGTACCCAAGGAGGAAGAGGGAATATCTCCGAATCAAGACGATAGCCTCAGGTGCGCAAAAACATCGAAAAAGTCCGCCCCTTCCTGCGGCATCAGTCAGTGAAATGGTTCACCGTCTCCGATTTTCAGTGACGACTTTCCAACTACAATTCAAGACAGTCAGAACGATCCTGCAACACGGGAGGCAGGCACTTCAAGCTCGCCAGCCACACCGCCTAGTGGCGCACGTGACCAAGGCACGGAGGGCAGTCCTCCTCTTCTCAGAAGATCAACACGGACGCGCCAGCCACCTACGCGGCTGGGCCTGAGAAAACGTGAAGCTTTTTTGAGGGGAAGATATTGCCGTGACCAACGCGCACGGTGCGCATTCATTACAACGCCTACACACACACACATGTATTGTGTGCGTGTTCGCCACGCATAGCCAACACGACCTTTGGCCCAGGCAACGGCGGGCTGATGCAACCGGAGGCGCCGGAGTTGGAGAGCCAGCCACGGAGAAGAACGTGACGCCTGGAAAAGAGCAGACTGGGCGCGGTCGCAGACCAGACAAGACGCTTCTCAACCAATTGTAACCTAACAGTTAAAAAGTATATCCTACATTATCCCAAATTTACCGGTACATGACACATACTATCCGAAATATGGTCATTTATAACGTTGTCAAAGGTTTTTCAAGCACAAACAAAAGAATTGTGTAAAACCAGAAATGTTGAGTGTTTTACGGCTGCCCTATAGATGGTGCCAATGTGCTTGTCTTGTCGCGAGAGATGCACTCGGTCGTGGGCAGTCACAAGTGTTTCAACCAGTGTGGTACGGAACGGCGTTCCAAGGAACGGCTTTCCTGGAACGCGTTCCTTTTAGAAGGAACGAAGGAACGCCGCCGTTCCATTTTGCATCTCTGGAACTGGAACGGGAACTCGTTCTATTTTTACTGGAACGGAAAGAGGAACGGCGTCCCTTTTTTTATTGCAGTGATGTAATTTGTATTTTATTTCTAAGAGGGAAATTGTAAAAGTATAAAAACAATATCTTTACGAAGTGCAGAATCCCGTTAACTTTTTGGTTACTTATCACATGGTTTATTTTGTGTTGTCCTCACTTGGTAAGAGTCGGGTGAAGGAGAGCTAGTGGACATTTGTATATTTGTTCAGTGCCCGAGCCTGCGGTATAAAAAGGAAAACTTTTAGTCGAAGGAAAAAACACAGAAAGAGGGGCGTCTCAATCTCAGCTATTTTCTTTGCTTCCACGAATCCTCATACATCCAGAAATATAAGGCCGACTACAAACGTCACTGAACTTTCACAAAGAGACCTACAGTTACAACAAAAGTACAGGTTACCTGACATCGAACGCATCCTTGTATCCCGAATATTGGTCACTTAAAATATACACAAAAATTATTTTTCGTTTCTTCTACCCTCGTCTCCCACCTTCAAACTGAACAACGAATCCGAGCTTGACGAAGGATTTGTAGTTTTCAAGACTGACTTTTCAAAAGCCCTCCCCTATTCTTCACTTGTTCGTCTTGTGGACAGCAACATCGAGAAGTAACTTTTGTTAAGTTCGAACAAGGGTCTTTATTATATTGAAACGTGTGAGGTTGTTGTGAAACGCTCGTGCAATGTGGAGTAACATCTGGCTCGCCAGAATCGCCCACCAGAAAATATAATTGAAAGCTGAGATTTTTTAAAATTAAATTTATCAACAAATGAAAACCTCTTTCCGCTTGTCGTCTTCTCCTGGTGCCCTTCCATCACTCCATTCAAATTCGTATATTGCCATTGATGGGACAGATAAAAAAAAGAAAACTTTGCTTGGTCTAACTAAATATGGTAATCAGCAAAATACAAATGTAACGCAAATGTAACGATCCGTTCCATTTTTTAACTGTAACGGGAACGAGTTCCTTTTCCACATATGGAACTTGTAACGGGAACGCGTTCCGAAAATCACAAGGAACGAGGAACGAGCTTTCGTTCCTTTTTTTGAGGAACGTGTACAACACTGGTTTCAACCAGCCTTTACGCGGTTGACGTCCCGCGTTTTGTTTCTGGCAGGGAACGATTGCGATTGTTTCGTCCGAGCCAGAAAGTACCGGTCGTGGTATTCCCCAAAAAAAAAACATAACAACAATGGCCCACGATTGGGGCACCGGAGGGGTCACCCTGCCTGCGCTTGTGCTCCGCAGACGACCTGCCTGGGGCTGATGAATCGGGACGTGCCGGACGTGCCGGCTTTCTTCCTGACGTCGCTGGGCAAGCTGCACACCCACGGGGTGCCCCTGCAGCTGGAGCCCCTGTTCCCCCGGGTGCCGTGGCCCGTGCCCAGGGGTACGCCCAATGTGGCCCACCTGGTCAGCTGGGACCACTCGCAGTCCTGGTCGGTGGTCACCTACAACGACTTCCCCACCTCGTCACAGGTGAGTGGGGCTGCAACGCCCGCGGGGAAAGGCCGGTCTACGTACTTCCGTCTGGTTGTAACCAAGCGCGTTGTGCAGCCTTGCGCTTCCTGTTGTTATCGAAACGTTTATGTAAAAATTAAATGAGCTGCTGTTTCGCTAGACTGTGTAAGGTTTCTATTTAACCTGAAAAATCTGATATTGTCAAGGATTCTGGAAGCATCTGGAAAAGTCTGGGAACTGTCTGGGAAATTATCCAAAAATTGGTTAATTCGGAAACAATAACCAACAAAGGCGGCGCAGCGACACGCAACAAAGCGGGACGGTGTAGCTTCTGGTGGCACGGATGACCTTCGCGCCTTCCGGCAGTTTCCCGAGGTAACACTGTGCAGCTTCAGCCACCACGCTGCTCGCCAGAATAAATAGGAACAGTCCGAACAGCCGCCGAAACTCCATCTTCTGCACATTCGTAATGATCGGGGAGTTTTATCGAAATACTCGGCAAAAACCCGGTAAAGTCACATAATTTGAGAGAATCAATTTCGTATACACCCTGTCGTAGTCATATAAAATGGGTGTGCGAGGAGGACAGACAGTGAAAGAAGTAGAAAGGAATGAAGAGTTATATGTGCCAGGGAAGGCTTGCTGCCTGCACGAAGCCAAGCAGCGAGTCAAAAATGCGTTTCTAGTGGTCGGGCGGCTTTGTTGGGCGAGGGCGTGTCCAGTCTGCGTAGTTCGTAGGCCGGTATCTTGGCGGAAATATATTTAGGTGCGCGGTTCTGTCTTTGGAGAGCTCGAGGCAGAAGATGCGAGGGCACGTCGCCGGCACTCCCCCCTGAGTGCATAATCGTCGTACGGCGAACTAGGCCGGTCAAATCGGGGCGGTCCACACAGGCGTCAAGGCGGTTTGCTGTAGCGAAAGAACTGGTAGACCTGGAACCTCATAGAAGCTTCCAGGTCTACCTTCTGTGAGGTAGACATGGAACTGCATTTACTATAGTTGATTTATATTAACAACATTTTCAAAATTATTGATGAATGTGTTAGTGTAAAATTGTTCGCGGATGACTGCGTACTGTATACTCTTGTCAAAAATTCTTCCTGTCAGACTACATTGAATGAAAAACTTTGTAAACTTGCTGACTCGTGCGACCTTCAGAAAATGAAAATTCACTTCTCTAAAACCGTTTCAATTACACTGACTACAAAAAAGCCCTTTCCTACATTTACCATATTGGCAATCGGTTCATTCAAGACTTTTCTACCGTGAAATACTTAGGTCTAACAATTAAAACAACCTCAAATGGGACCAGCACATCAACACCATATGTGTCAAAGCGTTCAGAAAGCTATCCTTCCTTAAAAAAAAAAAAACTCAAAGGGTGCACTCGGCTGTGAAACTTAGTGCTTATCGTTCTCTAGTTCGCGCAGTTCTAGGGTACGCCGCTATTGTGTGGGACCCGTATTTTGTGAAAGACATTTCGGAGTTGGAGCGGATCCAACGTCTCGCTGCAAGATTCATCCTATATCAGACTACCGCAATTCATCACCAGTAAGTAGTTTGTTAAAGCAGCTTGAGCTTGACCCACTCCACGTTCGCCGACAAATCTCTAGGCTGAAGTTTCTTTACTTACTTTATAACAATTCATCTGGTCTATCAAGTGAAACTTATCTTCCCCCTGTGCCACAAAGATCAGTTCGACTAAATCACTCGAAAGTCATATGCCCATACTATGCCAGAACGAACCTTTTTCAGAAATCATTTTTTCCTCACACAAATGAACAATGGAACTGCTTGCCGTCATTGCTTGTGGAATGAACTGATGTCAACCAATTCGAACATCTATTAACTAAACTCCTTTTGTAACCCTCCCCTGCTTGGGCAGCGCCACTGCCTGCAGTATATGTAAATGAATAATTAAAAAGGTTTTGTATTATCTGAGGGATCTAATGTATGCATTACAGTGTATGAGAAGTGGTCACATGTAACAGTATCGAAAGTATTTAAAGCCCAGAGTAAAAGAGTGATGTGCATGAAAAATTGGAAAACTATGCGCAAATTGCAAGTATGCCAAGATTACCCGACGGAATTCACCAGTCTGTCCTCTCGTAAGCAGTCCCAAGGCTGAACTGCGTACTCGGTTCCTTCGAAATGTATGCGTCGCCTTCCGACCGGTCGCGATACGGCAGCCGTTTTCTCGGATCGTGTCGCGTAGATTTCGCTCGCGGGTTGAAATTGATTTCGTCCTTCCCGTCTCACAGGACTCCGATGAAGTGGAGGTGTTTGACCTGGAGGCCGGGGAGAACGACGGCTACCTCGCGGGGCACCAAGTCGAAGGGCGGGTGCTGTTCCCAGCCACAGGGGTACATGGTGCTAGCCTGGAAGTTTCTGGCCAAGCGGTCGGGCAAGCCATACACCCAGGTGCCCGTCGTCTTCGAGGACGTCACTTTGCACAGGGCCACCATCCTTCCCAAGAGCGGTACGTCCACGCCGCGATGCAACGCCGCAATGCATTACCGCTTTCGGCTAGAAATCTCTAACGAAATATGTGCCGGTGACATTCGTAAGCTTTGGAGAACATAATAGTGCTTCACGACAGGGACGAAGAGTAGGAACGAGACAACATAGTGCGCTAACTTCAACTGGTTTAATCGTCAGAAAATCCTATGCCTTTTTATGTGCGGATGCCGCGAAGGGTGTTGGAACGAAACAGTGATGTAAAATCAACTTTCCCTTCCTGGTGTTCTGTCAATTTCGTTTCAGCAGGATTCAACCGTGGCACTCTCCGGCTTGTCTTGAATGGCTTGGTCACTAAACAAGTTTGCTTTCAGGGGCCTATTATTTCACCTACCTGGAGAAGAGTTGGTTTCAGTAATTCCTTCCAGGCACCAAATTTTGCGATTTAAAGTAATATACTATGTATTAGTTAGAAGGGGCTCCTATATTTGTGCAATCAATTTTTTGCAATAATTACAAGTTGCAAGATTTTCGAAACTTTGGTGCTCGTGAAAAATTAGGTTGTTTACAATATTCTGTCTTGTATGACTCGGCCCATCCTATTTTGCACGTCGCATGTTTAATCCCAGTGTTGCAATGGAAAACTATTTTCTCGTCTTTCTTTCATTGCAATTCTCTTTAGCTGAGGACACACATCACGGCCAATGCTGCGACACAATCCAGCAGGTAGTCCTGTAGGAAGTATTTACTGGCGGCCATAGTTGCGTGCGCAATTGCTGAGCGCGTGCTGACGGCGAGCTTCCATAGTTCTTCTGCAACGTGCATTCCGCACCATTAAGATTCCCGGTCTTAGCAGACTATTAATGTGAGCTCGTTCGTGTGGTAATATTCACGTTGATGTGTTTTAATAAAACCCCGATAGGGGCAGCCAGTTGGGCGCGCCTGCGTGACCGAGGTCGACGGTGTCGTTCGGTCTGTTCCGTCTCCCTCTTTGTGGTCAAACAGAATTATCACGACAATCACGACAATCATGACATGGTGTCAGGAGTTGGATACTGACGGCCACAACAGTGAAATGGGCAGGCAACGAGCGACTTCAAGAGCGAGCTGAATAAGAGGTGTCCGATTGAGCAGAGGGAACACGACCTGGTTCGCCTGGTTCGTTGGAGGCAAAGATGGCGGAGCGCGAGCAACTGTCCACCAAGCCAACCTTCGGTTTCGAGCCACCAACGTCGTATGACTTCCGACGCCCAAAGCAGTGGACAGCGTGGTACAACCGTTTCGTCGGGAGCAGGAGAGTCTCACGGCGAATCGAGGAAGAAGGGCCAGCCCAAGTGGACGCTCTAATTTACTGTCTGGGTGGAGATACGGAGGACATACTCGCTGCAGCAACGCAGTTAGAAGAGGACAAGGCGGACTTCAACAAGGTGATCGAAGTGTTTCAAAGTCACCGCATCGGGAAGAGAAATGCCATCCATGAACGAGCCAGGTTTCACCACCGCAAGCAAGAACCCGGCGAAACAGTCGAAGCTTTTGTAACTGCTTTACACAGAGTGGTCGTCCATTGCGGCAACGGCGCATTAAAAGACGAACTAGTGCGCGACCGTCTTGCAAGATGCGAAGCTCTCAGAGGGGTTGCAGAGTGATCCAGCGCTCACCCTCAAGACGGCGGTCCGAAAGGCAAGACAAAAAGAAGCAGTACGAAGACAACAGGCTGTTGTGCGTCAAGAAAACCCAGCAGAATTGTCTGTCGACGCCCTCCAGAAAGCATCCAAGAAAGGGCGCTTCAGTTCCGGAGACCCAACAAACGAGAAGGCGGGATGGAAGAGCCCAACGCACGGTTGCGAGAGGTGCGGCGGACAAGGACTGCAGAAAAAGAGCAACTGCCGGCTTTCACGTCTAAATGTCATTCCTGTGGCAAGAGACGCCACTGGCAAAAACATTTCTAAAAGAAAACTCTACGGGAAGTCACCACAGAACAGAAGGAACTTTTGCCTGAAATAGGGTCACTGGGTGCACTCACAGAGGGCAGCAATGCATCAGCATAAAAAAAGCTCAGCGTAAATGGAAAGTTCATCCCTTTCAAGATCGATACAGGCGCAGATGTAAATGCAGTGCCGCTGGGAGCCGTGAGGGATGGGAGTGCAGTAAGAACCAGAGCAGTGAAAGCGTACGGTGCCGGTGGACAGCCACTGAAGGTGTTACGAAAGGTTCAAGCCACACTTATCTGTGGAAACAACACCGCCCGAGAGTAAATGTGCGTTATCAAAGGGCTAGAACAACCTCTGCTAGGTCGTCGGGCAAGCACGGATCTCAAGATTGTACAGCTGCTGCAGGCGGTCACCGTAGACCCAGACACAAAGTACAAAGAAAAATTTCCGAAAATGTTCAACGGACTCAAGAAAATGAAAGGCGACTACACCATCAAGCTCGAGACAGGTGCAAGCCCAGTGTCAGTAAACACGTCACGCAGAGTACCCTTGGCGCTGTTGGACAAGGTCAAAGCCCAGCTGATGGAGGTGGAGAAATACGGCATTACTAAGAAAGTGGTCGAGTCTGCCCCCAAAAGGCAAGACAAGGTGCTCATCTATGGTGGTAATCCCCAGATCAAGTGGGGTCAGGATTTCTGTTGACCTCACAAACCTGGACAAGTCCATCGAAAGGGGGAGGCTTTTCCTACCATCGGTAGAAGAAACTCTGGGGCGCTTCGATGGAGGAAGATTTTTTTCAAAGCTGGACGCCAAAGCAGGATTTTGAGGAGTGAAATTGGCTCAGGAGTTGCAGCTGCTCACAACTTTCATAACCCCGTTTGGGAGGTTCTGTTTCCAAAGGCTTCCCTTCGGCATCTCCTCAGCTCCGGAGCACTTTCAAAGACCTATGCATCAAGTTGACACGTTGACACGCACCCGGCGGCAGCAGCGGTAGCGAGTGGTCTGCACGAGGCTAAATTTCTGCTGCTTTGCGTCTTTCAGGTTGGTGAAACTACTTGATTTTCTGTAAATCTTTTGAACGTTTGCTATCGCTGCTGCCACTGCTTCCACTGCTGTTACTCTTTCAAAATTCTTAATACCAACGCTCGTGCAAAAGAGGGGTTGGAGAAAGGGCGAACGATGTCGGAGGAAGATGATGTGTGCTTGACTTGTAAAGAGTCCCTATTGGGTGAAACGTGCATGATTTGCTCAGGGTGATGGAGCTTCGGTTATAAACTGGGG
The DNA here is from genome assembly GCA_013358835.2 of Ixodes persulcatus. NCBI lineage: Eukaryota > Metazoa > Arthropoda > Arachnida > Ixodida > Ixodidae > Ixodes > Ixodes persulcatus. The sequence goes on from JABSTQ010010354.1 coordinate 42,707, forward strand.
AAATGCTCAGATATAGGCAAAGCTGCACTGAAAAAAATGACTGAAGAAACGAGAGAATCATGGCAGTGTCCAACATGTCAAACTGCAAAAAACAAAAGGCACTGCGTAGTTCAGGAAAAGCCTTACGAAGCGGAAAAGTCTCAGACACAAATGACACGGATGATAATAAAACTGGACACCCTTCTTCTTGAAAGCAACCGTAAATAAGATCGAACAGTCCGTGCAGCACATGTATGATACGTACGATGAAGTACTTGCAGAAATGAAACAAAAACAAAATCAAGATATCAGTGAGCTGAAGGAACGCGTGGAAAAGATTGAAAACAGTGGGACACAAAGGGAAATGGAAGAACTAAGGCAACAAGTAAACTATCTACAGCAGTACAGTCGTAGGCAGAACCTTGAGCTGTATGGTATCCCATGCCTATCAAATGAAATACTGTTGGACAGACTAAATAAGGTAGCAAAGCTGCTAGACGTTGCTGAGCTCACAGAGGGAGACATTCAGGCCATCCATAGACTCGCCGGTAAACCAGTTCCCCCAGTTCTTATCCGTTTCGCATCCAGAATAACTCGAGACCGCCGGCTCGAAAATAGGACGTTGCTTAAGCAGAACAAATCTGATGTTTGGTTGATGGAAAACCTGACCGCTCCAACCAAAAGACTGCTCTGGCTTGCAAAAACCAAGGCTACCGAAATGCATTATCAGTTTACATAGCAAAGGAGTGGTAAGAGTTTTGTTAGAAAGAAGTCAGGTGACCGACCTATCAGCATCAAAAATGAAAGCAATCTATCTAAAATCCTTTAAGTGTGTTATGCTCCTTTAAAGTGTTTGGAATATAGAATTAGCCATGGCGCTTCAGGGCATGAAGGATGCTTACTATGACATGACGTCTTTCCGAAACTGTATAAGTAAACACTTCCCGAATTGTAACATGCTTAAACTGTTTCACCTAAATTCACGTGGTCTGCGTAATAAATTTGATGATGTCTGTCTACATCTGGAATTGCTTTGTTGTACTTTTGATATCCTAGCTTTCACTGAAACATGGTATTCTGGCGAAAACGATATGGTTCAATTTGATGGTTACAAGTGTGAAGTGATTTTCCGCGATTCTCGTTGCAAGGGCGGCGTTTCTTTGTATTTCCAGAGTAAAATGACGTACCGCGTACTCTCTGAATTTACTTGCGTAAACGTTGATTTCTAATCTTTTTTTACGAGGTGTGGAAGTGTCATATTTGCTGTAATTTATCGATCGCGATCTGGTGTGTTAAATGTTTTTCTAAACTTTTTGGAAGATTTACTAGAATACGTTACCTCAGCAAATATGCAAATAGCATTAATAAGTGAACCAATTATTGATCTGTTTGAAAAAGAATCGATGAAAATTGATTTTTTAGAAATTGTTCAATTAAATGGATGCGAGAATATTATCAATGTCCCAACTCGTATAACCGAATGTACGGAAACCTTGATCGATATTTTCATCACAAACTGCCAACGCTCTGATGTTTTCGCTGGAGTACTAACTACAGATCTGTGTGGCCATTTGCCCTTCTTTTGTTTTCTTCCTAAAACAATTCAGAACACAATTGCTTCACCAAAAATATTAAAATATTTGGTAAAAATATAAATCAAAATACTTTAAAATGCTTCCACAACCTCGTCTTTTTAGAAACATGGAATTACATATTAAATGAACCAAATCCAGGGAAAGCCTACGATTATTTCATAACAAAATTACAAGAGTACTTCAATAAAGCCTTTCCATTACTTCAAGTAAGAAAATACAAAAAGTCAAGGAAACCTTGGGTTACACGCGAACTCTACAAACGAATAGTGGCGCGCGATAAAATGTTTGCCAAGTTTATCAAGACTAAGGGTACGAGTTTACTAAGTGACTATAAAAAATATAGGAACAAACTTGCATTGGTTATTAATAAAAGCAAAAATAACATTTTATCGAAATTAATTTTCAGAAATATATAGGAACCCTACTAAAATTTGTAACACAGAGAAAATTAATGTCATTAAATCATGTTGCTATTCCAGAAGAGTTAGAAATTAACGGTTACACATACGCCGGGAGCTTGTTGGCGAACAAGTTTAATGATTAATTTTTTGCCGTTTGGTGCCAGTGGATTGCCAGAAGAATTTTCGAATTATCACTCTACCGACCAGCCGCATATGACAAACTTATTTTTTTCTTCATCCCACTGAGGAATTAGAAATACGTAGCATAATAATGTCTTTTTTTAAAAAAAAAGATGGGCGTGCGGTGATAACGGTATCGAGGTTATTGCAATTAAGGCCATAATAGACTTAGCTTACCGCCTTTAGTTTATATGTGTAATTAAATTATTGTTCCAGGTATTTTTCCAGATAAAATAAAAATTACAAAAGCCTGCATTATCCACAACGGTGGTACATTTGAAAATCTCAATAACTATAGACCCATATCTGTATTGCCTCTTTTTTCAAAAGACTGTGAAAGCAATAAACTGATAACAGATCACCAGTTTGGTTTTCAGAAGGAAAAATCAACTGAATCAGCCCTGAAGCAGATTAAAGACAAAATAATTTCAAATATAGAAAATTACGATTATACAATTGAAATATTCTTAGACTTTATAGGACGTTGGATTTAATTAAGTACCAAATTCTACTACAAACATTGAAGTCATTTGGAATCAGAGGGAATGCGCTGGAAATAATTTGTAGTTATTTATCATCCCGTTTTCAATATACAACACTGCATGGTTTTACGTCAAAGTTGGCACCCATTAGATATGCTGTTCCACAAGGCTCTATTCGTGGGCCTTTATTATTTATTTTATATATAAACACCATTGTGACTATACCTCAATCACGCGATATTATTTTATATGCTGACGATACCAACGTCTTTTTTCAATTAGAAACCTCCTTCACCTCGAACAGGTCTCGAATAACTGGCTGGAAAATTTATCTGTGCGGTTAAAATATATTCAATTGCTTCGAAATGCTAGTAAAACAAAATATATTGTTTCTTAGATCAAAGAATAAGCCAGTTTCCTACGACTTAAATATTTTCTTTGACAGATTAAAAATTGAGCGCGTTAAAACGCACACATTTTTAGGTGTCATGTTTGAAGAAACCCCACATTGAAAAAATGAGAATCTGTATATCCAGAGCCATAGGGTCAATAAATAAACTCCGGAAATACTTACCGAAGTGGTTAAAGTTACAGCTGTACTATACTCCGTTCCACCTTCAGTCCAAGCGCAGTGTACGCCCCGATCTATCCCAGCCGATCCAGCGCCGGGAGAAAATCGCGTGACCTGCCGGTTGGACAGGGGAGCGACACAGGGAGATCAAGGTCACATAGCACTCTCACAACGCTGGATTGGCTGGGATGGCTCCTAGCGTCCGCTGCGCTCGAACTGAAAGTTAAACGAAGTATATACACTTATATGTTCATGACTGCAATATTGTATAATAGTATGGGGTACAACTACAAAAACAAATATCAGAAAATTACTTATACTGCAAAAAAAGGCCGTTCGATTTATTGGAAACATTCAGAAATATGATCACTCAATGCCACTTGTTCGGGAGTATAAGATATTGACTGTAAAGCAAATAATGACCCTAAAATATCAATGATTATTTTTAACAAGATCAGACAAAATCAATCATTATTTTTAACACGTATCTAAAAAAAACAGGAAACTACAGTTTACGATGTACAGGGTGGAACAAGGAGACGGCAGGCTCTTTAAATCGACCGGAAAATTCGGTTTCTTAACCTATCGCGCTACGACTTTGTGCAGCGTTGCCCACAGGTGGTGCATTTTTTTTGTAAAATTTTCAAAGAGCGAACTTACCTGAGGAAAAAGTAAAGAAAGAAAAAGGCTTAGCTCCTATGGAAACGCAGCGACGCCACCGGTCTTCAAAGAGCACGGCGCCGTTTCCCACGGGACACAAGAGGTGGCGCAACGAACGCCGCCAACGAACAAGCATACGGCGCGCCAGCGTCTTTAGCAGACAATCTTTTCGACTCAAAAGCGGCGCGCGTTCCGCAGGCGGCGACAGTCGCAGAAACAAAAACAGGCGCGGTAACAACAAGCAACTGCAGTTCCTTGTCTGCTAAATACGCCGGCTCTTGGAGTCGTCTGCTCGTTCGTTGGCGGCAGTTGGCGTCGCGACCGCTTGCGCCATCTCTTGTCTCCCGTGCGAAACGGCGCCGTGTTGTTTGAAGACCGGTGGCGTCGCTGTGTTTCCATAGGAGCTAAGCCTTTTTCTTTTTTTACTTTTTCCTCAGGTAAGTTCGTTCTTTGCAAATTTTACAAAAAAAAATGCACCATCTGTGGACAACGCTGCACAAAGTCGTAGCGTGATAGGTTAAGAAACCGAATTTTCCGGTCGATTTAAAGAGCCTGCCGTCTCCTTGTTCCACCCTGTAGTAATTGCGTAAAAAGCAAAGTTCGCACAAACTATGGCTTCCACTAACTTTCATATCTCATTCCAGACAAATTGAAAACACACCAGCTACCATAGCTCAAATTGTGCAAAACAACGGTTTCTTTCGGACATTCAAAGAAAACCTTGTAAAATATATTTTAAGCCTCTCATAATCTGTAGTTTGTGTTCCGGCTTTTGAGTTGCATTCATTTATGTTTTCGACATATGCCCATTTCTAATAGAATTAATTTCAGTGTTTGTTTTGTTTTGTGCTGAGTGCTGTAAAAAAACTAGGGGCTGGGGTCCCGTCAGAAGACAAGTTTGTATTCTTTTATCCCAGCCTCCCAGACTTCTCTTTCGTCTGAAATAAAGACTACACACATACATACATACATACATACATACACGTTCTTGAAGCGATACCTGGAGTGTTATGCCACATGAATGACATTTCGGTCACAGGAGCAAATCTTCAAGAACACGACAAGAGGCTTGAAGAGGTCCTTGCGAGACTGAATGCTGCGGGAATTACACTTAACGAGAAATGTGAGTTCGCTAAAACGTCTCTGAAGTTCTTAGGACACATCCTGAATGCGGAAGGAATCGGATCCTGAAAGGGTGAGAGCAATCATGGACTTCCGGGCAGCGGTCAGCGTTAGTGAGGTTCGCCAGTTTATCGGCATGATTAATCAAGTCGGATGATATATACCCAACTTGTCGGAGAATCTAACGCCCATCAGATATCTCCCCACACGGAATGGAATTGGGACGCGCAGCAGCAACGAGCTTTCGACCAAGTGAAGCGAGACATCACGGAAAGTACAACGCTGACGCTGTATGATCCAAAACCGCAGCTGATAGTATCGGCAGACGCCTCGTCGTATGGACTAGGCGCCGCGCTGCTACAGAAGGACAGACAAGGACAGGTGCGCCCTGATGCTTTTGCATCATAAGGACTGAGCAAGACGGAAGGAAGGTATGCGCAAATAGATAAGGAGGGTCATGCAGTTACATGGGCATGCGAACGCTTTGAAAAGTTACTGATAGGAACCAACGTCCATGTGCAAACAGACCACCGACCCCTGGTGCTTTATTGGGTGACCGAGAGTTGAATGCCATCCCTGCAAGAATCCAGAGGTTCAAGCTGAGACTTATGCGTTTCAGCTACTCCATAGAACATGTACATGGAAAAGAGGAGTTAGAGGCGTATGACCAGCTGTTAACAAGCTTCCTGCCAGCTACGGGTCACTATTTGGACGAAGTGCGCATAACTCATAGTCAAGATCCCGTGTGCTGCAAGTTAAGAGAGTACTGTGCAAAGGGCTGGCCCAACAGGACGTGTATCCCAACAGAGATTGCTCCTTACTTCAGAAACAAGGACGGCCTCATGGTACAGAGCGATCTCCTAGTAAAAGACGACCGGCTCGTAATCCCTAAGCTATTGAGGGAGAAAGTGCTGTGACAGTTACATGCAAGGCACTAAGGAGTATCCAAGTACAGAGAACGAGCAAGAATATAAGTATGGTGGCCAGGACTCAGCACTCAGTTCCAAGAGGTCGTTGAAAATCGCACAAGCTGCATCCAAGAGCGCATACCAAAAGTGGAACCTATGATAGCATCAGAGCTCCCAGACTATCCATGGCAACGTGTTGCAGCTGACCTGTTTCAATTGAGTGACACGCACTACCATTGGTAGTGGTAGATTACTGCTTCAGGTTCGTAGAAGTTTCGACTGACGCAAACGACACCGGAAGTGGTTGTCGCACACATAAAATCTGTGTTCGCCCGCCATGAGATAGCTGAGGTGCTCAGGTCAGACAACGCACAGCTGCTTCTGTCTAAGAGTTTTCACGAATTCACAAGCAAATACCAGACTCGCCACATAAAGAGCAGTCCACACTATCCCAAAAGTAACGGAGAAGCAGAACGCATGTAAAAGTTGTCAAAGACATTCTTAAAAAGGCCGAAGACCCCGACTTGGCACTTTTGATGTACAGAACTATACCAGGCCTCTGCGGGTTCAGTCCAACTCAACTACTCATGGGACGGCCACTACGTACAACGTTGCCTATGTTGCCATCCCAGCTCATTCCGATAATGCCAAACCGTGCGGATTTCCGAATAAAAGATAAAGAAGAGAAACGGAAGCATGCCCAAGAGTACGACCAACGGCACACAGTAAGCTGCCACAAGGAACCGCTCATCGGTGGTTCTGTTTGGGTCAGAGACCCTGGCACGCAGGGGCAGATTGTGAGGAAAACGAATAACCCGAAATCATACATTGTAAAGACACCGTCCAGACAACTCGTCCGGAATTCCTACCATTTAGTCCCATCAGAAACACCAAGAAAGGACAAAGAACTGACATCCGAACAAGAGCACGGTCTAAACGAAACTGCTCAGATCCCGTGCATCAACGACGCTGAACCGACATCCGAACAAGTGCTCGATCAAAAGCGAGATCCTGCTGTGACTCTCGTTCCAAAGGATTCGGACACCCACTCCAACACCAAGGAAGAGGAGCCCTGCAAGTGCACTGGAGCTGGGCAACAAATCATTCGACCTCAGAGATTCTGGAACTAGTTCCACCTCCCCTTTTAGAAAAAGGGGGATGTGGTAATATTCACGTGTTTCAATAAAACCCCAAGAGGGGGCAGCCATTCGGGCGCGCGTGCATGACCGAGCTCGTTGGTGTTGTTCGGTCTGTTCCGTCTCCCTCCTTGTGGTCAAACAGAATTATCACGACAATCACGACAGTTCTCAGCATGCGCACTAAGCATCGCCCTACGATCAGTTCGATATAGCAAGTAGTTCGATATAGCAAAAAACATTTACAACGAACTTCCACGATGAGTTTGTTGTAAGGCGAGAACCTCTCTTTCTTTCTCATCTCTTGACTTCCGCCTTGTAATAACGCGCTAAAAGGTTGTTTTTTTTATTTGTGCAGAGTTTATTTTTTAGTTTATCTCCTGAATCGCTTCTCTTTGTGGGCAAACGCTTTGGGATGAAAAGTTTCTTTTTTTTTTGCGTGTGTGCAATGTGTATTTTTTAGCTTTCTCCCCTTCTGAATCGCTTCTCTTCGCTCAACTTGTTTGCAACTTGAGCTTTTTGAATTTACTTTCTTTCCTACTTCTTTTTTTTGGGGGAAGGGACAGGCTAGAAGACGATTGTTTGCGCGTTTTTGGAAGCCTTCCCGGGGGAAAAAGTTCGATATAGCCAGTATGTTGTTCGTTATAAAACATACTTTTTACATCCATTTTTATTTAAATTTTCCGTGAGTTCGATATTGACAATAATGCGCTGTACGTGGGTTCGTTCTAAACGGGTTTCACGGTACGGCTTCCAGTGAATACACCCTATTGTCACGTGCTTGAGCAGCCTATTCTTGAAATGTTTCCACCAACCAGACGACGCAATTGAGGAGCATAGAAACAAACAAAAAAAGTTCGAGGTACACCTAAGCACTTCTTATGAGTTCTGATTGCGAAAGCATGAATGTTGTTCTTGCGCGCGTCCTCGTGAAGTTTCCGCGTCTCGCTGCTGCAGGGATCGGCTGGCGCGCTCGGGGTGGCCGCCGCCCAAGCGCGCCAGCCGAATCCTTTTGCCGGATGGATGGATGGATGGATGAATCCGGATGAGCCCTTTGGATTGGGCGGTAGCTTACGCCACCTAGCCATTTCGTCTTACAATTTAAGCTTAGAATATTTAAATGTGAAAACTATATTCACTACGCACTGAAAAGAAAGTGAGGCTATAAAAGCCCCTTGCCATCAGTTAATAAGAAAATACCTAGTTTTCTCTCGCTTTCTGCCACCATTCACTTAATCTTTAGCTTGGTAATCTCTACTGTCTTGAAATCCACTTTTTCTTCGCTGTCTCTAAAACCCAATGACTTTAATAAATCTATGTTGTCTTTGGTAGGCATAGGGTGAAGCCCTTTACAGTAGAGTATCAAGTGCTCAGCTGTCTCGTCCTCCTCTCTACAAGCAGCGCACACTGTATCGATTTCCTGGTACTTCGCTCTGAATGTTCTGGTTCGCAAAACACCTGTCCTTGCCTCAAACAACAATGAGCTTCCCCTAGAATTGTCATAAATGCTTTCTTTGGCAATAACTGTTTTGTTTAATCTATAGCTTTCCAGACCCGTCTTTGTCTCCATTCCCTCTAGCCACCGATCTCTTTCTGTGGCCTTAACGTTCTTCTTAACTGAGACCCGCTCTTCCGTAACCCCCCAATAGCCTAAAAACTTTCCTCTTAAAGGGCCCATGAAACGAATTTTGGGTAGGAATAAATCATTTTAGATTGGGATTTTACTAATCGCACATCGTTCAGTGAGCCAAAAGAAAAAAGGTAGAAAGTCAAAAGCCTGACTTTCAGTGCGAAAATTTGAAAGCACTGCGGACTATTTCGTACCTTTTCCCCTTCGTAAGCTCTCTGCCTTTTCACTCTGATACATCCGCGGTCCCAAAAGCGCGTCATCGGGTCCAAACGCACGTCACACAAAAACGGACCTCACTTAATCTCTTCACCCCTAAGCTGACATTGTGGTGGAAGCTACGCGCTTGCCGGACCAATCAGCCGCCTCCCTTTCATCACCTGACCTTAATTTCTGCGCGTGGGTATGCGCGAACGAGCGTGATCACGTGAAAAGTGAGGCTGGCCCAAAGAGCACGTAGCTTCCACAGCACTGTCAGCTTCGGGGTGAACGGGTTGGGGAAAGCAATTTTTTTCTGAATTTTGGGCGACGGGCTAATCTTCTAGGGGGACAATGGCTCTGTCCGGGTACACAAACCAGATTCCGAGCAAGAGGGGCCTGCCCTCTTTTCGTCTTGAACTGTTTGGTGGAATGCGCGATTTATGAGTTGAGGAGGAAAGCTAAACAGGAAAAAGTTGGAAAAGCGTTTCATGACCCCTTTAAAGACCGACCTACGGAACCATTTTCCGCAAGGTAGGAAAATGCCCCTTGCGCACCTCCTCTTCTCACCCTCTCCCAAAAGTCACGTGATGGCAGGGGCTTCTTTCGTGTCGGCTTTTCCTCTAGGGATAATCCTCAAAAAGCGAAAAATGAGTGGCTAGCTGCGAGCGCGACAACGACCTTGAGACTTCCAGGTGTCTTCCTCTCGTTGACGCGGGCTCGCTCAATCCGCGAAACTAAGAAAGTCAGCGCGACCGAAGGCTTTTTTTTTTTCATGAGCTGCATTGCAGGCCCGAGGCCGCTCGGTCGGTGGAACTCGAGAGGCCGTGATATGCTGGTGTCGTTCCAGCAGCCGCCCTCTGGCACTGCGCGGCTGCTGGAACCATTCCGGTATCTTCACAAGGATTGGCTTGCGCAATAAAGGGTTCAGATCATCGATAATCCATTTCTTTTTGAAACATATAAATCAGGTTGCTTTCCCTAATCCTTTCATTACTGTTCGAAACATATATCTCCTCTCGTATGTTGTTCATCCTATTTTGCACTATTTTGCGTATTTATTCTTCCTTACCTCTGCTTGATGACTGTTTTATAAGTTGATAAAGGCTTTCAAATATTGGCGCGGGCTTGCGCGATCAACGCTGTACTGGATTTATTCAATATTGGACAAGATTGGCGTTAGGAGGGTGGAGGAAGCAAACCGAAATTCTGGCTTCTAATGAAGACTGCGCAGTCGTAAGATAGGTTTTTGCTTCTCCCGCCTCCACAACGCTCCATCGTTTGCACTATCACAACTTCTCAGTAACCTAGCTGTATACCACATTTTACTCATAGTTACTATAAATGTGGCCCCACAGGCTTTCCCGTTATGAGCGAGACGACTTTTTAATGACCGGTGAATCTCCTGAGTGAGAATAAATATTATCACCTTCCCACAACAACCACTCTTTTCTCTACCCTCTCCCCCCCTTTCCCGAGTTGGGGAGATATCAGGTCACTCCAGGAAGCACCTTGCACACAGGGCTTTTTGGCTACTCATTCTGAACACATTCGAACCTGGAAGTAAACACATCGCATGAACGACGCCCAGTTCATTTGCAACCTAAATAAGGTGGCTCTACTGTTGGGACCCAATCAAGTTCATCATCAATCATTATTTGTTATGATTTCATGGTGAAAGTATGTTCGTCGTGATGCCACAGAAGTGAATCAGTCAAAGGGAGAAATAGGTCCTCGTATTTATTTTGCGGAAATACTAGCTCCTGTGACGCTCTAGTGCGTAAGGTCAAAACACCCGAGGCAGTTCGTAATACTTTACAACTGTCGTTGACGATGAAATATTTGTGGGAAGTGCATACAATTGTTTACACCATAGTGTAGCACCCTAAACGAAAACATACCTAAACACAAGAAAATGTCGAAATCGCAAAAAAAAAAATCACTCTGCGAAAATTGTTGCCCCCTTCCCCTCCTCCCTCTATCTTTTTTTTTTCCCCGCGCCACTACAAAGAATAGCGGCCTAGCAACGAAGTTTCCATCAAAAACCTCGCTTCTTGGAGAAAGGACTCCAGGGTATATAGTAGTGAATATGTTAGGGAGTTTGTAGAAATAATAGGCGACCATTGAATCTAACCTTCTGCACAAATCATACCCGGGATATTTTCTTTCTCCTTCCACGCGATTAGAAGGCGAGACGCTAAGGGAATTTTCGAGCACAAACATGCTGCCTCTAAGAGAGAGTGCCAGATTTATAGTGCATGTCAATTGACATTTAAACAGTTTAATCACTGTTCACAAACATTCGCGGCTTGGAGGATGACATGGAAGCATGGCGGAAAGCAGCTTGCTTGAAATCGAAGTCTATATTGCATTGCACTGGTGTGAAATAGTATTACGTATTTTTGTCTTATTTCCGTTCACCAAAATAAAAACACCGTTTAGAAACCGAACACTGCGTTTTGAGGAGCGCCAAAAGGACTTAAAAAACCGGGACAACCTGAACGATCCGAGGCACCTTGCGTCACTCAGCTTGCCCTGGTTTCTTGTTTTTCTGGAGCCTTTCAAAAGGGGATGAAAAATTATGAACCGACTGACCCGACTTACCACATTAGAGCAGTTAATTTTCATTACGACAGGCTCTCTTCAAGCGTCTTGCATAGTTCAGCTTGTACTCGTCCGTTTTTATTTTCGGTTCCTTTTAAAAAGTGAGCTCTAAGCCACTGCACCAACTATTACCACATTCTTAATTTGCGGAAGCGGAGAATTGTAAATGCGACAAAAGGAAAGATTCGCCCGCGTTATTTGAGTCCTATAGAAAAGCGGACCGGATACAAGGGAGCCGAAATATTTGACAAGAAACACACAATCTTCTCTATAATTCTGTCTAACAGTTTGATGTGAAGGTATACTTGGATCGTTTAGAAATGCGAAGAAGAACGTAAGTGGGCGAACGAGACGCCTCTGGGTTTTGCGTCACGCCTGCATTTCAACGGTCAGACTTACTGGTTCCCGACACCAGCACAATTGGCGGCTCCGCCCGGGTATTTGATTGTTTATTGATACGGAAAAGAAGGGGAAGAGCGCAACGGCCCGTGGCCGTAGTGCGTTCTGGCTCGCGCTCTGGCGGGCAGTCAGATTGAAAACCCACCGCCGAAAACCACCCCATGTACGGAGTCGAAAACATGATAATCATCGAATGGGAGTGGAAGTAGACGTATAATGATCCGATACAAAGTTTCGCTTGATTCCTGAACGAATAATGCCGGCGTCCAAGTATACCTTCATATCAAATTGTTACACAGAATTGTAGAGAAGATTGTGTGTTTCTTGAAGATGTTTTCGGCCCCTTCTATGCGGTCCGCTTTTCTATAGGCCTCAAATAACGCGGGCGAATATTTCCTTTTGTCGCATTTCCACTTCTCCGCTTCCGCAAATTATGAATGTGTAGGTTGGTCCAGTAGCTTAGAGCTCACTTTTTGAAAGGAACCGAATATAAAAATGGACCAGTACAAGCTGAACTATGCAAGACGCTTAAAGAGAGCATGTTGTAATAAAAATGAACTGCTCTAATATGGTAAGTCGGGTCAGTCGGTTTATAATTTTTCATCCCCTTTTGAAAGGCTCCAGAAAAACAAGAAAGCAGGGCAAACTGAGTGACGCAAGGTGCCTCGTATTGTTCAGGTTGTCCCAGTTTTTTGTCCTTTCGGCGCCTTAAAACGCACAGTATTCGGTTTCTAAACGCTGTTTTTATTTTCGCAGAGAAATAAGACAAACATACGTAATCATTTTTCGCATCAGAGCAATGCAATGGAGACTTCTCTCCAGACCGCAAATTTTTGTGCACAGTGATTAAACTATTTACATCTAAATTAACATGCACTATAAATCTGGTACTCTCTCTTTCACGCAGAATGTTAGTGCACATGATTTACCCCCAGCGTCTTGCCTTCTAATCGCGTGGGAGGAAAATGGAAATATCCCGGGCATGATTTGTGCAGAAGGCTAGATTCAATGGTCGCCTATTATTTCTACAAACTCCCAGACAGATTCACCACCATATACCCTAGAGTCATTTCTTCAAGAAGCGAGGTGTTTGGTGGAAATTCGTTGCTCTCGGCCGCTAATCTTTGTAGTGGCGCGAAAAAAAAAAAAAAGAGAGAAAATGGGGGGTTGGGGGGGGGGGGAAGTATACAATAATTTTTGCAGGCTTATATATATATATGTATATACCGGGTTTTCATTTTTAATTCGAACAGATTTATTACAAAAAAAAAACCGTAAAAGATGCACTAGTACGGTTTGTTCAAGTGAGTTATACGGCTAGGGGACATCATGTGGGTGGCTAATCCTTGCGAGAAGTTGGCTAATTAATTAAAATTCGTTAATTCACTTTTTTAATTAATGAAAATAGACATATGGTTCCAATTAGAAACTTGCTCCGCGTCATCGAAACCCCCTAATTCAGTCATTTTCAGAAAGAATTTGAGCGCGTGAGAAGCGTAGTTGTGCACTAAAGTTACCACTCGCGGAGGAGGTACAAGGCTGGGGCTGGATAAGAGACGGAAAAATCGCACGGGCACCTTATCGCAACCTCTAGCTTTGTACCTGCTCCACGAGCGGTAACTTCAGTTCACTACTACGCTTCTCACGCGCTCAAAGTCTTTCTGAAAATGACTGATTTAGAGGTTTTCTACGACGCCGAGCAAATTTCTAATTGGAACCATATGTCTATTTTCATTAATTAAAAAGTTAATTAACGAATTTTAAGTTATTAGCCAACTTCTCGCAAGAATTAGCTACCCACATAATGTCCCCCTAGCCGTATAACTCACTTGAACAAACCGTACTAGTGCATCTTTTACGGATTTTTTGTAATAAATCTGTTCGAATTAAAAATGAACACCCGGTATATATATATATATATATACAACGGGCATGGTGGCGGGAGGCCGAAGGCGTGGGTATAACTGGTAAGAAAAAACCCTTGGTGATAACAGCAACAACGGACGATTTAATCTTCGACGTTTCGGCCGGAGTCCGGCCTTCGTCAGGACGAAGGCCGGACTCCGGCCGAAACGTCGAAGATTAAATCGTCCGTTGTTGCTGTTTTCACCAAGGGTTTTTTCTTGCCAGTTATATATATATATATATATATATATATATATATATATATATATATATATATATATATATATATATATATATATATATATATATATACGTATATATATATATATATATTGCGATTGCGACATTTTGTTGTGTTTAGGTATGCTTTTGTTTAGGGCGCTACGTTATGGTGTAAAATATTTTATGCACTTCCCACAAATATTTCATTCTCAACGACAGTTGTAAAGTATTACGCACTGCCTCGGGCGCTTTGACCTTACGCACTAGAGCGTCACAGGAGCCAGTATTTCCGCAAAATAAATACGAGGTCCTATTTCTCCCTTTGAATGAATCACTTCTGTAGCATCACGACGAACATACTTTCACCATGAAATTATAACAAATAGTGATTGATGATGAAATTAATTGGGTCCCAACAGTAGACCCACATTATTTAGGTTGCGAATAAACTGGGCGTCTTCCATGCGATCTGTTTACTTCCATGTTCGAATGTGTTGAGAATGAGTAGCCAAAAAGCCCTGTGTGTAGGCTGCTTCTTGGAGTGGCCTGATATCTCCCCAACTCGGGGGGGGGGGGGGGGGGGGGGAGGGGAGGGTAGAGAAAAGAGTAGTTGTTGTGGGAAGGTGATAATATTTATTCTCACTCAGGAGAGTCGCCGATCATTAAAAAGTCGTCTCGCTTATAACGGGAAAGCCTGTGGGGCCACATTTATAGTAACTATGAGTAAAATGTGGTATACAGCTAGGTTGCTGAGAAGTGGTGATAGTGCAAACGATGGGGCGTTGTGGAGGCGGGAGAAGCAAAGACCTATCTTACGACTGCGCCATCTTCATTAGAAGCCAGAATTGTGGTTTGCTTCCTCCACCCTCCTAACGCCAATCTTGTCCAATATTGGATAAATCCAGTACAGCGTTGATCGCGCAAGCCGGCGCCAATATTTAAAGACCTTTATCAACTTATAAAACAGTCATCAAGCAGAAGTAAGGAAAAATAAATACGCAAAAAAGTGCAAAATGGGATGAACAACATACGAGAGGAGATATATGTTTCGAACAGTAGTAAAGGGGTTAGGGAAAGCCACCTGATTTATATGTTTCGGAAGAAATGAATTATCGATGATCTGAACCCTTTATTGCGCAAGCCAATCCTTGTGAAGACACGGGAATGGTTCCAGCAGCCGCGCAATGCCAGAGAGCGAGCTGCTGGAACGACACCAGCATATCACGGCCTCTCGATCTCCACCGACCGAGCGGCCTCGGGCCTGCAGCTTATGGAAAAAAGCGTTCGGTCGCTCTGACTTCCTCAGTTTCGCGGATTGAGCGTGCCCGCGTCAACGAGGGGAAGACACCTGGACGTCTGAAGGTCGTTGTCGCGCTCGCAGCTAGCCGCTCATTTTGCGCTTTTTGAGGATTATCCCTACAGGAAAAGCCGACAGGAAAGAAACCCCTGCCATCACGTGACGTTTGGGAGAGGGTGAGAAGAGAAGGGCCCGAGGGGCATTTTCCTACCTTGCGTAAAATGGTTCCGTAGGTCGGTCTTTAAGGTGCAACCCCACCCTTGGTTAGTGTGATTCTGAACCAACAGATGGCGGTGGGATCGCCTTCCAGGCCTGTACATCAATGCGAGAAATCGTGTGTGGTGGCGCTTCGATACAGTGGGTTATTTTTCTATATCCTGAATTTGACATCCCTGGTCCCTTGCTTGTTTTTTTCTGCACGAGCTTTCTTTGGAACGAGCACGGCTGCACCAGTTCTCCTGCAAGGGGGCCAGTTGCCTACGCTCCGACCACGGTGTAAGGCTCCGACTCACGTCTCCAGCAAATGTGGGCATGACAAAACGCGAAAAGCGTACTCAGCCAAATGGCGAGACACATGCACAACAAAACCACCGATGCGTTGAAAAATATAAAATTGCCTGTGCGCCGTTATCGGAGATTTCAGAGGCCAATTACACATATTTCAATGTGATGAGATTTATATTGACACGAACGAAGGTGACGAGAGGTCGAACAGTGAACTGAAAAATAAAGGTTTAATCTGCGAACTTGTGCCAAACAAAAAAAAGTAAAGAAAAAGCCTCGAGGCAGCACAAAAGCAGGCGGCGATTCGGCAACGTAACAGAGGGCAAGAGCGAGACTGACTCGACAAGGTCGCTGGCTGCTGCTTATCTACAGTGCGTCACCATCTCGAAAGTTCGGCAAAAAACGTTCGAGCGTCGCGCGCTCCGGTCGAGGATGAACTGGCACTTTCGAGAACAACAAAACAGGGCGAAAGTTGCGTCCTGTGCAAGGATGAACGCGAATCTTCGAGAAGTCCGTGACCGAGCGTTGCTTTCTCGGCTCTGCGAGCGGCAATATGACGGGCCGGCCCTTTTGTCGTGCATGTGTTTGATTCTTTGTGGATTTCCAGGAAAACGTGATGACGTGATAGACTTTGGTTTCCAAAATTCGAGCTTGTAGAATTAACTACCGAAAAAATAAAATAATAAATAAACAATTTTTTGGGCGGTCAGTTGTCTCATTTAGGTAGCTGGGTGTTTATTTTGACCAAAACTATGAGACTGGAGGACACAAAAAATGAATTTCAGGTTTAGATGTTGAGTTCGGTAAACCAAAAGTAGGACTGGTGCGGGAATCATAATAAACAAAATGCCAAGGTTAAAAATTAACTCACAGCAATAAATGATAAGAATTAATTTTAATACGATCTCAGTGATAAATGCAATGACTGGCCAGGCAAAGATTCTGGGTCTGTGGATAGCTTTTGCACATGGTTTAAGCAATGTACAGGGTGTCACAAAACAACATGTTACAGTTTTTTTTTTTTTTACCGCAAGAATAAACTAGGCATTGCCGAACGCTCATTCTCCACCCAAAGGTAGCGCTATAGGTCACATCCAGATTTCAAAGTTTCAGCCCGATCCGACACCTTACTCCAGGGGTCTCAAACTCATTCAAGTGTGGGGGCCTCATACCTCTCCCCCGAAAGGACGAGGGCCAATGGGGAGGGGGAGGGGGGAACAATATATATATATATATATATATATATATATATATATATATTATTTTGGGTAAAAAAACAACAAGGAAATTAACGTACGTGGTGTTTTCCGTTGCAAAGCAGCCGACTGTTCCAGTGACACACCAGAACTTTTTTAGAGAAGGAACATTGCTCTTTCTGCTTTTTGTAAGCTCACCGTTTTGCCATCTTCAAATTTTATTTGCATATGCGACAACTTTAGGCCTCCACCTGCTGTTATTAGAAGATTTAAAGTACCAACCTACTGCAGTTTTCAATAGAACGAGAGCAACCACACCGTCCTTGAACTGTTGCACAATTCACTATGCTCAACAGGCACAGACAAAATATCTTCATATGGCAGTTTTTGCTTTTCTGGCGATTTGTATAGCAGCAAGATGAGAAATACTTGCAGTTTAAAGGTATCACTGACCGCTAGAAGCCCGAGCTCATAACTTTATCTTCGACAGTTGTTCCTGCTGAGCAAGAGTTTGTGCAGCCGAGGTGCCTCCTTGAGAAAGAGCACGCACTTGTAGCCTAGTTGTTGTAGAGCCATTCGGGTTGATTTACATCAGAAAGGGCTGAGAAGCAAATATTTAAACAAAGTAGGATTCCGTCAAAAAAAAATAATAAGAAGCATAGTAGTACAAAACATGCGAACACGTTATATGAGGAGAGCTTTTTTTTCGAGCAGAAATGAATGGACGGTACAAAACTATTATTTATGGCGAATATGGAGCTCCAGGCATGGGAACGGGGGCTCACACCCGTGGGATGCTTGCGGGCCGCATCCCAGAGAGTCGCGGGCCGCTTGAATGAGACCCCTGCCTTATTCAAAAGTTATAAGTGATTTTCTGAAAACTTCAATAGGAAAACGGCGGCCGACGGAGTTTTCGAATACATAGGGCTCTATGGTACCAGAATTCGAAACCGGGCAAAAATGGGCTCTGTTTTCCCATTGAAATTTTCAGAAAATTCCTTAAAGGAGCGGTGCAACGATATTCAACTGGAATGTTTTTCACTTTGCACGAGCTTACTGGCACTAGTGGGACTCAAGGATACTCGCACGCAACGCCACTTGCCAAGAATTCCTTTGTTGCGGTGTAATTTCAAGGACAAAAGCGATCATTTTCGTTCAATCTCTCTTTTGCAAAATTTGATGACGTAACGTGGGGATCACAATACACCCCAATGACGATATTTGAATGCGGATCATAAATTGGTCCCGAGCATTGCATGGGCACTCGATTTGGGCTCGTGATAATTAATAGCTCGAGAAGCATTCGGGTAGTGGCCCGTGTCCAATCGCTGCAACGACGACAATAGCCGAGCCATAACAATGGCAGCGCGTGTTCTGTGCTTTGCCAACCCCAGCGCGTGGCTATGATCAACATTGGCGGAATATAATCGGCTCCAGATCACCTGGCCGCTTGCTCTGGCTGCGAGTTGAGGGGGTGAACGCTGCTCGTTTTTTTAAATTTTTTCTGTGACTTCTATTGCGTGGGGTGAAAAACGAATGCGTGTTTCTTAGGTCATTAACGTCAATGATCCGTTCTAAGCGGCATTTGCGCAAAGTACAAAAATTGTTGCATCGCCCTTTTAACTTTTGAATAAGGTGTCCGTTCGGGATGAAACTTTGGCATCTGGTCGTGACCTAACGCTACCTTTGGGTGGAGAATGAGCGTTAGGCGATGCGTAGTTCATTTTTGCGTTAAAAAAAAAACCCTGTAAATTTTATTTTGTGTGACATCATGTACCAGTCTTAATTTGGTGATTTATGCGCGTAAGTAGTGGTGTGCAAAAATTAAAAAGATGCAAACGGGTAGAGTTTGACGTTGTATAAAATATAGTGTAAGCACGCACATGGTACGCTGATTAAGAATGAAACAGCCCTACATTTTACACTAGCGTTGAGCGTATCGAAAGTTAAGGGTGCATCAAAAGCTAAAGCTTGTATACATATACTGCTCAGGCCGTTATATTTGAATGCTCATAGTACTTTATTACCCTCAGATTTGATGTAAGTTATCTCCTGATTGCTTACAACAGAAAGAAGGAAACATTCTAACTTTGGGTTGATAGAAAAAGTCCACCTGCTGACAGCTACCAATCATCTCGGCGCCGATTATGAGTATTCACTGCATGCCAACGGTCGCGTGCTTAGAACAAGTTTTTCCCACGTGATTTTATACAATCGCACTTTTTCTTGACAAACAACAATGTTTACTCAGGCAAGCGGTCACATGTGAAGCTTAGAATATTTTGTATTGATTGTGGCACACGTGGCAAGTTGCATAGGTTTTTTTTTTACAATTCGCGAAATAGAATGCTCCTGGGTTGCCTTGGTCTCTAATGCATGTGGCACACAAAAGAACACGAAACGAATCGCAGTGAGAAACGAAAACAATAATGACAAACAAGCGTGTAATCACGCGAAAACTGAGGGCATTGCACATATACAGAAGGTAAGCTTTGTTTTACTAAATACATTACCAGTAAAGTATTTGGTTTTATCCTGCGAGCGAAGCGGAACATACAAGTGCGAGCATACTACCCTGAACTACACTTCCAGTGAACAAGCGCACCATCCAAAGCATCAAGCTCGCTTTTATAGTTTTTTTTTTTTTTTTTGAAACACAATTATAATTAATTCTATTATTTCAATTTTTTTTTATTAAGTGTGCCTATGTGTGTGTGTGTGTTTGTGTGTTTTTGTTTTTTGCGTTCATGTGCCATTTTCTTAGTTATATCATATTTTTTCCAGAAGTCCGACAACTATAGTCTGTTTTATCATAAGTATGAGCCGCATAATCAAAAATGTAGACAAAAAAAGAACACGAACACGCGAACACACATTAAAAATGCAATATAAAGGCGCATTCAAAATTATTCGTTAGTTGTTTTAGAAAGAAGCAGTTTCGTAGGACGACATTGTTACCCGTTGAAGGTTATAGAAAGTGCAGTACAACTGTTAGCTCAGAATCGTTAACGTGCATTACGATGTGGCACACGATCGCATGATAGTAGGATGCAGATGGGAGACCGAACCCAGGGTCTCTGCTAAAGCTCCTGAATAAAGGCGTTTTTTACAAGTACCGCTAACCATTATTGTGGAAACGCGCAAGACACGCGCCACGAGCGGGTGCTCCGCCGCCATTCGCTTTTAAGGGTCAGTCATTTTAGTGCTGCGCTGCCATTTGCCTCTAAGGGCCGCTCGAGACACGGGCCTCGTGCACTGGCCCCTTTGAGGTCATTTGAAAGACCAACGCAAACACATCGATGAGATTTAGTCCCTACAGGTTCTGCAGCGTGAGCTCCGTGCTTTGAACGGAGCTCGCGCTCGAGCATTTCTCCACGTGCTCTGATCTGCGGTGCCGCAACAAACTCGGCCAACGATCCCCCACCGCACTTGGTTTAGCTAAAGCCCCTCTATCCTGGGAAAAGTGGTGCTATTCATTGTTGTAAAAATGCTCGAGGCACGTCCCGCGCGCCACTTCTGGGAAATTCATGGCGTCTGAAATCTATAACTTCGTTTCACCTTATCTGCGAGCGAAGCCAAAGCTAGAAGCGCGAGACCAGCGCTTTTTGCGTTTCTCTCCAGCTCGCGCGCTCGAGCAAAGCCTGAACGCACGGAGCTTTCGTGCTCGCGCTTCCAGATTTGCCTTCGCTCGCACATAAGGTGAAACGAAGTACTCAGTGCTGCGCTGTGCCGCCATGACCTCCCCAAGGGCTGCACGTTGCACGAGCCTCGTGCATCGACGAAAATTGCGCTGCTTCTGAAACATGAAGGGGCTTTAGGTTTAGCCTGTGAGCTAAACCTAATGAGCTTCGCTTAGAGTATCGGCACTTTTAGGGGCGAAGCTCCTTAGGGGCTAGCCATGTCCGTCCGCCGTCCGCTGTCCGCCGTAGGCCGGCGTCGGGTGCTCGTGCTTCTGCTCGTGTAGGGCAAACAAAAATTGGAAAGAAAAAGATGAAAAAAATTATAAAAAAAGAAAAAGAAGAAAAAAAAGAGTAGGGGGTTCTGCCATCCCATGTCTTCTTAAAAACAGAAAAAGAAGAAAACCACACATTCTCCTACTGATATGAATGAATGCCTCTGCTCGTGAGATCACGTGCTCACGAGCACGTGAGCACATGTTCACGTGCTCGTGTAGGACAAAAAAAAAATTGGAAAAAAAAGATGAAAAAAATTATGAAAAAAGAAAAACAAGAAAAAAAAGAGTAGGGGGTTCTGAGATGCCACCCCATGTCTTCTTAAAAAAAGAAAAAGAAGAAAACCACACATTCTCCTACTGATATGAATGAAAAGGCTCGGCATGCTGCGGCTCGGCGTCTACGCAGCCAAGCACCACCAGAGCTTCGCCCCAAGCAACATCATTCACCACGTGGAGATGTTTCCCCCGATATTGTTGTGGGTTAGTGGTTAGTAACAAATCATACGCAGCTGCCGATCGCCATGATTGAAAAGTGCGACTTCCTCAGCATTAGTTTTGGTGTCAGGAAGCTTACGTATTATTGCTTTGCTTTGTCGCGACTGTTTGAACATTTGTGGAGGACGGAAAAGCGTTTCCTGTGATTTCAGATAAAGCTTCAGATAACTGACAACCATCATTTTAAGCACCAAGATGTGTATGAAGCGTAGCTTATTTAGTGGATCTAGTTTAGCCCGACCGCAGAGGCACAGAAAGAGAACGAACAGCTTAACCTCGCGCCCTTGGCGCTGCTTCAGTGGTTTCATCAGCCCGTAGCGTTGGCTGTGCTCCGAACTAAGGTAAAGCAAAGCAAATACTCAGATCTCAGGGTTTCACAAGCCAAACCAACAAAAATCACTTAACACGCCACAATAAAAAAAATATTCCGGGTTTATTTTGACTAACTGGAGATCTTTTGACGTGCAACAGAAATCTCAGATTGGCCTCCGTCGGTATGCGGGTACCTCGGCCGATATTTAAACCCGACAAATATGCATTCATGGGCTAGCGCGTTGGCTCAGAGACACTGTGACGACTTAATGTGTTGTGTTTTGTTTTAATACCATTGCCACGCCACCGAGGTGGTTTTTGAAACAGAATATAGTCAAACCATTCCGACAAGCATTGTTTGATTGCGAAAATGATTTCTGCAAGTGATAAAAAACATTAATATGTTTTCGCATACGGGGTCGAATCTGAAATGGCAGACTGTATTTTATGGCGCCCATTTCATTTGGATCGCGTCGGGCATGTGTACCGACGCACGGTAGAACGCGCGCAAAAGTAGCTGTGGTGCACCCGCAGCCTCGCGCTTGTTGTACTGACATCTCTGGCTCGCTCACTGCCGGCATCCAGGCATCTGACACCCTGAAATCTGGCGCTTTTTCTGTCTTTACCGTGGCGTTCCAAGCGGCACACGACGGAAAATGCACATCAAGCTGTTCTTGAACACGTGTCGCCATCTGTACTTTATACTAAGAAACTACAATTCGCCGTAACTGAATGGGAAAAGTTTGAGGTCTTATAACATTCTTAACGTGTAATGTATCAATATGGAAGTTGTGGAAATTGTAATATCGAAGGATGCTTCATAATTTAATGTCTTGTTATTTTGATTAGTTGACGTGATTCCGTTTTTATAGCGCCATAAAATAATACAATTTTAAACTTTATTTTTTATTTTAAAATATAAATTATCTGTAGAGTTCGTTGCTTACTTTTTTAATTTATTACATCCAACCGAACGCTCACGTAAAATATCGTGGACGATGGGACGTTATAACTCGAGAAATATTTTTTTTCAATATTATAGACAGTGGTCTATTAAAAGCTGAATAATTAACTAACAACTGAAAATAATCGTAATATCGAGACATTAAAATATCGTTGAAAGACAGCTGTTTAATTCGACATTAACTTTATAATTGTAAGATACATAGAAATAACGTTATAAGCCGTCAAAAAAGCACCAAAACGTCATGCACGGTGGGGTTGCACCTTAATTGCGCTGCGTGCCGGCGCGCGGGCACGCAGCGCCATGGGGTGGCGCTGATTGGAACTGACGCGCGGCGGACGCGCGGCGGCCTCCTTCGGCTTCGTTTACTTGCTGCTTTGCGTGGTTTCAAAGCTGAGATGCCTCAGATCGCGGCTTCCCGAATTTATCTGGCGTTTGGCGCATCTGATGACGTCGGCTGGCTCCATAAGACAGTTAATGCTTTCGCATTAAAAACAAAAGTACCTCGGTACCTCTGTCTTACGACCCCCAAGTACATGCGGTTTCTGGTCGGGGCATCTGCTCGGACCCCTGTGGACGATGGCTCAAACACCCGTCCAGAGGATTGTCCGCTTCAGGGATTTCCTAAGTTCAGCAAGAACATTCAACTGCTCTGGCGGGCGTTGAGGCACGAATCGGGTCTATTACGAAGCATTATTGCATTATAATCACAACGTGGAAGGCAAGCGGCAACTTCTACATGTTGTGGTCCACCCAGAAAACGACTTGAAAAACCAACGCGTCTCCCCTAGAGAAACGTGGAAAACCGAGCCCGTGACGGGCTACCACTGGCCAATGGCTGAAGTGGCCAGCGACCGAAGTGGCGCTGCTTACGACCAGGAAAGGGAGAAGACTTTATCAGGCTGATGCAATGCATATGGTGTCCACGCAAATATATAATTCATCTTGCGCCATAAATTATACGATTCCTATTCATTAAAATTCAACGGTGGGGACCTAGGTGAAAAAAAAACGCGCTAGAAGGCTTGATAAATTCTCCGCCCCCCATACATTCCACAGCAACAGCGTGACAGGGATAGTCGAGCGAAGTACAGATAATTTATTACTCGGCACTTCGCGAGAACCCAACTATGCAAAATATTACAGGAATCTGAACTGCGAACGATTTAAACAACACTGTTAAATAACCGAAGCATTAACGCCTAAATGAAAGGTGTGCATAGCGTTTCTTAATTTTTGAAGATTTTTGGTGTTCATGGGGACCATAATTGAAGTACTGCAGCCAATTATTTTTTTTTGTCACACCCCGCATTTATTTTTTTTTTTTGTTGTTGTTGTTGTCGCCGTGCAGGCCCAGTGCGTTTTATGGTGAACGTGATGCGCGTGTCGGGCGAGTTCGAGGTGTGCGAGGCCGGCACACTGGCCGCGAGCGGCCGCATCTTTCTGGCCGAGGACGGGCAGGAACTCCTGGACCACGAGGCGCCCTCTGGGCACCCGGAGACCGTGACCTTTGACCTTGACGCCGAAGACGTCTACAAGGAGCTGCGCCTCCGGGGGTACGAGTACTCCGGAAGCTTCCAGGGCATCTTGAAGGCCGACATCCAGCGTAAGTCGGAGAGGGCGATCACGAGTGCCTCAGGCACTTGTGAGGGGCACGGCACTTATCCGGTCCGAGGGCATTGTTAAGACTGGTTCACACACTTGCGACTTTTTACGACCAAGGCCATTACGACCCCTCGCGATATTCTACTACAGAGAACACACTTGCACGCCGGCACCATCTATGAGGGGGCTCTGGAAATGCATTTGATTGGAGCGAAAGTTTCGCGGTATTTGCGAGATTCGAGATATCAAATGTAGATACTATCACTGAGACATGATCGTTGATAACATTTTGAAAATGTTTTTCAAGCCAACAAGGAAAGAATGATGAGCGAAAAAAAATAATTACTATGCAGGAATCGCAAGTGTTCCACATGGCTCCAGTGTGTTCTCTCAAGAGATCAGAAGAAACTGTAACCCACACTGTCGTAAGCAGTCGCAAGTGTGTGAAGGAGTATTTAAGACGAGTTTCTTCGTTCGACTCGTGCGAATCTTTTTAAAATGGTAGCCTCTACCATTTCGTTGATCGAATGCAATTGTGTGCCCGTTGATGCAGACTCCTACGGCAAACTCAAGTGGGAGGACAACTGGGTGACCTTCCTGGACAGCATGCTCCAGTTCAGCATTCTCAGCGACCCCTTGCGCTCTTTCAACCTGCCCGTTAGGATCCACTCGTGCAAGGTGTACCCGGCAGTTCATGCTAAGGTCGTCGGCGCAGTGGAAGACCAAGGTTGGTGGCTCAGCACGACGCTGACGTAGCTCATTGCAACGCCTCGGAGCGACACTGGCAGCTTGACACACCTTGGTGCAACACCTAGTGGGCCCTGAACTGTACTTTACGTGAGAAGCTAGCGGTCGAGAAAAAAGAAAAAAGGGAATTGGGGGGTCAAAAAATGTTTAAAAAAAACATTACGAAGGTTTAACTGTTTATGGAAGGTTTATTATCACTAGCTATACCGTGTGTCTCTACATTCATTCAACATTCCTGTCACGCAGCAATGAGATGTTGACACAATCTGATCCAATAGTATAGTACATACGGTAGCATCGATCTACGATGCGGATGTAAATTGCACCGGAAAATCGGGTGCCTGCACATAGAAAGCTAACATTTTCAACGAAGGTGTATTTTAATCGTGGACGCATTCCTCTGAAATGTCTCGCCGCAGCTCCATTCCTGTAAAAAGTTATGACAAGGCATTCTTGAAAATTTAAAAAAAAAAAAAATTTACCACTGGTGGACGCGGTCGTCCTTCGGTGGTACACATTGGGCGCGTTACGTCCGTACTCCGGAGCGGGAGAGTTTGGCGCTCCTTTCACTAAACAGAAAGGAGTGCTACCGGAGACTGACACTCGAGCCCGCTCTTCGTGCACCGAATATTTCTCAGAGCGCGAGTGACTTCTTCGCGCTCCGTGACGTCCCGTCCACAAACAAGATGGCTGCGCTGTTGTCGAGACCACCGAGACGAAAGGCGCAGCCGAACCACTGCCCCTTTTCAGTTCATTAGTACTTATTCCAGCAGGTAAAAAAGCCGTTTACAACTCCCTGTAACGCCGAATAGGAGCGCAGCTCTTGAGGAGGAGGAGGGAAGGGTAATCAGGGGTGGGTATACCCCTCCTCCTCCTCCTCCTCCCCTCATTCTTCAATCTCCTCCGGGGGGGGGGGGGGGGGTCACGTGACCTGAGGGGTCACGTGACCCCCCCTCCCCCTCCTCCCCGAGGTCACGTGACCCCGGGGGGGGGGGGGCCTCGCGCGGTGCATTATGGGATATTTCCCATAATGCACCGCGCGGTTACGTCGACGGCGACGGCGACGCCGCTCCAGCCGGAAACGGGCGCCTAAGAGCTGCGCTCTAAAACGATTTGATTTGAAAGCCCAGACAGAAATGAGCGTTCCGAAAAAGGTTTTTTCGTGCATTTCGCCTGAAAACGAATTCATCTATCAAACCGTAGCGTGCCGATAGCACAGCGGCAGGAATGTTGTCGAGATGAAGAGACATGCGTATCGCTACCCTTTTATAATGCCTAGCCCAGTGAATAAAGGTACTTCGATTAGAAAGCCGAAACTCCACTTAGCGTTGAGGAAAAAGTTTGTTCATCACCCTATTGGAAACTCTTGATGTCGGAAAGATGATGGAAAAACCTCATACAAGCGTAACCGTATACCAGCGAAAAGGCGGCTCAACATAGTGGATTAAGGCGGAACGGGACGGAACCATACAAGCGTGTCGTATTATGGGACATCGTATACCAGCGGCGTGGAATATGGCGGAACCATGTAGGCGGACGGAACAATACAAGGATAACGTAATATGGGACATCCTATACAGCAAAAATGTGATACCAGCTAGGGTAAAGCCATATGGCTTCACCAAGCTGGTATCGCCTTTTCACTGTTATACAGGGCGATTTTTTTAAGCTTTACATATTTGTTTAAAAGGTCGTGAAAGCTACACTTTGTGGTTTGTGCAGGTTAGTTATACGGCTAGGGGTACGTATTATAGGGGCCTAATCGTAACGATCAGTCGGATAATTAAATACAATTTGTTAATTAACTTTTAATTACATGAAAATTAACACATGGATTTCAATAAAAAACTTGATGAGAGTCATCGAAAACCCCTAAATCAACTCTTTTAGAAGGATATAACGCAGGGGTAGCATATTACGCGTTCTGTAAAAACGCTTTATTTGGATCCGTTTCTACGTTTCGGTTTCTTATCGGAGCGCATCTCTGCACCCACGCTCCTGTTCCCCAGGGGTTTAGTCGCTCAACACACGTGCGCCCTGCTTCCCTCCATCCTACGAGGGAGGCGAGGAGGTGGATTCGCACTGCAGCCACTGGTCAGCAGAATCGCAGGTGCAAAGATGCGCTCTGATAAGAAACCGAAGTCTGGAAACGCGTCCAAATTAAGTTTTTTTTTAGAACGCCGTAAAATGCTGCTTCCGTCTTATATATTCACGAAAAGGGTTGATTTAGTGTTTTTCGATGATGCTTACTAACTTTCTAATTGGAATTAAGGTCTATTTTTACTAATTAAAAATTTAAGGAACATATTATACTTAAAGGGAAGGTAGAGTGGTTTTGTATTTGAGGAAACACATTTAAATCTTCATTTGACCTCCAGAATATCAAATATCAAAATTATTTGGTAATTTGGTGAATCGAGGCTGCATAGAATCATTTTTAAAGTATCACTGGAGGCACTCTTTCCCGGAGAGTGACGTCACAAAAGGAGCTTTCGAAATCTCTGCTCACGCATCTTCAGCGCCAATCAAAGCTATGCACGCACACGCTATTTTTAGAAAAGGGGAAAAAAAGACGTCACGACTGGTGCCAGTGCGGGGGAATACACCTAGAAAGCTTGCGATTGGACGCGCGGCCCTCAAGCGACACATGCTTGGCAGCTGAAAAATCCCCTTACGACGTCACTACTGGTCGGATGTTTTTGTGTTTTCTCACGTTTAGTTATATCTTTGGAGAAAACGAACGTGACATTCAGATTCACGGGATAAAACTACACTAGAATCAACCTCCATCTAGTTTTCTGAAAGAAGTCTTGCACTTCCCTTTAATAAGCCGACTGATCATTACAATTAGAACTTCATACCATGCCCCCCTGGCCATATACCTCACGTGCACAGACCGCGTAAGTGTAGCTTTTACGGCTTTTTTTTTCAACAAATCTCTAAAGCATGCAAAGAACACCCTATAGCATGTCCCCTAATATGATACGACTGTATGGTTCCTTCCCCACTTGCATCCTTCGGGAGAAACTCGCAGACATCCAGCGTTCCATTGGAATGCTGGATGTCAGCGAGACTCTACATCAGCGATTGGTTTGAAACAAGCATGATGTTTGCACACAAATAAGCTCTTGTTCGAGGTCTTCGAGGAGCACTAATAGCAGTGGCGAAATGTAGTGACGTGGTAAATTTGGTAGCAAGTATTTATTTCTAGAAGAATTGCATGCAGCAAAGCTTAACTTTGCTCAAAGGATGATAATTATAAATTCAATACTGAACAAAGGTGTCCCTTGAGCTGTCAGGCAAAACTCCCACTCTTGCCACTCAGGAGTTCCTAACATGTGCGTAGAGGATCAGCACAGCCCAGATTTGTGCTGCGAGTGCACCTGCGATATAAAAATTGAATAAACATGAGAATGGATGCTTGGGCGAGTTGGATATTCATAATAAATGAGAAGCGCTAAAGTAAACTCACACTCACACTCACACTCACACCAGAAAAACGGTCACTCACGTCGCGCTGACTTTCAACTCAAATTGTATTTTCGTCTTCTTTCGTTTTCTTTTACCCGTACTAAATTTGTCATCTCACTTCGTTCTCTTCTGTACAAAACAAATTGCATTGTCTATTGCACATTACCTTCGAGAGTCAAGATATACCAATTCTTTTTCAGAAAGCGTTACGGATGGACTGCTAACACAAGTGTCATTCCTTTTTATGATGGTAGCTGCCTTATTATCTCACGTGTTAACTGGTGATGGTTCTTTCCAATTACGGTACTATTTTTGAAGTCCGCGGTGCACCCACAGTCACGGCAGTGAATGCCCAAAAGTCCTGAGTTTTCTAATCGGATGTTGTTGTTGTGTTCCCTTAATCTGTCATTTATACATCATATGTATGAGCCGAGAGGGAAAAAACCACTCCTCAATTATAATTCAGGCGCATTCAAAATTGGTGAAGAGAGGAATAGTCAATCAGTGCTTAAAAAACGCAATTTTCAAGTCCTGCCCGCATTCAGGCCTAACAAGATTCGCAGGACAAGTATCTAGGATACTAAGTGCGGGATATCCTTCACATCTATTAATTTCAGTCGCTGAAAGTCTCCTTAAACAGATTAAAAAAGGTCAAATCACATCCCGCAAGCCACGCGAAAGATACAGTAACCAAAGACCGGTAGTCATCCCCTACATTCATAACATTTCTCATAACCTGAAGAAGATTGGGAATCGCGCAAATATTGATGTAGTCTTTTCCGCCCCCATCAAGCTCTCAGGCCTATGTAAAAAAGTTAACGCCATACCGGAAACTAATACCGTCTGCCCTAAAAAGCATAGAACCCCATACATACCTTGCTCAGAAGGAGTGATTTATTCCTTTCCCCTTTCATGCGGCAAACAGTACATAGGACAAACTGGAAGATGTATAAATGACAGATTAAGGGAACACAACAACAACAGTCCGATTAGCAAACTCAGGACTTTTGGGCATTCACTGCCGTGACTGTGGGTGCACCGCGGACTTCAAAAATAGCACCGTAATTGGAAAGAACCATCACCAGTTAACACGTGAGATAATAGAGGCAGCTACCATCATACAAAGGAGTGACACTTGTGTTAGCAGTCCATCCGTAACGCTTTCTGAAAAAGAATTGGTATATCTTGACTCTCGAAGGTAATGTGCAATAGACAATGCAATTTGTTTTGTACAGAAGAGAACGAAGTGAGATGACAAATTTAGTACGGGTAAAAGAAAACGAAAGAAGACGAAAATACAATTTGAGTTGAAAGTCAGCGCGACGTGAGTGACCGTTTTTCTGGTGTGAGTGTGAGTGTGAGTGTGAGTTCACTTTAGCGCTTCTCATTTATTATGAATAAACATGAGATGAGAAATAAAAGACGTTTACAATTCTCTGTAATGCGAAATAAGAGCGCTGATCTTGAGGAGGAGGATGGGAGAGTATGCCACTCCTCCCCCTCCTCTCCTCCCCTTCTGCTCCCTTCCATTTAGCGGAAAAATTTCCCTAAATTTAGCAGGAAAGTTTTCTCACTAAATTTAACAGGGGAATTGATGTCACGTGACCTCAACACCAATTCAGTTTTCCCACTAAATGTAGAGGGGAAAATGACGTTACATGACTTTGTGTCACGTCAGCCAGAAACAAACACAGTTTCTCCACTAGATTTAGCTGAAAAATTAATGTCAAATGACCTTTACATTAATTCAATTTCCTGCCAAGTTTAGCGGGGCAGTTATGCCGATGGCGACGCCGCGAAACGGGCACCTAAGAGCTGCGCCCTGAAAAACTAAATGCCTCAAATGAAATAAAGTGATAATTAGAGATAAGACAAAGAAAAGAGAATCTAAGATACCGCTTTAATATCATTCCTTTTGTCCGTTCTCAAATATTTTGATTTCAAGAATGGCTATCTCTTTATTCATACCCAGAGAACCCCCCCCCCCCCCCCCAATTTCAGCATGAATGCAATAAATCAGTGCAGAGTAGACCTTGTAAACCGTAATGCACATGAAAATGAATGTTTGCCACATAGTCTTGCATGAGTTGGTGGCTCAGATCTTTAAATACATTTGTAGTGAGGAACGTTCTTGAATAAAACTTTTGGGCTTTGAATTTGACGGTTTCAACATCCATAAGGAACACTGTATGCCACTGATTTTTTTGTGACATATCGGAAATGGTGCAGCACTGTCATCCTTGCATACCTAACAAAAGTTTGCATTTTTTTAGCATGGCATGTGCTATTCTGATACCCATACAGCCCTCTTTCACAAAATTTCGTCTATAGAACTCTTTCTTGGTTCTTAACTCACATGACAGATTCGGTAGATTGAATTCTCACTCGGCATCAACACTTCTATATATTGATGTAATAGTGAAAGACGAGATGTATGGGCTTGAGTACGGCTCGACAAGCACAGATGTGAAAAAAGTACTGCAGAAAACTCAAATGTCAAAATAAAAATTATTAGGTAGAATGCGGATGCAATTATGGATATGGTCATGAATACAGTTCGCACATTCAATAAGAAGAATATGTGTTAGACGCACACTCAAAGAAACCTGTTGCATTTATATTCATGCAAATTACTTCGGAGAACCAAGCGCTGCAGTCTCGAGAGGGAGTTCGGTGAATGATTCTACCGAAAGTGAGTGTAGACGGAAAAAGCAGTTTGATCTGCGACAATGAGCATTACATAAGCAAGTGGCATGTCATTATTACTGTTACAGTGCCGACTGTTTCAAACTGTCAGTCGCGTCATTCGGTGAGTTCCCTCCGTACATTACAAGGTTTGGCTCTCTCGAATGCTTTGCGAGGAAGTTGATGAACTGGAAATATCTAGCGTAGTTCTGGAAAAACTATTTCCAGAATCTTATCTCAGCATCGCAAAGAATATAAAAAGTTTCTAGAGACAAGGTTATTGCAGGAGCTGAATAAAAGAAATACTTAGTTCTGCAAAACCATCTTGCCGTAGTAAACGTATAAAGTTCCCCTAAGTAGAGCTAGTCATTACGGACGATTGTGCCCATTGCATACCATAAAAATTTAATTTGCGACCTACAATATTTACAGGCTCAACCAACTCCGAATAAGTGGAACACTTGACATTAAAGATTGGTCTCACCATGACTGTCTGCAAACATCCACATAATAATTTCCATGAACCTATGCATTTCAAAAAACTATTTGGTGCGAGCTGTTTAAAACACCATAACACTTTTTAACACTAATAGAAAGCCTGTCGTGGGCTACAACTTAAGCAGTTTTCACTTCATTATGAAGGGCAATTACACATATGTGAACCATGAATATAGGCCTGCACTGAATTGTTTTCTTAAGCTGAACGTGCTATGCTCTGTTCACTATATAAATCTTTGCAGAGCTGACAATGTGCAAGTTCCTGTTTTTTTTTACATTTCACATCTCCCGACTGCTGGGCGCAATAGGTACATAAGACTGATGACACCAACGTAACACAATGATTATTTTAAGAATTTGTTCGGGTATAGCACGAGCGAAGCCATCTGCGGGAAGTTATTTCTGTGACACCGTCGAACTTGCATCCGCGGGCTTTTAGGTTCACATGTTAATCATGTCTGCAGACTCCTTTTTGTAACTAGGTTTCCATCCAACCCAAGATTTGAATATGTATTTTGCATTTTAGGCTTAGTAGTGCTTTTGCTGTTTCACTTAAGGAATAGGTAAGAATGCTTATTTTGAGTAGCATACCTAACACCTGATGGCACGAGGACTCCCCTGTCGCGACGCTAATCGAAAGTCACTGGCAGGGAGATGCTGCGATGCTCTTGTTGCTGGGATTACCTCCCCCATGGTCCTGGCCAGACCACAGAAGAAGATTGAGTCCAAGCTTGTGGCCAGAAGGATCTCCAGATCTTGAGGCACCCAGGTAGCTGAAAATAAAAACAAATCACACTCAATTACTTGGCAGAGATACATTACAATGAATAGCATATTATTGAGTGATCAGCACATAGATCCTTTATTTTTATACTTTGTACTTGTACTTATAAAAAGAAACTGCTCCTTCACTGCCACAGCCATAGTCTCCCCTGAGGACAAGGCCATGTAGGCATTGAAATGATGGGTACCTAATTAAGGCAAATGATAAACGCGTTCGTTTAACCCTCTTTTGCGCCAACCTGAGAGATTTCTGTCGAATATTCACATTCAACTGTAAAGACTATCAAACACTACTACTGCAAGGGTCAGATTTTCCTACCCTCATGCTCAACGAGTGTCGAGTGGGGATACAACTCCAGTTCATACACTCACTGAGCATGAGGGTATAGTGTGCCAGCAGAGGGCAGGTGTCTGCATAGAAAGATTTTAGTTGGTGCACCAAGAGGCTAACCAATAAAAATGGGTACTACTCTAAGCAAAATGTCAAAAAAGCGCCGATCTCGACTTGGCACTAACAGTGGCACACAGTATCTATTTTACTGACTAAAGGATACTTAAATCATTATTTCTAGCTACCTAATCAAACTAAATATTCGTCCCGGCTTGCTTTTTAGTTAAATCTCTAAATTTACAAAAACTATTAAGACAACTGCTAAAAAAATGGAAAAACCAACAATTGAATTTGCCTGCTCTCCGGTAGCACGACATCTATGGCAGGCAGACCTGCAGAATGTGCAAGCAGTCTAAAAAATAGGGTATGTCCTTTGTATAATTTGTTTTCGTGCTGCAGAGCAAGTGCTGGAAGGAGGTTTTACGACATTCATTTTTCACAACCCAAGTTCTTGCAATCACTTGAGAACAAGTTCGAGGAGTGAACTTGTCTTCGCCACTGGCATAACGTTTTAATGTCGCCCATCGAGACTCAAACAAATTTGTAAATAAAAAGAAGACCAACCTTCATAACAAAATCTGTAACTTTGGCAAAAAAAAATTATCTTGACAAACATATGTGGGGTACAGTTGTACAGCGTCTATTCGTGTGCTTAATTAATTTTGAGGCACATCGGCGACAATAAAAAAAAACGCCCAAGTACCATTAAGGGAAAGACAAAAAAAATGCATACCTACACCAGAAAACTTTAGGACGACCACGGGCAGGGAACTCTGGTGAGGCTCTCGGAGTGACTCCCTGCAATAGCCCTGCGCAGACCACAGAACAAGGTCCGGTCAGAGCTTGCAGCCATAAGATGCTTCGTACCATAAAGTTCCAGGAGCCGCTGCAATTGGAAGTAAAGTGCATTTTATTCCCTGCAGAACGGAGAGTTTAATAGCTAGCATGCATTCATAAGGTGATACTGTCATGAATGCGCCGACTTTTCAATGCAGCACTATATCACCAAATTGTAAACTGTGCCGGGCAACACTAAAAACCGGAAGCATTATTCCAAACTATCTCAGCTTAAAGTTAACCACGGCAGAAGCTTCAAGCCATCCTTGCCAATTCAGCGCAGAAAGCAAGCCATGTGACCTTGTAGTTGGACGTCATGGTACGTCGAGCTTATAATCATGTGTCACGCTGTTTTTACTGCAATGGCTTGTAGCGTCAAAAGTGGTCCAGCTTAAGGAGATACAAAGTATGGACGTTTGTGAGTGGGGCCCTGGCCAAGTCTTCAGCTGCATTGCGAGGTAGGTACTCAGACTTTCAAACCAAGATGTTTGCTGCCTGTAACCACGCGACCAGCTTGTGCCCAGCTATTGTTCGAGCTGAGTATATGACCTTGACAGTGCCGTTATTTGACAAGCAGTTTTACAAATGTTAAAAATGACTGACTCACAGAGAGACTGTGTCTTTACGACTAACGACTTGGGATACCTAACTGAATACTCATATATTAACTAAATGCAACACCATTATCTGGCAGGCATTATATTTTTCAACAGGCTCGGTCGACTTCTCATTTAAGAGAAGGAGTCGATGCGTAATAGGGGAATACAAACAAAAATATTCCTTAGAATTCGTTTTGCACCCCCCAGTTTTTGAAGGCAATATACACAAGACACTTGATTTAGAAAGTGCCTCAACTGTACAAAGGCATATGCAGTAAGGGCACTCGCCAAGCCTATTCTCCTCAGCTCTGTCCAGGTTAAGCCGAGTTAGAGTTTAGAAGTACATGCTCACTGACAGAATGAGAAAGGCAAGGAGAAGTCTCCGTTGTTCCGCCACCAGCCCGCCTGCTACCTTCGATGACGTTTCAGCGTCTTATGAGCCTCGAGTGAGCACATCTGTTCAAAGCGGGGTAAAACGTAGAAGCGCGTGCTGGAGGACGCCCAGCCATTCTCTTTTTGTCATTGGCTATACTACATATTCTTAATATGATGGATTTTTAAGTGAGACAAAGTATTGAAAACATGCAGTCCACCTTTGGCCATAATACAGAATTCTGATAAAGACAACAACAATGTATGCGTATTGCCACCCACCGTTTTCCAAATAAGTGCTCCCGCCTATCGGAACATCTACACATGTGGTACGTGAGTGGGTTCAGGACTGAGAGGCTAGAAAACAAAGCGCTCACAAGGCTTGTCTGGCCCTTTCAACCATGCAGGTACATTCGTCAAAAATCCCTGATTTCTAGTCAATTTTTTTTTTGAATGGGCAAATCTAGTCCACGCTTGAGGTAGACCACTGAATCGTGATTCCCCCAGAATGTTTGAATCCTCCTTCAAACTACGGTACAACCTGCAAATGAACTCTGTTGTGCTGCGGCACGCATCCATGCTGCCTGCTTCAGAGGAAAACCACTCTTTGTGTTGAAGACGACATCCCACAACGTACAGGCAACAATGTTTAACGAACTAAAATAAAATTCATATCATTCAATAGACACAGATAGGCTCACAAAGTGATGACACCATGATTGTTGTTGTTGGTTTTACTCTTGCATACGAACAAAAATGACCTCCTCTTTTCTCCGATGTACAGTAAAACCCCTTATCTTCGTGGCCCCTATTTCTTCTCGAAGCGGTCACAGAGGACATAATCACGGCCACTAAATTACGCAAAATTAAAGGCTGCAAAAATTAAGGGCTCGCGAACATTAAGGGGTTTACAGTACTTCCGTGTGTCACATGATGTTAACATTTCAAGGAGGCTGAAGGATTGGTTTAAGAAAAAAATGGCCTATGCAAAAAAAAACACCCTTCTCCAGGTTAGGCACGCGAGGTTCTTTCGTACTACATATAAGGTGGCAGATTTGTTTCAACAGAGCTTTTGGTAAAAAGGAGTCTCACAGCTAGCTATACTCGGCGTCAACTATTTTTTTTTTTGTGAAGCATTGTAAAGCATAGAGTAGCTTCCACAGTGCTTCAGCCCAGCACTGTTGCGAGGGCATGTGGTTTAGTGTTGCATCCCAATTGCATGGTTCAGAGAAACTAGCGCTGACATGTTGGAGCACTCTGGAATAATAACACGCCGACTATAGAAGCATTGAGAGATGCGCGCATGCGAACCGTGCATTTCTTGAAAGAAGTGGATTCGAGGAAAGGTAAAGTCATACTTGCCTTTCTCAAGCATGATCACTTGTCCCCCGGTAGCACCATCCAGTAAGGAGCACCAGCAACACGCCCATGAGACGCTGCCGACTCCTGGATTGAATGACGACCCACCTCAGGTCTTGGAAGGAGATCCGAAACACTGCTTTAGGCCAGATGTTGTATCTGGCGAGGCAAGGGGCTAAAAATAGAAATTAACAAATTTATCTGAAGCGATACATTCCTATAGCATAAACTCTAGGATAGCAGGATTTTTTAGGTCAGTGATGTGTTTTAATTAAACACAGAAATAACCAGCAGCCCCCGTTTTGCATAAATGTAATCGACAGGGTGAAAACAATCGCTAGTATGAGTTTGTCAAGAGAACGCTCGCGGTGTATAAAAGCTTCGTTCAATTCACATGCACCTCCTGCACCGGTGCAGAAAAGTGTGGGCGGTGTACTTCATGTAAGCGATTTGGCGAGCGACGAGACGAACTACCGCGACAAGGACTCGCTGTCGCTCAGTCAGCCGCGCGACGAGACACACCTTATGAAAGCGATTGGTGCAAGCGATCAAGGCGATGAGCGACGTTTTCTAGAAACCCAAACACCGAGTGACGCAAGCAGCAACAGTGAGAAATCTTCGTCGCTCGTCGCCGGCACTCGTAGCTTGTCGCCGTCGCTTGTCTCGTTGATCGCTATATTGCTTACATGCCGTTCAGAAAGGCGCTCTAAGTGCTTACCATTGCATTGGGACCAGCCTCACATCCAGCCATAACCAGTTTTTTTTTTTTTTTTTTTAAGCCGCCCAAGTAGAAGTTAACATTGTACATCGTTTTCGAAAATGGCTCCTCATTCATCGGCTCGATTTACATTTTTGGTAAATGAAAAACCGTGATTAAGCACAATACCCCTCTTGCGAAATCCCCAAGCGCCCCGGCCCGCGCGCGAGGAATAGTGGGAGAGACGGTCCCTCGCCTGGCCGCTCTGCCTTGAGATGGCATTGCCTTGTCGCTTGCCTCCTCTTAATCCTCTGTTTTTCGATTCCATTACCTATTTTTATCTGTTTGCAGTGTATTTTTTATTGCTTCTAAGTGTTTTTATTCTCTTCTGTGCGCGATATTTCTTGTATATATATATATATATATATATATATTGTATTTGTGTCTTTATTTTGCCTTTTTCGACGGGAGTGCTGACGGACAACACGCCGCTTCGCGCGTTCTTCCCCGGGTGAGTACTACCGTTGCTACCGATTCCTATCGCGCTGTTAGCTGGTCATTTTGGTTTACTTTGCCCCGCGTGCAGTCGAGAGGAGCCGTTTATGAGCACCCGCGCACATTTCTAGGGGGGAGGCACTCACTTGATGGAATGACATTTTAGCGAACGCCCAAGTTTCACCGAATGACACTTTAGCGACTAGTCGGACGCCGCGAAGCGGCGTTTTTGGGTGGGCCAAATGGGTTCACATTTTTGTAATGAACCGCCGCAGACTGTCGCCGAGAAGCGGCGTAAGCGCAGCGCGGGGATGGCTTAACGCGCGCCCCCGTTATTCGCTAAAACATCGATTCGCTCAAATGTCGCTGTTCGCTAAAGCGTCATTCACTCATGTGATATGGACCCGTCATAGGGGTAGGCAGAGCTCTGAATCAACAATCGCGACGCGAGAGCCGAGTGCGCTGTGATTTGGCCCCCCGCGCTCGCTCCGTTGGCGTATGCGTATGCCTTCGAGTGCCGCCTATTTGACCAAGATACAGCACGCCGCTTTGTCGCCGCGAATCATTTGTCCGAATGCCTGCGAAACCGTAACACCGTTTGGCATATCCAACGCTGCGGCGCCTGGCAACTGCACGCAGCGGCGCGCAGTTGTCAGCACTTGAAAAAGGTTGTTTGCAACTGACAACCGCTTAGCAGATAGATTAAGAAGGCATACCATAAGCGCATACAAGCCGTTACGTTGGGCCACCGGCGCTTGCGAAGGGCTCGCGCCGCAGCGCGCAGTTGTCAGGCGCCGCAGCGTTGCATATGCCTCAGCTTCGCAAACATTCGGACAAATGGTTTGTGGCAACAAAGCGGTGTGCTGTATGTTGGTCAAGTAAGCGGCACTCGAAGCCATATGCTACAGTGCGAGTCAACGGAGCGAGCGCGGGCGGCCAATTCACAGCGCACTCGGCTCTCGCGTCGCGATTGTTGATTCAGAGCTCTGCCTACCCCTGTGACATGTGCGTGGGTGTTCATAAACTGCTCCTCTCGACTGCACGCGGGTCAAATTGAACCAAAATGAATAGCTAACAGCGCGATAGGAATCGGTAGCAACGGTAGTACTCACCCGGGGAACAACGCGCGAAGCGGCGTGTTGTCCGTCGGCACTCCCGCCGAAAAAGGCAAAATAAAGACACAAATACTATATATATATATATATATATATATATATATATATATATATATATATATATACAAAAAATATCGCGCGCAGAAGGAAATAGAAACACTTAGAAGCAACAAAAATACACTTGAACAGATAAAAATAGGTAATGGAATCGAAAAACAGAGGATTAATAGGAGGCAAGCGACAAGGCAATGCGATCTCAAGGCAGGGCGGCCAGGCGAGGGACAGTCTCTCCGACAATTCCTCGCGCGCGGGCCGGGGCGCTTGGGAAAATAGCAAATCGTCTATTATTCAAGCTCAAAATTGTAACGAACACTTGGCACACATGTTTACACTGAAGCACACCTAACATAATTTAAAAGTAGAACGAAAACGGGACGAGATTCGCTTACCGCTTCACGGAAAGACAGACACCTTCGGATCCTAAGCCTAACGGGCGAACTTCGAAGTCTCCGGCGATCGGACGAGGCGAGCCAGCCGCGATGCGCTGACCGAGGCTGACCACGCCTGGTTTAACTGAGAGGCGCCGTCGAGTTGAGAACCTGAGTCGCACTAGAAACGAACCGCAAAACATCTGTCCCGTAAAACGTAGAGCGAGCCGACGACCCTCCTGCCGCTGCGCCTTCGCCTTCTCCGCGACGACGGGAAGCGGGAAAGCCGAAGCCGGGAAGCTAGGCAAGCCGGGGAGCCGCGGCAGCCACTGGGCGGAAGCTTTACGTTTCGGCTTCGCTATTCGCCGACGCCGCTACCGGTTGCGGGGTGGTAGGTTTGCGGATGGTTGCGACGGTTGCGACGACGGAGCCACGAAACGACGCCGAGTTGGCCGAATACGAGTGACGGTCCATGGTACAAGCAATGGGCAGTTTGCCGCTGTCGATCGGTGATGTGCTCGGCTTGGTGTCACGATCGGTCTGTTGCCGTGCACGTTGGCTTTGCTATGCGGTACGGCTGGTGCGGCTGTCGAATACTTGTGGAGCACATTATTCGAGACAGCTCGCCCCAAAACGTCGCCGTGAAGAGTTGACCGAGGAATTTGTGTGAGCTCAACGTCGGTCTATGTTCCGTTTCGACATGTATGGTATATGTAACGATACCGGTGGTAAATGATGGACGTTTTTGTTGGAAGATGGCGGTCGCCTTTCTGCATGTATGATTTTGTGATACCGGTGGTCTTGTGGTATAAGCGTTTGTTGGAAAGTTGTCAGTCGCCTATGTTATCGGACGCAAAATCATACCAGCTTCACCGAATCATATCGGCAAGCAAACTGGCTGCCAGTATAGAAAGAGGCGGAGCCATAGCGGCGCTGGTGTCTCCAGTTATGCAGAACGCCAAACTAAACTAGCTGCATCCGTAATAATAAGAAATTATGGTGGTGTCATACCAGAACTGTACAAGCAGCAGATATGTTTCTTGTAGGTTTTCCAATAGGGCAGTCTTGTCTGAAAACCAATTGATTTGTCAAACGAGAGTGCCAATAGCTCGGCGTCAGAAAAGTTGTCGTGATGAAAACACAGACCGCTGCCCTTTTTAAAATACTTAGCCCAGCCGCAGCAAATAAAGACGCTTAGATTGGAAACCCGAAACATCAGTTAGCGTTGCGGGAAAAGTTTGATAATGCATCACTCCTGAAAATGAATTCATCTTTTGAACGGTAGCGTGCCGACAGCACAGCGACAGAAAAGTTGTCGAGATGAGAAGACAGTCGAACCGCTGTCCTTTTTAGACTGCTTAGCCCAGCAAAAAAAGATGTTTCGATTCAAAAGCCGAAACATCAGTTAGCTTTGCGGAAAATGTTTGCTCATGCATCTCACCTTTAACCGAATTGACGTGCTATCTATTGAACGACTGTATGCCGGTATCGGTGTAGCACATCGACGGCTTCAGTCTCGCGCTGCAGGACGAAACCACGAAATATCTGACAAGTTTAAGAGTTTCCTGCGTCGGCAAACGGGTTCAAGAATGTTGTCTTTAATTTAAATCTGAACAGCATGCACGGTCAATAAAGCGATTGGCCAAGGTAACTTTCCGCATATGTGCTCGAAGCGAGTCTTCAAACCTTTTAGGAATATTAAAACGTTCGTAGAATCTTCATAACATCACCGTCTCTTTTACTTTAAACTCTGCCACTCGACACAGGCCAAATTAATTTATCTTCGAAAACAGTTCGGCTTCTGCCTCCTGTTTCCACGAGATGCCGGGTTCGTCATAACCGTGCGGTCGGAAGCAGGTCGTGTGGCTTGTCGATAGTTTCGGTGTGTTGCACTCCTGTACGCCATGCGCCGTTTAGTTGCTGCGCTCGGAGTATGAAACTCGGAGCTACAAGTAGCAGTAAAGGAGCGCGGACTTAACGCGCCCACTCACTAGCGATGCCCTTCTTTTATTTCAGCATGTTTCCTGTTTTTACGGTCGTCTTTGAAAAAAGGGTAATACAGTCTATGTGTATAATTGGGTGCCCGCCTGAACACAGCAGGCTGGCTCGCCAAGAACCAAATGGTGTTTCGAAAACCAGACACAAAAATACAGGCGAGAATGTCGCGATTCTTTGATGTCTCTGACGATCACCGTGATAGCGGCGCTTCAACACAGACTGCAGTGCGATCTCTCCCTTGACAACCTGCGTCGCCTGCTAAGGCCTCCTCTTGCCTTGGGAGTTTGGATACTTTGTTCCCTCAACTTGCTACATCTGTAGGCAGTCCCTCGTTCAAGGACTTTATTCTCGCGCAGACCGTCTCCCCGCCTCGCACTTCGGCTCTCCCCACGGAAGCAATTACCCGACCCTCGCGGTTGCTCAGACCGCCAAAACAACAACAAAAACAAAAAACGTAGTTGCAAAAAAAAAAAAAACGACACCATTGCCCAAAATAGAAGCAAAACGAAGAAGCCGGCTGACTGAGCGCACAAAAACAGCGCGCTGCGCGTTCCCCCGTATAGGCCAACACGCGAGTGCAGTATGGGAGAGTCCTAGGAAAACGACCAAGCAGGGGAAGCGAGGAGATCTTCCCGACTGTGCTATGCGGGCCC
Source organism: Ixodes persulcatus (assembly GCA_013358835.2). NCBI lineage: Eukaryota > Metazoa > Arthropoda > Arachnida > Ixodida > Ixodidae > Ixodes > Ixodes persulcatus. The sequence goes on from JABSTQ010010354.1 coordinate 84,152, forward strand.
CAGGCGCCGGCTTTCTTTTTCTTCCCGTTTTCTCAGAGCTGCCGCGTCGTCCGCGGTTTCCTGACACTTTGCTTAACTTCGTAATTTTTTTCTAGAATTTCTTGGGAAGACGGATGGGACGCGAGAGATGGGAGGGTGACAGGGTGAAGGTATTGTTCAGTAGGCCTTGAGCCAAACGCACGGGGGCTCAGCATATTGCCCAGCATCCCCTGGAAAATGCCAGCGGGTGCTCACGCCCCCGTTGCACCCCCCCCCCCCCCCCGATTCCGGGCTAGCTTGATGCAACAATGGCACCTCTAGTTCAATGTTAAAGTGTGCTAAATAGATGAGCATTATGAACAACAAATAGCGCGAAGGACAGACAAGAACAAGAACACAAAGACGGGACAAGTGCTAGTCTCGTCCTCGTTTTCTCTTGCCTGTCCTTGTCTGTCTTTCATGTTATTTATTGTTCGACTAGTCGCTCGATGCAACCCCTCGGTGTAACATGTAGTAGCTTGGTGCGACGCCATGTGTCTCAGACCGAATGTTAGAAAACTACACGCAGGTATCGTACTCTGGCATTAAACCAGGTATACTGGGAAGGGGGGGGGGGGCTAGCTCCAGCCAGTTTCATCTACATACACTTCGCAACACTGTAAGTCCAAGCACGAAATCTGCGCTATTTCACATTTTACTTCTAAGGCTATTGGTAAGCATCTAATTTTACCAGGTAGATTTGTGCTCATAAACAGAGCCTGCCACCACAATAGCACATTGAATATCTGCCCTTTCTTTCTAAGAAACAAGCACAAAAAATGGCGATCACTACTTTGTGAAACAGTGTTGCACCGTGTACATTCTTGCCAATACCATTAGGGTGTGCAGTTTTCTCAGAAACTATGTTCGAGGTATATTTTTGCAAAGTAGCTAATACCTCCCCATTTCACGCTTCTCGCGAAGGAGTGGACGTGTTCTACGAGAAGTACCTCAACGTCTTCCGCGCCGGCGGCGTGGTCATCAAGGGCCTCGAAGCAAACGTGGTGCCCCGCCGGGCCATGCAGCAGGAGCCATTCCTCGAGGAGTACCAGTTCGTGCCGTACCTGGACGACGAGTCGGCCGGCCGCCAGCGCGAGGCCGCGGTCCGCGAGTATGTCGAGGTCTGCAGCAGCGTGGCACGCCGCGTGCTCGAGTCGTGCGGCAAGAACAAGGTTCAGATCTCGGACGTGATGAACAGGTTTCGCGAGGCTCCCGAGCATGTTCTGCACAAGTACCTGGAGAGCCTGGCCGAGAACCACGGGCTGTTGCGCGTCCTGGCCAGCGTCCAGAACGAGGCCGAGAGCTCGGGAGGCTCCCTGGTGACCACGGTCCAGTCGGCTCTGGCGGCCCACAAGGAGGACCTCGAGAGGGACCTCCTCAACACGGCCCTCCTGAAGGAGGACCCACTGCGGCACCTCCTGGACGTGGTCGTCGAGAACACCGGCGTCAAGAAGCTGAAAGTCCTCGAGATGGCCGCGGATGCGGGCCCCTTGCTCCTGGCACCCCGGGTATCCGCTCTCCTGGCGCTGTCCCACATCCTCCTCAAGACGGACCTGACGATTGCACATCCGCAGCCGGATGTCCTGACGGAAGAGCAAGTTCCGGAAGGCGCCAAGAAGATCGCCTGGGATGTGGCGTCTCCGCCGCAGACCACCCTTGCCGAAGCTGACCTCCTGCTAGCCCGTAACGCAGCCAGCAGCGAGGCGCTGGAGGCGCTCACGGACGCGCTCGCGGCTCAGTCGAGAGAGGGCGGCTTCGTTCTGCTGTCTCTGCGGACCGCGCTCACGCCCGCCGAGATGTTCCTGTCGACTGTGGGCAAGGTGCCGCTCCGGGTGCACTCTCGAGACTTCGTCGAGGCTGCCTTCAGGGAGCGCGGCTTCCGGCTCGTGGGCCTCCGGTCCAACAATTTGTCTGCGCTCCTGCTGTTCAGGAAAGGGTCGGCGATGCCGGCCAGTGCAGAAAAGCAGGCGCTGATCCGGGTCGGAAGTGGCGGGTTCGACTGGGTGGAAGAGATCAAAGCCAAGGTGACCGAGTACCAGGAGCGGCCGGCGGGCGAGAACGTCTGGCTAGTGGCCGAGGACGTGGGCACCAGCGGGGTCGTCGGGCTCACCAACTGCCTCAGGCAGGAGACTGGAGGGGACCACATCAGGTGGGCAGTCCACGTTGCGGAAGCGAACGGTTCCGGCAGTGTGCAAACGTCCGAGAGAGGTTTCGGTTGATCGTTAGAGTTCCACAGGCTGCTTAAGTGTACCTAACCGTGGTCTTATCAAGCATAGTGTAAGCTGTCAGTTAGGTTGAAGTCTCCTGTTTTTTTTTGACACAGGCATAACGATGTCCTTGAGACTTCTACCTATGAAAATGTTCTTCAGTGCAGCGAAGAAAGGGTAAAAGCACAGGAGAGCTGGTGTTTGAGACTTGTTGTTGTTTTGTCCATTTTATTTTTTATTTTGCTGTGTCTCCGGTTTACGATGGAAGTTCTTCAGAGCGTGGCTTATAATTTACAGATCCCACCTGAAGCGAATCTGTTTTTTGCAACTGACTTCGCTTGATGCATTGTTCTTTCATTGCGTTATTCATTGGCTATTTTGGTGTAGTGAATTCTTGCATCCTCATATACCTGTAAGGTCATTCAGGCATAGTCTAATGTTTTCAATTCCAAGATGTTATACTCGCTTTGGTTGTTTCCGTAGAAACGTTTATGTTCCTAACAGATATTTCTTTGACGTCGAAGCGTGGGTTAAAACTGTATCTGCGGAATAACTTTTCTGTAATTTTGTAGTGAATATGTCGTCTTGATATTCTTACTGGTATTTGTTTTTCTGGTTTCTGCGCTGTTGTTGCTGACTGCCGGGTACAGCCCGACAAGCCCCTGGAACTTGGGCTGACCCGAACCTAATTTGTATTTTTATCCGCAATAAAGTTATTATTACTATTATTATTATTATTATTAAGTGGGGTTCAAACACAGCTCATACGGTTTAATACATGACACTAGTCCCTATAAGTAGTGTGAAAAAAGTGAGGATGTCATGTTGACAATGGGTTGGGCAGTGTACTTGAAAGTAACGTACCTAATCATTGTGTATCCAACCGTCTTCTAACCAACCATCGTGAACCTGTCTTTGATCTGTCTTTGACCTAACTATATTTGACCTGTGCATTGGACCGAACCGTCTTGGACGTAGGTGTCATTGACCTAGCTGTCTCGGAGATAGCTGTCTTGGACCTAACCCTATATAATGAACCTAAGAAGAGTGAATCCGAACCATGGCTTACCTAACTGCAGGTCACCTAACTTTAGTGTGGTCTTTCTCCCAGATGCGTCTTCAATGCTAGCCTCAAAGGTGGCGTAAACCCAGTAGCCGACTTCCAGCCGTCCAGCTCGGAGCACAAAGAGCTCGTGGAACGTGACCTGGTCATGAACGTCTACCGCGACGGAAAGTGGGGCTCCTTCAGGCACACCGTGACGCAGTCACGTGAGTGGGGCTTCATGCAGCATTTTTACCTAAAGGACTAGCAATCCCTGGGTCTAATTTTGATCATAGTCAGCGAGAGCGTTCTCAGCCTCTGATTGGATGTGGCGCCACAGCTTGCGCGCAATCAACTAACATTACATTTTTAGAGCGCAGCTCTTAGGCCCCCGTTTCCGGCTTGAGCGGCGTCCGCGTCGCCGTCGCCGTCGGCGTAACCGTAACGCGTCGGCGTGACGCTTTTTCGTGACGCGTCGGCGTCGCCGTCGCCGTCGACGTAGCCGTAACGCGTAGCCGTAACGCGTCGTAGTAACGCGTCGGAGTGACGCGTCGCCGTCGGCGCAACCGCGCGGTGCATTGTGGGAAACGTGCCATAATGCACCGCGCTGACACGCGCGTTGCATTATGGGACGTTTTCCATAATTAACCACGCGGGAGGGAGGAGGGGGAGGAGCGAGGAGGAGGAGGAGGAGAAAGCGGGAGGAGGAAGAGGGAGGAGGAGGAGGGGGAAGAAGGAGGAGGGAGGAGGAAGAAAAGAGGGGAGGAGGCGAGGAGCAGGGGAGGAGTAGATCAGGAGCGAGGAGGAGAGGCATACCGTCCCCTCCGTACCCTCCCCTCCTCTAGACCTGCCGTCTAATTCGGCATTACAGGGAGTTGTAAACATCTTTCATTTTTTTAACCAATCGCGAGTTCACAATCGGGCACATATTTTTGGTAAAAACGTTTCATCAAAGCATACAAAAAGAGATTCAAGACCTTGCTGCCTCTGATGCGCTTGTTCTCAGTCGTCCCGTTTATATCGAACTCCGTCGGACACGCACTTTAGTTCGATATATCCCATATTTCGCTACATGAAAACCGGGACTACCGCAACGTTTTAAGGCCGGGCTTTGTAATGAACAATTAATTTCTTGTCACTACGCTAAACACGCGCTTTAAAGCATTCTTAAGCGGACCGCAAAAAACATTTATTAGCCGAAAAAACAAACGAAAACGTTGTAGGCGGGCTTACTGCTGGAACAAAAAATAGCTTGAACTGTTTATTCTGCGAGGACGTTTACGGAACCGGAGGACCAAGGCGCGCGCAGAAAGAACAATTTTAGCGTTTTAGCTGGCCGTGAAACGTTTTCGTCTGGGCTTAGATCCCAAATCTGCAGTATGGCAATCGTGTCCTCGAAAGAAATGTGATTTTGCTGCCGCGAAACCAGAGTCCAAACAAACCAGCGGAACTGTACAGAGACGAGAAAGAGAACCGCGCAAAGCAGCCGAGCCGCAGCGTGGATTACTGCTTGCAGACGAATGCCGCGGCGTCTCCAGCCGCGAATGCCCCATGATCGCAGGCAGAAGTTCGACGATCGCTAAAATCTACTCTGCGCTAAGGAACCATTTCCAGCTTGTCAAGGAATGACAAAGACAACTGCCATTCCCAGCGTAAACCGGATTAGCACGCGGAAGTCAAAAGAAAAAAAGAGCTAACAAACGAAACATGGCGGTTAGGAAGCCGCCGACGCGGTCTCTGAGTAGCTGTAGGCACCGACAGAATGAGAAGGGGAGGGCGCGTCTTTCGAACACTCGGCCTTCAACACTCATTCCGTGCCTTCCGTCGTGCTCTACCATGCACGCGCACGCTCGAGGTGCACGAGATGTTGGAGCATCGTCGGAGGCAGGGAGCTCGCGCTGGAGACTAACAAATGAAGCTCCTCCCTTCCCTTGTCATCTTGTCGCCGACAGTGACGGAGCGAGACAGCACTGTCTCTCGGCGCAGGGTCTAAAATACAAATGGTCGCAGTTCAAACCCACACGACAGAACGACGAGGCAGCCATGGGCTGCAGCCGCGTAAACAAACGTAACTCGACTCGAACGGACGACCGACTGTCGTAGCGACGTCGTACGGTGAGGGACGAGGTCACTCCTTACGACGGCACTTGGGCGAAAAGTTCTACCACAAGAACGGTAACCATAGCGGCCGATTCCAGAAAGATTGGTTTCGGTGCCCGGATCACGAATCTTGCGCGAAAGGGATGCACGTCGAATGGTTGGTGTTCCGTGCTCTGGCTCGAGTTAACAGACACAGTAGCTCGTGACAGAGATGACATCTTTTGCTCTGTGTTCAGTGGCGTACCAATTTGTATTTGAGTGGGGGGGCGGGGCAAACCAAACCCACCCCCCCGTCCCCCCCCCCCCCCCAGGGCCGGGGGGGACGGGTATCCCGGGTATCCTTGGTATCCCTGGGGTGCCGCCGGCTAGTGTTTGCCCTGCCCAGTGGTAGCTGTTTCAGGGGGGCGGGGGGGGGGGGCAAAACACAAGCCTTGCCCCCCCCATTTCAGAACTGGGGTGGGGGGGGGGCAAGCGCTCCCTTGCCCCCCACCGGTTGGTACGCCCATGTCTGTGTTACTATTAGCCGAATATTAGCGGAAGCAAGTGTACGTGTTTGTGTGTTTGTTTTTGCACTTGGCGTGCGTAGGCTAGAGAGCGTAGATTGAAGAGAGGGCCCATGTCAAACCATGAGGAGCGTCCTCAATTTGATGGCGAATGCCTCCTGCGAGTGCCTCCTAGTGCCAAGTGTGCATGCATTGCTCTTGGCGAAGAGGAAAGCAGGCGGAAACGTTTGCCGACGATCGACGCTCTCGTCACCGCCTCGCCCGCTCGTATTGCAAATGCGGTCCGTAAGCCACGTGACCGCGATCGAGCAGTTGGAAACCCTCCGTGATCTAGGCTCTCTAGTATGCCTTTCCCCGCTCACTTGCATGCCGAGCGCTTCTTGAACTAAGTGCAATACATACTATCGCTCTCGAGAATGGACCCCGTCTCGACGGCTTACTCCCGGCCCCCAGCCGGCACCCACCGACTGTGGACGGAGCACGCGGTCGTCAACGTGCAGACCCGGGGTGACCTGTCGAGCCTGCAGTGGTACGAGAGCCCCCTGCGGTACCGGCCGGCCTCGGACGACCGGGTGCTGTGCAGCGTCTACTACGCGCCCCTCAACTTCCGCGACATCATGCTGGCAACGGGCAAGCTGCCCCCAAACGCCCTCCCTGGTGGGTGCATGTCGCTAACCAACGCTGCGGATCTCTTTTAGTCCTTGTTGGAAGGGTGTTGCCTCCCGCGGGGACGGACGTAAATAATCCTTTCCAAAATTCAGCTCGGCCACCTTGATCACTGCCGCCATCCGAGGAATGGGATGCTAATGTAAACGACTTTATTTTCGTGGGCTCGGTATACTTCGCGAATTTCACGTGTCAGCTGCTCTGGCGGTAGTGGCAATCAGAGCGCAGGGTCTTCCAATTCCGACTTTTAACGCCTTTCAAAGTTGAATTTGGAGGATCAGAGGTTACTGTCCACAGACCAGCTCTAAAGTGCTCCGGTTCTAAATCCGAAACCGCCATAATGTTCTGTAAGGGGATACATCAAAATGAAACTGAATAGAAAAAAAGGTGACAACTTTTTGCCTTCAATATTTTCATTCGATGCTTCTAAATTCCAGAAGCTTGGATGCAGTGTACGCGCTCCCGCTAGGTAATTGATAACACCCCGCGTATTGACCCTCCCTTCGAAAACAAAGCCCGACCTCTGGGAAGCACGTTTTGGGCAAAAACTCGACAGTCAAATGGTTAAAGAGCAGCTGTCTGGGCTTTTGCACATTCTTCCCTCCTCGAGTTAGCGGGTTAGCGGGTGCACCACTTTGATCCTCAAAACCGACAACAAGGGTCGCGCGTTGTGTCTCGGGCTGCAGGCAACCTGGCGAAGTCGGACTGCGTGCTGGGGCTAGAGTTCTCCGGGCGGGACCCCTCGGGGCGCCGGGTGATGGGCTCGGTGGCGGCCGAGGGCATGGCGACCGTCGTGGCAGCTGACCCAGACTTCCTGTGGGAGGTCCCGGCGGACTGGAGCTTGGAGGAGGCGGCGACGGTGCCCGTGGCCTACTCGACGGCCTACTACGCCCTGCTGGTGCGGGGCGCCATGCATCCCGGGGAGGCCCTGCTGGTGCACTCGGGAAGCGGGGGCGTCGGCCAGGCCGCCATCTCCATCGCCCTCTCCATGGGCTGCACCGTCTTCACCACCGTCGGTGGGTGGGACCCTCCTCGCTTAAACACCCCGTGCAGGGGCAAGAGTCGCGGGTGCCGACGTCGGCGGTTTTGAAACAAGAAAACGAGAGCAAAGGAAGAGCAGAAATAAAAAATTGCGGTGGCTTAGCTCGGCTATGCTAGGATATACATTGAGTGAGCTTATGCGCACAAAATGAGAGGCGCTATCAAGCGGCTTCGGTGCAGCGTCAGACTTGGCTACTGCGCAACGGAGGCGCACAGCTGGGCACGCGGCGGCGCCAGTGCGTCTGCCGCGGCTATGATCCGTCACTCCTCTGGAATGCGCAGACCGGCGAGGCGCGCGCGGCGGCGGCTCCGGCGCACCAGCTGCGCGCCGTGTGACGTCACTGCTCCTCGCGCTTGCGCAGCACGGCTCTTTGAAAGCCACGCGAAACTGCTCAACCTCGGCCAGTGTAGTTCACGCTACAAAAGAATGCGATTGATTAGTTGGACGTGTTCACAACGCTGCGACGAGTCCAAATTTTTAGATTGGTCGTCAACTTGATTTTTTTTCTAGACATTGCACGACGCCGGCGTTTTTCTGCGAAGTAAGCTAGAAAAGTGTTAAATACATACCTTACGAAGGATGTTTTGCTGGCGAGACGGGCCCATCGGGACCACCCACTAGGACCATCAATGTCCGCGTCGATGCCCCGCTGTTACGAAGTAGCCAGAATGAATGGGACCTTTACATTGCAGTACAAGAAGGCAGGAAAAAGCTGCTAAAGCGAACGAAACCAAACAAAACGTCCGAAGATAAGGTCACTCTACGCTTCGACAAAGTGAAAAAAATCACCAACTCAATGCATGGGATGAAAACAAGAACGACATCATTCCCCTGCCTGAAGTAGTACCCAAAAATGACTACGTCCGAAAGCTGTTACTAAAAAGTCTGCAATAGAAGTACTAAACGTTAGCGCAGGAAGCCTGTTTAATAAACTGGAAAAGCTTGAGGCCATACCTTAGAGAAAAGGACCATCATAAAATTTCTGATGGTCCATCAGGCTGATGGCCTGTCGTATTTTGGGACATTGATGGTTTTGTGGTGTGATGGTCCGTCGCATTTTGGGACATCTGACGGCCTAATGATTTGATGGTCTGTTGGTCGGTATGAATTCTAATCACACATATGTACGGCAGAAAACAAACATTCCATTAGAGTCAAGTGTGAACTTTATTCTCTGCCCATTATTATTTCATGAAGGAACATCCGAAGCGTTAGGGTACTGTCCGAATTCCCTGTAGAAGCCTGAAAGCAAAGTTTGTATTTAGGTTATGGCATGTTATTTTTTTCTATTTAGAAATGATTGAACGTTGAAATATTAAACCGCAAAAACAAAACGGGAGAGATAATGCGTTTAATTCACTCACTACTCTCGAGACTCCACGACGCGCAGCAACTTCATCGGTGTCCATTACGTGGCTATCTACACTCTGTCCCTATCGTGTATACTGGGCATGACGGCGTCGTGCGACAGCGTGCAATAACTAAGCCTCGTCGGTACCAAGAATGCAGCAAGCGTCGTATTATCGCATTCGCAGCTTTGTAAACGTTTTTCCACGCAACAATTTAGTTCACAGTACACGTACACCTAGTAAATGAATTTCCTATCAAGCAAAGTTAGTTTTTCGGCCCATTCTCTGCCACTTAGATCGTAAACATGACCTACTTGACATACAAAGCAGATCAACAAATTGTTTCACTAACGAACGATAAACCAATTTAAAACAAAACTATGGTTGCTAAAAACATACCTGAGTCTATAAGAAGGTATCTTCGTTGCCTTTCCAGTATCCTAGGACAATTGTTGAGGCAGATTATTATGAATTGAACGCCCTATTATTGAGCCATGACGCTGTCAGCATTCCACATCGAATGCAATTCACGCATGCGCGACTACGTGAGATCATTGGCACCTTCTCTGGGCGACTGCTGGAACCTCCCGAATATAGTCAGGTTCTTTCCACCACCGAAAGATGTCATGTGAAGCACCATCAGCCTCTTTGCGTTCTGGTGGTCTATCGAGATATCCTGATGGTCTCACCCGGGCAACATGCAAAACATTTTGATGGTCCGTCAGTCACCACAAGGAACGTTTTGACGGTCTCTGAGCTACAAACAGAAGCCTCTAATGGTCCATCAGCCGCCATCAGGGAATGTTTGACGGTCTATCAGGCACCATCAAGTAAGCCTCTTGGACCATCGACAGTTAATTATGATGGTATGAGTGCGATTACAAGTACTGTGTTAATATATATATATATATATATATATATAGGTTTTTTTTTAAGCTTAACAGATTTGTTTAAAAAAAGCCGTGAAAGTTACACTTATGCCGCTTATGGAGGTGAGTTATACGGCCAGGGGGACATATTATAGGGGGCTAATCGTAACGATCAGTCAGCTAATAACTTAAAATTTGTTAATTAACTTTTTAATTAATGAAAATAGAAAATGCTTTCAATTAGAAACTTGCTCAGCGTCGTCGAAAACTCCTAAATCAGTCATTTTCAGAAAGACTTTGAGCTCGTGAGAAGCGTAGTAGTGAACTGAAGTTACCACTCGTGGAGCAGCTACAAAGCTAGAGGTTGCGATAAGGCACCCGCGCGATTTTTCCGTCTCTTATCTATCCCCAGCCTTGTACCTGCTCCACGAGTGGTAACTTTAGTGCAATACTACGCTTCTCACGCGCTCAAAGTCTTTCTGGAAATGACTGATTTAGGGGTTTTCGATGACGCTGAGCAAGTTTATAATTGGAACCATGTGTCTATTTTCATTAATTAAAAAGTTAATTAACGAATTTTAATTTATTTGCCGACTGATCATTACGATTAGCCCTCTATAATATGTCCCCCTTGCCGTATAACTCACCTCCACAAGCGGCATAAGTGTAACTTTCACGGCGTTTTTTAAACAAGTCTGTTAAGCTTAAAAAGAACACCCTGTATATATATATACGGCAAAAAAAACATACTTAAGACGGTTGTTTGGAGTTTTATAACATTTTATTCGCAAATTTTGTCGACATGTCGGCCTGAGAAAGACCTTCTTCAAGTCTTGAAAAAGGTCTGTCTCAGGCACCGTTCATAACGGACCATCAGGCGCCGTTATGAACTTCTGCTGACCGTCAAACGCTTTTGATGGTCCACTTGGGAAGTCCGATGGACCATTAGCTGCCATTGGAGCCCCTGACGGACCATCAAAAGGCTTTTGATGATCCATCAGTGAAGTCTGGTGGACCATCAGGTGCCATTGCAGCTTCTGATGGACCATCCATCAGAACATTTTTGATGGTCGTCAGAGGCTATCAATGAAGTCTGATGGACCATAAAAATCCCTTTGATGGTCTACTTGGAGGGTCTGATGTACCATCAGGCGCCATCAAGGAGGTCTTGTGGGGCATCAAGGAAGTCTGATGGGCCATCAGGGAAGTTTGATGGGCCATCAGAGAAGTATGATGGACCATCAAGAAAGTTTGATGGACCATCAGATTTTCTCTATGGTCTTTTCGATCAGGATAACCATGACTCACAAACCAGACGTGATTATAGTGACAGAAACCTGGCTTTTGTCGCATGATATACCAAACTAGCTTGATATACCAAACTACTCTGTAATAAGAAAATATCGACAATCGCGCGGCGGAGGGGAAGCTATCTTGTACAAAACATGGTTTAAAGCCACGCAGATGCCGGACGTGACAGGCATGGAGTCATTATGGTGCAAACTTTGGTTTAATGATTTCACCCTTTACGTTCGTGCTGCTTACAGGCCTCCCAAGAATCTGCAATTTTTTCTGAGATTTCGAATACGTAGATGCTATCGAACGTTCAACCAAGCAATCGAACATCGCAATTTCTGAGGACGTCATGCTCTGTATTCTTCTTAATCTTGACCCTAAAAAAGTGCCGGGCCAGATAACATTACAAACCCGTTTCCGATAAGGTACGCAGAATGAATATCAAAATACTTATCACAAATATTTAGGAAATCGCTACATGAATCAAAAATTCCACCCGACCGGAAGGAAGCTAAAGCTATTCCAATTCATAAATCGGGCAACAGAGGAAGCATTTCAAATTATAGACCGATTTCAGTTACATCAACGTGTTGCAAATTATGGGACATGTTATCCCAAAGCATATAACGGCTTTCGTAGAAGAAAACAACGTCTTAGATATGTGCCAGGATGGTTCTCGATCCGGCTTGTCAACCGTAACTCAGTGAATGGAAAACGTGCACGCCTTTTCCTCGTTTATAAATCGTAGAAGCCAGGTGGGTATCACATTTCTAGATCTGTCAAAAGCATTCGACAGGATCTCCCATAATAAACTACTTTTCAAATTAACGAAAATCCTATTCGACAGAGAAGTTGTAAATTGGATTAAGGACTACCTCTCTGGATAATCCCAGTTCGTGGAAATTAGCAGCAATAGCTCAAATAATAAGACCGTGTGCTCCGGAGTACCTCAGTGTTCAGTACTTTTTCCGCTTCCCTTCCTGCTTTTTATTAATGATATAACTGATAACATCGCCATCAAGATTAGACTCTTTGCAGACGATTGCAAAATACATTCTGAAATAGCGAATCCTTCGGACCACTTAACATTACAAAGCGCCTTGGACAAGATCTTAGACTGGTGTAAAAAATGGCAGATGGTTATTAAAGTAGCCATGTCCATAAGTAGGAGGAAAAACATAATGATTCAATCTGATGAGATCAACTGAAACATAATACAAGACGTGCGCGAGTTCAGGTACGTGGGGGCATGCACATAAACGCTGTGGTCAAAAAAGCACCAACGAACTTTTGGTGCCTAAGAAGGCGACTAATATACGCATCCCGCGATACTAAACTATTGGCCTACACAACACGTCCCCGGCCTGTGCTTGAATATGCTAGCCCTGTTTGGTTCCCCTTCACAAGAATTAACGTACAAAAATTGGACGAAGTGCAGAGGCTCGGTGTAAGGTTCATTACCAATAAGTTCGGCACGCGTGATTTACCATCTGAGCTGCGTAGAGGGCTCAGCGTGCAGCCACTAGAAAAGAAAACATACGAGACGGTATAGATGGTGGCAGCCAGCTGGTGCGGGTATAACGTGCCTCACTCTCAGGAAGTTAAATGGCGTTAGGGAGAAAAGAAAAGCTGAGCTCACGTGATTGAAACTAATTTACCAAAAACCCAATAACTCGACTAAAATAGAAAAATCCAACTACGTTATTCCCCACGATGGAAGAGAAAACCGTTCAAACATTGGGAAATTATTCGAGGTGTTCCAACCTAAAAATAATTTTTTTTTTCATATTTTCTGCTAGCAGTCTAGGAATGGAACGGTTTGCCCGAACACGCTGTCCACGCTAGCTTACTAACACAGTTCATAAATGATGTCGAAGCGCTCTTGATGCGAAAATATCATGTCTCATCCACTCCGTTGTTTTCATATGTTTGCTGCCCTCAGTATAACTCTGTTTTCTCTGTGCTGTGTTTATGCATGTGTGTTTTTGCACCACCCCATAAAAATCATCCAATGAGGGTTAGTAGTATTTGTAAATAAATAAATGAATAAATAATAGAACCTCATTGATACGTTCCCGGTTTTTACGTTTTTCCGGCTTTTACGTTCAAAACCGCCGGTCCCGGCGAGCTTCCAGCACATAAGGGCCTTGTTGTTGTTGTTGTTTTTCCCCTTTTTCTTTTTTGCGTTTTCCCGGATTATATGTTTTTATATCGCGGTCCTTTCAGAAACGTATCAAAGCGGTTCTACTTATATTATCTTAACTCTATGGCCCAACCAGGCTGCCTGCTGTTTAGTTTTGCTGAATTTTGTTTCGAGGCGACTACGAACCATTTACTGCATTTCCCAGCCTATAGTCCACGCCCGGTGTATAGATCAACGAGCCTTTTACATACAAGTCCACGTTTGCCTACACCAAGTGTGGGCACTAAACGTGTGCAGAAACCAGATTAGCAGGACGTGAAGTGTCTGGGCCTGCACCATGCCGACATTGGCGGCACCTCGACGGCACGGCGTAGGAGCCGTGCACTGGTGTATAGTCTGAAGAGACAAAGTTCGGTTGAAAAAAAAATATTTTCCTTAGATCGTCTGTACCTGGTGCCCAGTCTGCGTGTAAACAATTCTCATGCAAGGCACATCTTGGCAGATGCCTGCTTCATTAGCTCACAAAAAAAAATTTATATCGTACATAAATCATCCTTATCCTATACTCAGTCATTAACAAAATACCCTATCTCACGTCTTATAGTAATAAACAATCCAGAAAAAACAGAACCTTGTCTATAGTCCTCTTGCAGATAGTCTGCACTGCATACAACTTTAACTTTTAAATATGTATAGTGTATTCATCATAATGTAACACGCAAGGCTACGGTGCGAAAAAATGAAGAAACTTAAGTCGAAGAAAAAAACACCAGTCGGAGCACGTCTCAAACGCAGCTAAACATTTTTACCTCTCTCGCTCCTTGTATACACCCGGTGCTGATATCACCTACTTCTTGAGGGATGCACTCTTAATGGACACAACAACCGAAGACCTTTTAACATATTCACGCGTATTCACTGAAAATATTCACGCGTATTCTACTTATGTAGAATGTTGGGAGGTGGTCACTGCAAGAACGAACTATGGCACACAAATGCTTAAACATACTATCCCAAAAATACTTAACCTACTTGAAGATGACGGATAAACATTTAGGACATTGTCTCTTAGAACTGATTTTCTCCACAATAGAATCTAAGTATGAACCAAACTTTTGGGGTCTCATAACTTCTGTCTGCAAATAGGTCACTTTTTATGTTATAGCTGATGATAAAAAATACTGTCTGAAACACGCTTTGTTAAATTGCGGTAATCCAAATTTGTAAATGTTTTTCTTTTTATTTTAGTTACTGCTATTGTGCATTGTAGGCGGTCAAGGACTTTTCAAGCTCTGGCACACAGCTTTTTCATTTGATCGCCACTATCAATGTTCGATGGAAATAAACTCTTTATTATAATTATTACATCAGGACCCACTCAGCTAAACTGTACAACCTTTTTCACAATGGCTATTCACAATGGCCGCTAAATTTACCGGGGAATTTTTTCCGCTAAATTTGGCTGGGAAAAGTTTTCGCTAAATTTAGTGGGGAAATTTACCCATAATGCACCGCGCGGTTACGCCGACGGCGACGTCAACGCCGCTCAAGCCGGAAATGGGCGCCTAAGAGCTGCGCTCTAAAACCAATTGTGCCCTCCTCGTAAAAAAACAAAAAAAAATAATGTAATTTGTTTATTGTTGTCTTTTTCTTCGACTTAAAAGTTTCTTAGTTTTTCCACACCAGTCTTAGGTGTTACATTAGGACTAATTATCACCAGCTCGCCTGCACACTCAGTTATTTCGTTAAGGTATTGCACGGACTATAGTTCAAGAAATATCGTACTACGAGCCGTTTCATGCCCAAGTACTGGAGGGGGTACGAAAACAAAACCCGCGGGGTTAACAGAAGTGCCGATCCCTGGCATCGATACTGCTCACGCTGTCCGCTCGGCGTTGCCTGCAGGTTCCCAGGAGAAGCGGGAGTTCTTGAAGCGGCGCTTCCCACAACTGCAGGACCGAAACTTCGCAAACTCTCGGGACCTGTCCTTCGAAGAGCACATCCTCCGCGAGACCGAGGGCAGGGGTGAGTCGGCGTTTCGCGTTTGCCCCGCATCTAGACCCCGGGCCTCGACGGCCCTCCCGTTTCCCGCGTTTACCGGACGAAAAGACGGTGGGAGAGAAAAGGCTAGATCCGGGAGCTCGTGGGAGTGGGCCAAGAACCCTCTTGTGCGTGGCCAGGGGTGGACCTGGTGCTGAACTCGCTGGCCGAGGAGAAGCTGCAGGCGAGCGTGCGCTGCCTGGCCACCCACGGCCGCTTCCTGGAGATCGGCAAGTTCGACCTGTCCCAGAACAACGCCCTGGGCATGGCGGTGTTCCTCAAGAACGTCAGCTTCCACGGCGTCCTGCTGGGCGCCCTGATCGGGGACGACTCCCGGGTGGTGGAGGACAAGCGTTGGGTGGCCCAGCTGGTGCGCGAGGGCATCGCCTCGGGCGCCGTGCGGCCCCTGGATGCCGTCCGCTTTGCCCGGGACCGCGTCGAGGACGCCTTCCGCTTCATGGCCTCCGGCAAGCACATGGGCAAGGTAGTGCTCGAGGTGGGTGCCACACGCCGCTCGCCAGATAGTTCCGGCCAGTGTTGCCATGGCGCTTTCGTCCTCGTACACCGTCCCATTTGTCGCACAAAGACTGTATTCGGACACGTTGTAAGCATAGGTATGAAGCAGACATACTTGCAACATACTTGAGGCCTGTCTGCAGATAATTCCGTTGTGTCCGTAGCAAGTGTCTTTTTGCACTCGGTCGCGAGCATTCACAGTTGTGACTACTTGCGACCGAGTGCATTAGGACGAGGATTCCGTGTTTTCGAAGACTATTTCTCGTGAAATTCGGAGGGTGTTTTTCGGAGTTTATTTTTCGCTGGGGATTCGGGGTTTAACGGTGTTTATTTTTGTTAGATTACCCATTCTTTGAAATTGGGAGTTTATTTTACTGCGTTAAATAAGAAAAATAAAAATTCAAGAACAAAATAAATAAGGTCCGGGTACCATCACGCGTTGTCCCGAAGGAACCTCGAAGTGCTAAAAGAGAAACCCCTTTTGTCAGTAATTCTAGATTTCAAAGGAAACTGAAGTGGAATCTCCTCAGGATCACTGACACTGTGCTCTTATAAAGTTTAGTTCCAAAACTCCGTCTTTTTTTTTTTTGCTGTTTATTTTGTCGCTGTGACCTCGTAATTCGGAGTTTTTTGGATCAATCCGAATTGACGGAAAATTCACCGGCAAGTGTTTTTCGGATTTTTTCGGATTTCTCCGAAAACACGGAACCCTAATTATGACCTCTCGCGATATCTTACGAGATGACACGCTGGCGCCATCTATGAGGTAACCGTTGAACTGCGTTTCATTTTAGTGAAGGTTTTGCAGAATTTGCGAGGTCAAATGTAGATATACTATGTACGTGAAATGGTTGCTTATAACTAGGGATGTCGCGAGCCTGTACAGCTTCGAGGTCGACCAAGCTCGACTTTTTGGAACTTTCAACGTGATGTTCGACAAATGTTCGACTAAAGTTCGACTTTTGTGCGCATGCGCGAAAGTGAAAAAAATATAAAAAAAACAGCGGAGGAAAAGTGCAATATTTGTTGAGTGTATTGGCACCACTGGTTCACATTACTAACAACTGAAAGCATCAAAAGCGCATATTTTCGCTTTTATATGGTGTAAACATTGGTAACCATTTTATAAAATTTAAAATAAACTACTTTCTAAATAGTTTGTTTTCCGGAATTAGAAAATATTCGTGTAGAAGCCGGGCAACACTGTCCATAAGTCGAACTTCTTCGAACTTTAGTGAAAAGGTCGAAGGTTCGGCGAGCCAGTCGAACCTTGAGGTTCGACGTCAAAATCGAAGTTCGACAAAAGTTTGCAACACCCCTATTTATGACATTGCAAAAGCTCTTTGAACCAACGCGGAGAGCAAGTTCGTCTGCTTCTATTACAGGGATTGCAGTGACGTCAGAACGCCGAGCTCTGATTTGCTCTGATTGGAAGTATAGTGGGTAGACCTGAATGCTAGCTGCCTCGAGGTCTACCCACTATCCTTCGATCAGAGCCAATCAGCGCTCGGCATTCTGACGTCACAACAACCCCCGCAAAAGAAGCAGACCGACTTGCGCTCCGTATAGCGAAAGAATGAAGCGGCAAAAAAAAGCGGAAATATATGGCAATCGAGTGTGCTCCATGGCTAGCCAATAGGTGGCACCACTGCGCTCTCTCGGCGTTAGAGAGCCTACATTGCAGAGTGTTTCCAACTGCTTGATCGGGGTTACGTGGTTTCTATTTGCAATGCGAGCTGCGAGGAGGTGACAGAAGAGTCGGTCGTCTGCGAATGTATCTGCCTTTCCACCCGCTTTCCTCCTTGCCACGCGAAACCACGGCGCATGCGCACTTGCGATCACTCTTCGCCATTAAATTGCAACCCCTCCCCGTGGTTTGAGATGGTCCCTCTCTACTTCTAGGCTCTATTATCGTCGTAAAAGTTCAGGAGAGGCGGAAATGCACTCGGTCGTAAGTAGTGTGTGTGAACCGACCTTTAGACTGCACAATAGTGCACAGTGCGCTGGGCTGCAACTCAACTCGAGTGTGTGAACCAGCCTATATAGAGTGAATTCGGAAGATCGCCATTGTGTCGCGTTTTGATCCGCCCTGGAGCGCCGAAGTTTCCTGCGTCGCCCGACTTGGTTCTGCCACGTTCCGCGGACGGTCGGAGGCACTGCTCACTGCAACCAAGTAAAGCTCCTCGATGTGTCAAAAGCTCTTTGAGCATGAAATCTGCCAGTGCACGTTGCCCGTCGCTCGTGCGGCAAAAGTAAATGGCGGTGAAGTTCTGAAATGAGCCATCCTTGGATGCGAATGGCGACCGAGCACTCGTTGGAGCCGCGCGTTTTGAGCAACAACAATAATAATAATTCTCTACTTCCTTCCTGTCCCGGAACAACCTCGTGATTTTCGGTACTTGAAAAGAATTATTTTCGGTACTCGTAAGAAATGGGAACCGTGAATTTTGCTGAGGGGCTTTACGACCGAACGCGTCCTCTCCTAGGTCCGGCCCGAGGAGCCCCAGCGGCAGATGGTGGCGGCCCCGCCCCTCTCGGTCGAGGCCCACAAGCGCACCTACTTCTTCGAGGACAAGAGCTACCTGGTGGCCGGGGGCCTGGGCGGCTTCGGCCTGGAGCTGGCCGACTGGATGGTGACCCGGGGCTGTCGCAGGCTCCTGCTCACGGCCCGCTCGGGCGTCCGCACAGGCTACCAGCGCCTCTGTCTGCACCGCTGGCGGCTGGCCGGCGCCAAGGTGGCGGTGAGCCGGGCGGACGCCGCCACCGAGGAGGGCGCCAGGGAGCTGCTGCGAGAGGCAGCCGCCCTCGGCCCCGTGGGCGGCATCTTCAACCTCGCCATGGTGGGTGGCGCCTGGCTCCGGTGAACGCGTCGGACTCTTTGAAATTTGGTGACATCTGGTGGCTCGAAAAGCAGTTTCACCTTTTGGTAACCTAATGGCAGTCACGAAGCTGTATTTGGTCGAGCATCGTCACTTTCGCGTGTCAGTGGCAGACGAGAATTGGTTTTTCGATCGAGGGACTTTTTTTGAGTGGCGAGTATAGACCTTTTCGGCCACCATCGCATGGGCGCTGCCATCTTGGAATCACGTGGCGCGGCCGCCACAAGGTGGCTTCAACTCGTCGCTCCACTCTCCCCTTCGCGCCTTGGCGAAGGCGCGGCATTCGCGTTTTTCGTCGTGTTTCACCGCGTTTCTCGCCTTATTGTAAATTTCCGCCCGATGTTTACATTTACAACTTAATTGCGTGCCATCATTATGTGCACGACTACATGTGCAGTTAATGTTGTAACCGATTTTGACTATTTTCACCGTCGGCGTACCGGATACGCGTGAGGAGGGAGGAGATACAGAAATCAGCGTCAGACCTGGCCCATATTGAGCCCAATCATTTATGACAACTGAAATTTGCACAGTGATAGCGGCGGAATATTTGAAATAAGTATAGGGCAATGTATATGTATAATCGCGCATTTAGAATCTTAAGGAATGTGACCAAAATCCTACGCAGCATATGAAGCTAAGTGTGTTTCCTGAAAGCCTCCGGCCTTGCCTTTATATCAAATTTAAAGTAGTTGTTTTTGATTATATAGGACATATAAGATATACAGGTGACGAACGTTTAACTCGCATTTTATCTGATGCTTGGGATAATGGTAACGTTCACATCTGGCGATTTGTTTCTGCACGACATTACACCTAAATATATTAGACGGTCTTAAATCGTTTTTGCAATAGAAACGTTTGCTTAACTTATTTATGAATTTAGAGAAACTGTACACTATGCTCGGTCACATATCTGCAGTCATTAAAGGGTGTTAACATTTTTTATACAAAATTTAATAATGAATTTTATTTATTTTAAACACAAAGACCCCTGTGAAATAATCTGTCACAGTCAGCTTGAGAGTGCACAGGGCTCGCATTATGTACCGAAAAGAAGCCATCTACATGAAAATCATCCAAGTTCAGAGTTGTTGATTTTAGTTCGCATCAGTTTGCATGGAGATCTGTCATGAAGGTTCATCAAGTCGTGCCTAGCATTCGACTTCAACCAAACGTACGAGAGATCACTTCTCTCGTACCCTTAATTTTATTTGGCAAAGTTTGTACAAAGACAAAATTTCATATTTCAATTGATGGGCCTCACTTATCTCATGTGCCAAGCACGTCGTAATCAAATGTCAGTAAGACAAATACTTGATTTTTTTTAACGCCAACGTTGTTAAATGCTGTTAATAAGTACTTTAGCAAGGTGAATAGCTAAAGGAATTTCCCACCCGACCTAGGACACGGACCATTGAGATATATCTCGAGTACTTAATTTAAAAAAAAAAAACAGCCCGAGACAATATTACTTATTTCTTAGAATATCTGCGTATTATAGGAGATATTTCGAGTTTCTAAAGTTCACAGAAAGTTGGTGTTCACGAAAATCAGTCAGTGAACTTGCGACTTCGTGTGTTTTTCGCGATTTAGGAGGTTTTTAATCAGGTTGTGGACCCGCATTTTTACTATACATCTACTCATTAGTCTATTCATTACTTTTTTTTTTTAAACTAGGGTCAGTGGGTCAGGCCGTAGACGATGGAACCCTCCTTGTGTATCGTAGTCGTTACGCCGCCGAACCTGACCGAAATTAGCGACGAACATGACCAGATGCATCGTAAAGCGTTCGTAAAAAAGTCCGCGAATATGACTCGAAACCACTTCGTGGTTCTCGAATTGGCTCAGTACCACAGTTTTATTAGTTGTGCGCTACAACGGGCACATTTGTATGACGAAATTAGGCGAGAATTACATAACACACCAACACAGCCGAGAGCGCGCTAAAACCAAAACCAACCAAATTGAAGCCTCCCAATGGCGCCGAGTGCGTCAGCGCCCTCTGTTCGCCGGTCGGGTAACTACTGAGATGAAAAGGTCTATACCTTCTGGAGTGTCGTCTGCGAACTAAAAATGAAGGGCAGCCCAACGTCGTCCCAGCGTTATTCCCTCCGTCCGGACATGCACTCTAAGAAAAAATAGCAGAAAAAGGTAGCAATGGCACGTTTTCCTCCGTTCGAGTGATGCGCCCCCACGCAAGCATGAGAAGAAGGGGGGAACGAGCAACACTTCCTAGAAGACAAGACCGAAGAGCTCTCCTCGTGACGTCGCAAAGGAAGGCCATTGCGGGCGAGCGTCGAAACGCCGAAGCGAAGGCAGCGCACGTGGATCCTCTGTCGCAGCTGCGCGTTTTTAATGCGAAAGCATTAAGTGTCTCATGGAGCGAGCCGACGTCATCAGTTTGAAGCGCGAAAACGGCTCCTAGTTTCCGCCGCGATCCCAATAGGAGCGATTCGCCTTCGGTTCCATTGGCTGGCGCGCGTCGACGGGGCTCCCATTGGCCGCTGCGCCATGGCCTCCGAGATCCCGAAGCGCGCGCCCGCTAGTACCCAGCAGACGACACAGGGAGCGAATGAGCGGCTTGCATGCTTTCGCATTCCCAACTCATAAGAAATGCTTAGGTGTACCTCGAGCTTTTTAGTCACGCAAGCGTGTTTAATTAGCTATATTGCCACTGCGCTCACAATGCAAGCTCGGAAGCTGATTTTATTACTCGGGAAAAGTATTGGGGCGTCGAATTTTCGACGTTAAATGGAAGAATGCTGTACGTGTTTAATATTGTCACGAGATATGGTGAGTTGATTTGTAAGCAGCAATATTCTGAGTGGTATAATTATTCCTCGAAGATAAATGATTTTATAAAAACTAATTATCATAAAATGACTAGATGCAGTGATCACGAATTAACTGCATCCTTGCGTGAAATTAAAACGTGAGATGTCATAACTGAAGACGAGTGGTCTAATTCCTTGGATCTCGAACTGTTTCTTTTTCCTTTTTTTTCATGCGTAAATGCAAAACGTGCAGCACCAAATGATTGCCTATACAATGTTTACAAAAGCAGTAAACATTATCTGAGAAAGACTGCATGTTAGTTGTCAGCTAAAATGTAACTAAAATCTTATCATCTATATTCCAGTAAGTTATTAAGGAAATGGCTACCTTACACTGCAACAAAAGCTTTAATAGGAGAAAAGTTGTGTGCTTCATCACATGCTTCCGACAAATTGTGAAGATTTCTAACAAGCCAGTAATGTTGTCTTAAGAACTTAGTTGTAACTAGTTTGGTGCAGCATGTGTATTGCTTGTGCCTGCTTCAATATATTAGTCGCGCATTACATCAGTATACTCGTGCTTGGCAGAAATGACAAAGCCCCAATCCAGTTTCTTAGGAAAATCACAGTGTTCTATGAAAAGTCTTAAAATAAATCTCTCCAGTACAAGGAATAGTACTCCAGTGTCACCTGACAAGCCTACAAACTTCAACAAAATGCATATGGCCAGCATCATAATCGCATAAGTAGGTCTTCAGTTTAAATGTAAGTAGCTGGATGATCTTTATGCACATGACTTGCAGTTCAGCACTACAAAAGAAAATTGTAAATACGGCAATTCTCACCTGAGAGAGTTGAGGAAGAAAACTTCTTGGCTATCCAACGGTTCTCATATAGCCACGCATGCGGATTTCGCATGCCGTTTTGTAGCTCTCCCGACATTGTGACATGCACCACTCATACTGCATGTAGACTTCAATGCCGTATCACCACCAGAATACTCGAGGAACAGCACACATAACACAGAATGATGCGGCGTAAACCTGCACCACATATAATTTAGATGCACACCAGTACACTGTCTTCGCTGTGTACAATAAAGGGCTTGAGTTCTTTGGTTAGGTGACTATCAGGATAAACAATTATAATGTTCATATCACAATTGCTCTTGAACAAAATATCGCTAATGAAATATAACACCAAGGTGCCTGCCATGTGATGAAGGCTTTCACAGGTGTGAAAGCCGGAATACTTATCACTAAGTGGCAGTTGAATCGGAAGACTTGTGGCGAGCTTGCGCAGGTCCAGTGGTGGTTGATTTGGCTCTAGGAGTTTCCACTTTCTTTTTCTTTGCATTTGCGTCAGCATCAAATATCTCGTCATTTAACCTGCGGCACAGATTATTCACCAGAATGTTCGCGCTGTACCATAAAATATGCTTAAGCACCTCCTCGCCCGTGTGTGCATCCACACAGGTGTCAAAGTCCGAACATATGTCATTGGCTAGAAGTTCAACAGTGAGCTCTGTTGCCACCTGCCGCTGGTTCGGCATCTCCAAAAACTGGCTGCTTCGACAGTTGGACAACAACAACATAGTTCTTTGCCACGGCATTTACAACAAACATTGTTGGATGGATGAGTCCTCCCCTGTCAAGTTCTCTCACAAGATCGTAGTGCTGCTGCATGACTGAAACCGTGAATGTCTTGTCTATTGCCACTGCAGCCCTGCATTTCTCACAATTAAGCTCTTTCAAGGTTGCATACACAGCTTATCTTGCCACGTAGACAGGGACCGGGATGGTGTCTTTTATCTGAGACAGCGCTCTCTCAGTTACTATGACGTCGCAAATGGAGCGTGGGGCAACCGTGCGTTTGAAGCTGTCTTCCCGTTGCTCATCTCTTTCGCTGACACTTCTAGACGCTGTGGCGATCTTTGTCAGAGTGCTTTGCAGCCGCAGTTTATGCTCAGCTTCATAACCTTGCCTTATGGACTCGTGATATTGGGATCCAACCCGCCGTCTCTACTTTCCAAAGCGGTCTTTCAAGCTGACCGTCTGAATCTTCCCCAAGAGAAAGTAGGAGAGCTGCAGTTCTTCGAATCAGTACCTGGCGATCTCCAAGGGTGCATAAGTCGTCTGGTGGAGAGCGGCATGGGTCTCCGGGGTTAGCTTGCCTCCGGTAAAGTCCCTACTCTTCCACTCCTCCAGCCAGTCAAGAAGGTTGCACAGAAAATCCACGTTGGGATCATCCATCGAAGGAGAGAGGGGTTTTTGAATATCATCCCTTTTAGCCATTCCTTTGCATGGTGTCTTGACATTCATAATCTTCCACCATTTTACTATGATTTCGATGAAGCTCGCCGTTGCCTCACACTATCGGAGACTTGTGTTCGATTTAAGGGCACGAAGGGCATGGGGCAAGGACTCGTGGAAGATCTGCACAGCAAGCTTCACAATTTGCCAGAGCCTTCCTTGACAGAATGTGGCCAAACACACTTGCTCACTTGCTCGCATTCCAAGTTGTGAGCATCTCCGATGGTTTCAAAAGATGCACGCAGCATGCGCCACCGCCGTGTCGGCTCACCCTCAAACTCTGGGTAGTAAAAACAAACTTGGTCATCTTGTTGGTTGAGCCAATTGTTGCGGATACACTTCAGGATCTGCACCGGACCTATCACGATCTATCACGGCGGGGTGTCGCATGTTGACATTCCGCTCCACGTTAAAGGATTTAGGACCGCTTGAAGAATTACGGTGCAATCGATCGACCTGCGGATAGTCATGTTGGAAAGCTGGTCTGAACCGTAGCTCCTATCGTACAGTCGCCAAAATGACTGTCGTCTGCGAGTTGTCTCTACCCCGAGAACGATTGCGCGCTGAGGAATGACGGAAAGCACGTATATTTACACTTTGGAATTTTAGCATTAAGGGAGGACGATAGGTAGATATGACAAAGCGTTAGCCTTTATTTTGTTGTTTAAACATACTACGATTCCTGGAGAAACTGCCCTACAAGTGGCGCGCCGGGAGGAGCGCAAAAAGGTTTTCGAACTCAACACGGCATAGCTCCGTACACTTAACACCTGCCGCAAGTCACGGCTCTGACTGCATTCAAGTTGATCGAAAAGCCATTTATTTGCCCGTGAAGCATCGCTTCCAGCTCAGTGAACACTCCCTCTACAGAGATTAATTCAAGACGACAATGGCAGCCGCATGCGAACAGCACAAATAGCAAAACAAATACTACAACAACAAAAAACTGGCTACGACGTGCCGTGCGGGGAAGCAAACACATTGCTTGGAACCACGGTGGAGCGGCTTGTTTCATTTGTTTTCAAATATTTACAGCATCAGCGTTTACTTTCTACTGATAGGTTCATCTTCTGAGTTGTTCAAAATACTCTCAGAGGTCAGACATTACTGAAAAAAATCAACATGCTGAAAATATTATTCATGGCTTAGGAAACCAACGAGAAAATTCGTACCTTCGATATGACGAGTATAGAAAGCTGAAACACAGAGCTCGCAAGTAGTGATCGGGTTAGTGCGATGTTGTATTGATGATTCAATGTGCCGTGTATGTGTATGCGGTCAATGCATAGACGGTATACACAAATTACAGCCGCCATTGCTGACCTTCCGTGTCTCACCGAAATACCGGGCTACTGAAACCATCTTTTACGAGCTTCCACAAAAACCAATGCTGGAGAGAAGGACACAGTAGAATCTAAAGCGACAATAACTTTGCCGGCTATGGAAACGATGAAGTTGAGTAGACGGAATTAGAGGAAACAAAAACTAAAGGTCGATTATGGCGGTGCCCATGCACAGCAGCTGCAATGCGTCTATATGTTCAGCTTATGCTTGTAGTATGCTCAATGTATCTGGATGTGTGTATAAAAAGGTGCCCGAAGCGCAATGGCGGCGTGAGCAAATAAGATTTTTTTTCTAGAACATGATTTGGGCGGTACGAAGCGCCCCCTAGCGTAGACATTTGCAATTACTCTGCTTGACCCTGCCATCGGGTGGCTAGCGATTGAACCTTCTTTCATGCTTCGTGTTCATTTCGTGCAACAAAGCCAAGTAGGCTGCTTCGAATTTGCTCGTTTGAGAGCGGTTTTTGGTTTCGCGAATGCTTTACCACACCTCCGGGATGTGCGGTTGACGAAGGAATTGTGGCTCGAGGAATGGCGAAGGTAAGACGTAAAGTGCGCGAAGTAACTGGGTATCAGTTGCCTTCACTGATCTCCATGAGAATTGCTGGATCGCGGTTCCCGCTCCCGCGAGTGAAGCCTTCGGACGGCCCTCTTGCTCGTAGACGAATTGCGGTTTTGCTAGCATTGCAGAGGCTGGCGGCAGCGTGCTGAAGACACGTTTTCTACTCGTACGTCGTCATTCGCCAAAGACGTTTGTTAAGACACCGTGTAAGCGTTGAGACTTGCCGTTGAGAACACGTAAACAAATTTACGAAAGCGCAGTACCGCTTAAAAAAGGCAGAACTCGTAGAAAGCAAGTTTCGCCGGTTTCGCCGCATGATGAAAGCTTCCTTGGCACGCCGTAATGCTGCGTTTCTGCGCCTTTACACGCTTGCATACCGATCAAGAATCGACACCGTGTAGATGTTTTTTGTGAGTGCAATGTGCGTGAAGCCGTATGTAAAGGCACGACTCGTCGAAAGCAAGTGTCGCCGGTTTCGCGGCCTAGTCAAAGCTCCCTTGGCATGCCGAAGTGCTGAGTCTTTGTGACTTCGCACGCCTGGATACCGATCAAGAATCGGCGCCACGTCAAAGTTTTGAAGGTGTGTCGCACGTAGATGTCTGTGCATCCCATATCGGCCGCGGAGTTCTGGATCGACCCGCTGTTCCGGCGATTTGTTATCCATAAAGGGGGGGGAAACAACATGTACGGTTGCTCTTATGCACTATGAACCATGGCTATGTTCCAAATATACTCTAATGGATCACATGGCAGCACATATAGAGCAAAGCTGTGGAGCAAGGATGTTCTTTTGAAGGCAAAAGTACAAGACGGCGAAATTGAAAATCTTTGAGGTTCGGCCCATATGGTCATGTGCAATCGGTTGACCAATCACAATTAGGCGAGCCGCACTCAAACTTGTTGTCACGTGCAATTGTTGATAATGAACCAGACCACTGATCAGTGATGAGGGACTGTGTGCGCAGTATTCTGTAAACCGTCTAACGACTTAAAAAAAAACGTACCTTCACCCCCCCCCCTCCTTCCGTTGCCACTGGACGCTGGATCATGATCGTTACTAGACTGCGAGAGCCGCAAGTTACAAATACAGTCATCAGAGTTAAACGCTGCTCCAGAGGCACATACGGCCTCACGCACATTTCACTCGCAAAACACATCCTCACGACGTCAATTCTTGACCGGTATCCAAGCGTGCGAAGGCACAGAGACGCAGCCCTTCTGCGTGCCAAGGAAGCTTTGATGACACCGCGAGACCGGCGAAACTTGCTTTCGACGAGTTGTGCCTTTTCCCTGCGGCATGTGCTTTCGTAAAACATTCTACGTGTTCTCAACGGCAAGTCTCAATGTTTTCACAGGGTCTTCAAAAACGTCTTCGCCGAATGACGACGCACGAGTAGAAAACGCATCTTCAGCACGGTACCGCCAGCTTCTGACAGCTAGCAAAACTGCAATTTGCCCATGAGCAAGATGGCCATCCAGGGACTTCACTCGCACTGCAGGGACCAAGCCGGAGAGCGCGATCCAGCAATTGCCGTAGAGATCGGTGGTTGCCTCCGTTCAACATCTGCTGACGACAAGAAGACTGAGTGACTGCTCTCGAAACGCCAAGTTTCTTTACCTGAAGGAGGAAGCTGGCTTCGCAAATACGAGGGGCGTTCATAAAGTTCGTATTATTGTGACGAAGGAATAGAGATTCAGCAATCGAACTCGAGGAGGAGTTGAGACATTCTCAACATGTTCGCCACCAAAAGTTACCCACTTTTTACAGCGATGCACCACATGCCGGAGGCTATTGTTATAGAACTCCTCGTCTTGAGTGTTCAGGAATCGCTCCACTTCAGCAATCACTTGGTCGCCGTCAGTGAAATGCTTTCCTCTTATTTGGCCACACTAGACGCGTCTGTGCCATCTAACCAAAAGTGTCGTAAACTGGGACGCTGTCCCCGAACAACGCTCCCAGATTGGAATGAATATCCTTGGCATTGCTTCCCTTCAAATGAAAAAAACGGATCACTGCATGTGCTTGGCACCGACGGGAGGTGCCATTTTTGTTTCGTCTCGCTAGCGGCGTTCCGAGCTACTATAGGAGGTATTCACTGGCCGCCATATTTGAGGTCACTGTTTAGAGCGCATGCTCACAACGAGCTCGCATTAATAGGCTGCCAAGACCGGCAATCTTGATGGTGCGGGGTGCACGTTGCAAAATAACTGTGAGAGCTCGCCATCAGCACGTGCTCAGCATTAGCGCACACAGATATGGCGGCCAGTGAATACACCCTATAGCATGTGATGTTTATACTGAGTGGAAACTAGAGGGACGCGCGCTCATGTTGATGCCTGTTTTGTTCTGTTTCCTTTAATTTTTTGTGCCGATAATACGAACTTTATGAACGCCCCTCGTAAATACAGTTCGCGGAACGCTCATGTTACGCTTTTATTTTCTGCTTCTCTCGCCCCGTAAAGTAGACGTAGCGTCCTCGTTAAGCCTTACTGAGCTCAATTTGCTCGATTCGGGTCCGCCATAATGCGATGCAGGTGATGGAGGAACTTTGCTCCCCTGCTTTCCGGACGAAAGTTTCTCCCTTTCTAAAAAAAACATAGGTTACAAGAGCGTTCCTCCCTTTAGGGAGGACTATGGAGACCCTTTTTTCTAAGAGTGTATTGGCATCGTACCATTGTATCGCTTTCTGTCGCCTTTTTATGCCCCTTGCTACTTATGCTCGAAAAGGAATCGCCAAAAATGACGAAATTTGCGCAAATAGATGCCGGCAATGTTGGTCGTACTATACAGCGCCCTCTATAAGTGGCGGCAGCAGGAAGAAAAGGCCAGGGGTGAAAGCGTATGCATGCGCACAGCTTACTCGACATCTGTGACCTCGCGGGCAAAGCATCGACCAGATCTATCCTGTTGACTTAATAATTGCAATTTCTTCCTAAGAAACTGGTGTATGTCGTTCTTTCGCAAAAGAAGTTGCCCTCTGGAGACTTAGAGGCGAACGGTAGACTCTGAGGGACAAACGACGAAAACTTGGGAGACACACGACGGCGCATGCGCGGTTAATCGCCGCCTCATGTCATTTCACCCGCCTGCGTCTCCTGCAAGGGCGACGGTCTCTTCTCCCGCAATACTTGCAATAAAAACTTTAGGTCTGTCGCGATACTCTGCTCTGCAAGCGGAGCATATACAGTTACTCTAGTCACAAGGAAACGCGAATGCGTGAGCCTTTCCCGAGAGGGTGTGTGTGTGGAGCGCAGGTGCTGAACGACGCCCTGCTGGAGAACCAGACTGCGGAGGCGTTCGAGGCGGTGTGCCGCCCCAAGGTGGCCGGCACCCTGCACCTGGATGCGGCGTCCCGGAGGCTGTGTCCCCAGTTGGACCACTTCGTAGCCTTTTCGTCGGTGTCATGCGGTCGGGGCAATGGGGGACAGACCAACTACGGCTACGCCAACTCCGTCATGGAGCGCGTCTGCGAGAGGAGAGTGGCCGACGGACTGCCCGGTGGGTGTCTCTTGCTCCGGTCCACGGGCTCTCGGAATTTGCGGTCCTGAGGAACTAGGGTTGTGCCAATATTCAATTAGTGTTTCAATTAAAAAGTGGTTTCAGATTCACCTCGAGGTGAACCGCAATATTCATACTTATCGAAATATTCATTGCGGCGACTCCGCTGGTATTGCTTCGCCGCGGTGCACAGGTACTCGTTGAGAAGTGCACTCAACGGGGCTAACCCGCCGCCATGAACGCTTCGAAAAGTACAAATATTGCAGTTCCCCTCGAGGCGAATATCGAATGGTGTGTCATTCAAAACTACTATTAGGAAATTTGAAAATTCACACAACGGTACTTGAATGACAGCTGAGGAACTCCTCCTAAACTCGGCAGTGATGCGATAAAGTGGTTGAGAAACCTACAAATAATAACGTAAACAGTAATATGTATACAGTTGAGACTGTCTGGCTCATAGGTGTGCATCATTGGATGGCTGAAATTTTCCAAAATAGCGCTTACATTTGCACAAAACTGTGGCTTAGGGGCAGGAGCGGTCAGGGAAATGGTTTTGGGAACTAGGGCTGTGCGAATATTCAATTAGGGGTTTCAATTAAAATGTCTCTGGGGAGCCCCTGAGTTCCTAGGAACCAATAGTCTCTGGAACGAGTTGTAAGATACTCTTCTGTGCATCTATCGAAGATACCATGTTGTGCTTGCAATCTTCTCAAAATTGCAGCTAGTTTAACCGTCTCCTTTAAACATTTTATTGTGCACTGCTGCCCCAAAGATGGACAGGCCGCTTGTCACAACGATTGCCGGAACTGCCGGAATCGCACCAAAGATGTCTTTCCTGGCATGAAGCATTATGTTAATGTCCTTTGTGAATTTCATCGAGCTACACTTGTTCAGAGATATCTCACTAACAAAAGTCTCAGCCACGGTGTAAAATACTACTTCCGCCGGGATGCGTGTGGATACGCTGCCCGGCGAATGCTTCGACGTGATCGACTGCATAGAGTCCTGTTGCCATGTGCCCAAGTAGCCAATACCAAGATCGTCACTGTTGGCCTAGCGGCGCAACTGAGTAAAAACAAAATGTGTTCTGTTGAAATGGCACCCGGGTTCAAGCAATTTCTGCTCGGTACATCTGCTCCGATCTCAAAGAACTCTGGCTCGAACGCTGCGTCAAACACCTCTCCACTTCAATTCGTTGCTCTTGCTGCCGTTAATCGAAGCACAAAACTAGGGTCAACGGCAGAATTTTGGAATAATGTACTCAATTGTAGTGCACACTTGCCCTAAATTTATCACGTGTGGCGTCCACACGCGCGATACCCACACCTCTATATCTGGCCCCTTGGTCCCGGCAAACCTTGAACGATTCTTGTACATATCTGAAACGCAAGATGCGCGAAGCCCGAAATCTCTGTCGATACAGTGGAACAATCTAGTGAGTTGGAGGTGAAACTGGCGCAAACTCGACGCGAGGCCAGGACAGCCCCCGCTGACCCCCTCGTTCCCACAGGCCTGGCCATCCAGTGGGGCGCCATCGGCGACGTGGGCGTCCTGCGTGAGACGATGGGGGCGGACGCGGTGGTGGGCGGCACGGTGCCCCAGCGCATCGGCTCGTGCCTGACGGTGCTGGACCGCTTCCTGCGCCAGGGCCACCCTGTGGTCTCGAGCCTGGTCAAGGCTGACCTCTCCTCCGTGGCCAAGACCAAGGACAAGGACAAGCACGACCTCGTCCAGAGCGTGGCACACATTTTCGGTAAGTCCTCCCCCTCGTGCTCGTCATGGGAGGTGCCGAGGCTGGTTCACACACTTGCGCCAACAGAAAGGAGTGGTGCAACAATGTTTGCACTCTGCGAAAATGTCATTTAGAACTAATACCTTACGGTTATGTCATATGAAACATGCGTTCGCTTTTAATGTGAAAGCATTATATGCCCCAATACGATAAAAGGCGGCGTCGGCGTTGTGCCCGAAAGATGGCCATAAAAATAAGTCATCAAGCGCGCGCCACTCAAGATCAAGGCGGACGCGCCTCAGAAATAAAACGTAC
Source organism: Ixodes persulcatus (assembly GCA_013358835.2). NCBI lineage: Eukaryota > Metazoa > Arthropoda > Arachnida > Ixodida > Ixodidae > Ixodes > Ixodes persulcatus. The sequence continues at coordinate 115,365 of JABSTQ010010354.1, forward strand.
AAAAAAATGAAAGACAACTGCCTGTAATGCCGAAGTAGAGCGCAGCTCTTGAGGGGGTTGAGGGGAGGGTACGGAGGGGACGGCATTCCCCTCCTTCTCTACCGTACCCTCTCCTCCTCCCTCCTCCTCCTCCTCCCCATCCTCATCCTCCCCCTCCTCCCTCCTCCTCCTCCCTCCCGTGCGGTGCATTATGGGAGATGTCCCATAATGCAACGCGCGCGTCACAGTGGTACTTTATGGGACGTTTCCCCTATGCGCCGCACGGCTACGCCGACTGCGACGGCGACGCCGACGCCGACGCCTCTCACGCCGGAAACGGGCACCTAAGAGCCGCGCTCTAAAAAATGCAAAGCAACGCAGGCGCTTCGTCGCGGAAGCCGTGAAGCCGGCGGGGGCGCCGCGCCTGCGCAGTGGGGGAGCGTGACGTCACTGCCGGAGTGCCGTGTGCAAAAGGAAGACGTGGCGCGCTCCTTCGGGCGCGTCAGTTGCGCTTCGGACTTGACCTGTGCTCATGGTGTGCTTTGCGCGAAAGACTGTGAGGCGACCGCGTCTACATCTACGGCCTCGATATCGGCAGCAGCATCTACATCTACGGCGGCTTCCGCCGTAGATGTAGATGCTGCTCCGTACCCTCCCCTCCTTCTTCTCGAGAACTATGCATTTGAGAAGGAGGAGGGGAGGATATGCCCCTCCTCTTCCGCCATACCCTCTTCTCCTCCCCTCCTCCTTCTCTCCTCTCCTCCCCTCTTCCTTTCCTCCCTTCTCCGCCTTCCCTCCTCCTCATCTTCCCTCTTTCTCCTCCTTCCCTCCCCTTCCTCCTCCTCTACCCTCCTTCCCCTCTCCTCCTCCTCCCCTTCGCCTCCTCCTTTTCTCCTAGTCGTTTGTACCTTTCCTCCTTCTACTCCTCCCCCATACCTTCCCCTCCTCCTGCGTACCCTCCCATCCTCCTCCTCTGTACCCTCCCCTCCTCCCACAGTTTCCCCCCTAAATTTAGCTGCAATATTAGGGAGTTTTAGTCGACCATTTCCGCAGCCGGCTAAGCACCAGGATAGCGCTCCGTAATCCGCAACAAGACCTTGAACTATGCAGACAAGGCTGGCGGCGCGCATGCGCAGCTGCGGCGTTTTCTTCATGGATACTCTAGCGGAGGAGAAAAACGGTCTACTACAACTCCCTATTGATCCCACCTGACCTCAACACCACTTCAGTTTCCCCGCTAAATTTAGTGGGAAAAATACGTCACATGACTTGGTGCACGTCACCTAGGAAATTCAGTTTCGCCGCTAGATTTAGCTCGCAAATGGACGTCACGTGACCTCAACAGCAATTCAATTCCCCGCTAAATTTAGCTGGGAACTGAATTGTTGTTGAGGTCACGTGGCGTCAGTTTCCCCCCCTAAATTTAGCGCGGTTACGCCGACGGCGACGCCGACGCCGCGAAACATGGAAACGGGCGCCTAAGCGCAGCGCCCTAAAACAATTATAAGAAACACGAGCACCATTTTTTCTCTCAACTCGCAGCCAGAACAAGCAGCCGTGCGATCTGGAGCCGATTATATGCCGCCAATGTTTATCATAGCCAGACATTGTTAGGGGTTCGGCTATTGTCGCCATTGCAGCGATTGGACACTAGCCACTATCCGAAAGCTCGTCGAGTTATTGATTATCGTGAGCCCAAATCGAGTGCTCGTGCAATGCTCAGGTCCAAACTACGGGCCACATTCAAATTTTTCCACTTGGGGACTATGACAACACTGCGACCTCTAAACTACGTTGTGAAGTTTTGCGAAGAGATTGAAAGAAACCGCTCGTTTAGAGCGCAGCTCTTGGGCGCCCGTTTCCGCGTTGAGCGGCGTCGGCGTAACCGCGCATGTTGCATTATGGGATATCACCGACTCCGCTAAATTTAGCGGGGAAACTCAATTGGTGTTGAGGTCATGTGACGACAGTTTTACCGCTAAATTTAGCGGGGAAACTGAATGCGCAGTGTTGCATTATGGAATGTCACAGACCTACACACCAATTCAGTTTCCCCGCTAAAATTAGCGTGGAAGTGAATTCGCGTTGAGGTCACGTGACGTCAATCTTCTCGCTAAAAATAGCGGAGAAACTGAATTTGTTCATAGGTGACGTGCCACGATGTCATGTGACGTCGTTATCCACGCTACATTTAGCGGGGAAATTAAATTGGTGAGGTCACGTGGCGTCTATTTTCCAGCTGAAGTTAGCGGGGAAGCTGTGGGAAAAGGGTAGGGTAGGGAGGAGGAGGAGGAGAGGGTACGGATAGGGCGGTGATGGTACGCAGGAGGAGGATGGGAGCGTACAGAGGAGGAGGAGGAGAGGATACGCAGGGGGAGGAGAGGGTATTCAGAAGGAGGGGAGGGTATGGAGGAGGTGGAGGGGAGAGTACGGGGAACGAGGGGAGGGTATAGACCGTTCCATTAGGGTCATAGCAGAGAGGGTAATAGAGAGAAAAAAATGCCCTCCCCTCTCACCCGCATGTCGTCTACTCCGCCGAGTGGGCTGTACCTAGCATCCGGCTGGCGTGCAAACTCTGTTTAAAATCGCGTCATTTTGGAAATTTCAAGCGCAGATGCGCGAATTTTGATATGCAAGTTATCGTGTAATGCTGTGCTAAATAAAAAGACTAACCGGGTCCAAATGCGCTGTTACCTGCGTGCAAATAAAAAAATAGGGAAAACTGTGTCAGATTGGCCGGTCTCTCCGGCGAAAAGTGAACCCGGTTGCTGTACCTTTTTTACTATAGAAAGTTCGTACTGGTGTAGGCCTTTAGCGACCATGAGTGAAAGTCTGAAATCATAAATAAAAACGTGTTCTCCTGCCGCAATACACGCAGTAGTTGAGGGTAGTACTGCCGGCTAACTCAACTGCTATTTAAGTAACGGAAAAAAAATATGCTAGTTGATCATTTACCGAAATAGAACAACAGAGAGCTATAGGCTGATTTCGGAGTAGCCATAACTATTCTAAGAACGCGAACCACTTCACAACGGCAGCCACGAGCGAGAGTTCGATGTTCCGTACAGCCCGCCGATACAGCCCAAAGATGGAAAATGGCAACCTCCCGGTTTGTCGTCTGCTAGCGGAGTCGAGCGCGTGCCCTCTCTCTCGTTTTCACCCGCCGAACCCTCTGAATTTCCCGGATGTATGGAGAGGGCGCTGCTGTCGAACAGAATGGTGCCGCCCAGAGAGCGCTAAATGGAATGGTCTATAGAGGAGGAGGGGAGGGTACGGAAGAGGAAGAGGGGGATGCAGGGAGGTGGGTCCTAAGGAGGAAGAGGACACGGAAGAGGTGGAGGGTGCAGAACCACTATGTGAGGAGAGTGATCTATATTTGCAAATATATGTATATTTCTTTCTCAAATTGTTTAGCACAGTATATCGCCAAATTCAAAATACCTCGAGCTGCGCTATATTTCGGGAAACAGAGATTTGTAAACGTCTTTCATTTTTTATTCTTGAAATTACACCGCAACAAAAGGTTTCTTGGTCAACGGTGTTGTGTGCTATCATATACTTGAGTATTTTTAGTGCAAGTATACTCGTGTAAAGTGAAACACATTCAAAGCGAATATCATTGCAAAGCCCCCTTAAGGTCGACTGCATTACGACCTATCGCGTTATCTTATGAGAGAATGCACTGCCACACTGGTGCCGTCAATAAGAGGACCCTGGGACTGCATTTCCCTAGAGCGAAGGTTTTTCCGGTATTTCAGATGAAATGTACATACTATCCATGAGAACTGCTAGTTTATAACAGTATCAAACATTTATCGAGCCAAGAAAGAAAGAATGATGCGTGAAAAGGAAGGAAATCTACGGAAATGCGAAGCTCTCCACTTGCTCGTAAGCAGTTCCAAATCTGTGAACCAGCCAAGCGTTGCTCTAGGCTGCATAGTGGGGCTCTCAGAACTGGTTCCGTCGGGTGACTCGTTGGTTGTCGCGGCGGGGACCTGAGGAGACGCTCCCTGGCTGCAGGTGTGAAGGACCCCTCGAGCCTGAACCCGTCCCTGACCCTGGGGGAGCTGGGCATGGACTCCCTGATGGGCGTCGAGGTGATGCAGACCATCGAGAGGGACTACAACCTCAACCTGTCCATGCAAGAGATTCGGCAGCTCAGAATCGGTCAACTCAAGGAGATCAGCAGAGGGGCCGCGGCCGGAGGCTCCGCCGCGCCCCGGGGGGCAGGTGGGCCTTCCCCTCTCTCGCGGCACGCGGAGGCGTTTAGGGCTACGAAGACCGCCCGCTTGGTCGAAGCGAAGGGACGTCCGATTAGAGGGGCACTTTGGCAATTTTAACGCCGAATGTGTTTAAAGGCTGGGATCTCTGAAGAAAGTGCGACGGAACGCCGCAGAAGCCGTTGAGAAACGTTACACATACATCGAAGGACAATCTGTACAAAAGAACATATTGTCGCGGGTGGGGACCAAAAGAGCAATGAATAAACAGAAAAGAATAAACATTTAATAGGGCGAACTTGTGCCCAAAACAAAAAAGAAACAGACGATAACAACAGAGCATCCCGGGCGTCAAAGTCGGCGTAGCAGCAAGATCGAGCTCTGGCGAAGAACTGACTGCGGCTCGCAAAGCGGAGCCTCCTAAGTACATGCGAGGGCTTCAGGAACAATCTGCGTAGAAGGTTCTGTGCGAAGAACATTCGGACCTCGAATAAAGAACAATGTTCTCAAATTCACTAGAACGCGACATTTACGGAAATAACAAGAAGGCGCATCAGCTCCCAGGCATCGAACCTTGAGCCATTTGCGTAGGAGCTAAGGACGATAATCATTCGGCCACGGGTGCGTTTGGTCAGAGACGCGCGTCGCATTACTCCCCCTTTAAAAGGAGCACCGTCTCAATGCAATGTGCAAGGAAACAAAACGGAGCAAAACAAACAAAAGAATGAGAAAATACGGAGGCTGGTAAAACACAGTCCTATCAAGCTTAGCTCGGGATCACAGTCCACAGTTTTATCGTGCGCAGGTACGGCTTGAGGCGCACGACGTCAGAGATGGCAAAATTACTTTCAAAAAGTAATTAAATTACATCACTAATTACTTTTCTGAAAACTGCAAAAATGTAAATAAATTACATTACAAATTACCGCAGACTAAAGGTAATGACATTAAATTACAATTACTTTCCAAAAGTAATGAAATTACTTGAAATTACTTTGACATTACTTGTGAATACCTTGAGGCAGTAATTCGTGCTCATTTTATTTACCGTATACACCAACAGTGTTTGCAAAACAAGCCCTCGTTTGCCCACACAGCCCATGTGCACGAACCAGATCCGGGAGAAGCGAGGCGCTGCACATGCGCAGTGCCGACAGCAGCGCCACCGAAGTGATGTAGCGTGAAAGAGCCGAGTTGGTCTATATGTACCAAAACTGAGATCTTCCTGTTTACACCGCAACAACCTTATGTGCCTCAAAGTGAACCATACTGAACAGTGGCTTTGCTGGCGCTCACGACCTAAGTGTTAAACATGATGAATAGCTTCTTTGGATGTGACTGAGAAAGACAGTCGACTCACCGGTTTCGCTGTTAATTCTACGGTGAAGGTTCTAACTAAAAGGGCGATATGTTTCCGTCTTAATGATTTAGAGGTTGTAGTCCGTGTGCATTGCCTTTATTCCTGATTGACAATTCATGTTGCACGGGAACATGAATTGTCAATCTGGAATAAAGGAAATGCACACTTGCCAACTCACTGTGTGGACTGCGGGTGTGAGGCGCTTTTTCAAGAGATCAGGATCTTGGGCAGAAGCAAAGATAGCACAGCCAGAGAACTGATGGAAGCGTTTTATATAAGAAGGGACGTGACTGTGTCAGCGATACCTCGATTTCTTTGTTTGAGAGTGAGATCCAGTTTTTATCCGGGTTGCTTGTGTGATAATGACTATAGGGGAATATGTCTTGGTGGGTGACTTTTCTATCTGTTTTCTGTTTCATTTTTCCTACTATGTAGCGTGCTGCGCATGCTCTTTCTGGATGTTCGTGGTCGATCGAGCACGAATAAACTAGTTGAAAGTTGCGCTTCTCGTGTCTACTCGGTTGTGAGTGGCCTAGAAACTTGAGCTCAACATAAGCGACCCAACATTTTGTTGGCTTGAGAGTTAGTCTAGCGGCATTGATGGCTTTAAGTACGCCATGGAGTCGTCGTAAGTGCTGGTCAAATTTGCTGGAGAACACTACAACGTCGTCGAGGTAGACAAGACAGATCTGCCATTTCAAGCCGCCTGGCACGGTGTCCATGACACGCTGGAAAGTCGCCGGCGCTGTACATAGCCCGAAGGTCATCAGTTTAAATTAGTACAGTTCATCCGTGGTGACGAAGGCAGTTTTCTCCCGGTCCCGTTCGTCATCCTCGATCTGCCAGTAACGTGCACTCTTCAAGTTCATCGGAAAAAAGTATCGTGGGTGACGAAGCAAGTCTAGAGTATCGTCGATGCGGTGGAGCGGGTACACGTCTTTTTTGTCACAGCATTGAGTCGAGGATATTTAACATAGAATCTCAGGGTTCCATCCTTCTTTACGAGCACAACAGGTGAAGCCCATGAACTGCTTGGCGGCTGGATTATGTCATCCTCGAGCATTTCTTGAACCTGTTTTTGGATGACTTCCTGCTCTTTCAAAGAGACACGGTACGGTGACTGGTTGACTGGGTACACGTCGTCGTCGGTAAAAATGCGGTGTTTCGCGACTGGTGTTTGGCGAACTTTCGGCAATGTGGCCAGATAGTCACTGTATTCAACAAGGAAATCAACCAGTTGCCAACGCTTTGGAGCTGGGTGCTCGGCGTTCAATGTCGATATGCGGCGGCGACGTGCTCTTGTGTTGTGACGACGAGATTTTCTCCGAGATTGCGGTGACCACGGCTGGCGCTTGAAGACCCTTGACGTGGTCCACGGTAGTACCCATCGTTAGGTGCTGCAGCCAGTGGCGTCACTGAGGTCAGCGGCACCTAGGGCAGTAGCCCGCCGCGACACCCCCCCCCCCCCCTCCCGCTCTCGTGGCCCGCCGCGGCACCCCCCTGAGCGCTGCACCCGGGGCGGTCCACCCCCCCCCCCCCCCCGGCCACCTCCTCCTTGTGACACCACTGGCTGCGGCTCCCCTCAAACGTTCGTCACGAGAACAGTTATTCGTCCTCCTTGGAGATCCGTTACGCCTCGTACGACTCAAATTCCTTTTTCAATGAGCAGTTGGACGCTGCCTTCCACAAGAGCTTCAACGCACATGGCTGCGTCGGTTATGACGGTTACGAAAACGCTCGAACGCGGTGGCAGGTTGACATGGTCGGCAATAACTGGGATCACTGTTGACGTCGTGTTGGACCCCACCGGCGGCAGAACAGGCTTTCGTAGCGTCGAATGGTTTGCCCCGAAATCGATGACAGCGCATATTCGCAGAGAAAGTTCATTCCGAGGTTAATGTCTCTCGCATAGTCTTGAAGAACGACGAAATTCACAGGGCGCGTCAAACTGTGGATTTAGACGCGAGTAATGCATCTCCTGACTGGTACTGGTGTAATGAGCTGCCCTCCGGCAGTTCGTAATTGAGGTTCATCCTAAGGCGTCGTAACTTTCCGCAAGTGGCGAGAGAGCCTCCCACTCAAGACTGAGTAGTCTGCTTCAGTGTCCACGAGAGCCGACGCGTCGTGGCCGTCGATAACAAAGTTTAGGTTGTTGGGCACCGTTGCAAGAGTGTCGCTGCGATACGTGGCGTCGGGAGAGTGGGAGCGCTCTGTCGTCCTTGGAGGCTCTTTAATTCGGTCGTCTTCGGCAACGCCACCTCCAGCCGTTGCCGCACTTAGTTTTTCCGACGAGACAGAGGGGACAGGCTGTCAATGCGCGACCAACAGAAAGGCGATGCGGAACGCCGGGGGGGATGGAGAACGGGAAACTCGTGGTGCTGTCGGCGCTGGTGACTGAGGTCGACGGAGGTATTCCTCGATGTCGCGAGGGCGTTCACAGTACCTTGGCCAGGGGTCGTTTGGCGCAAACCCTCCTAGGCCCATTTGGTGGTATGAGCACCTCCGGTAGACGTGGGAACCCTCGCCTCAGTGGTAGCACAGAGGTCGTCAGTCAGCCGTGCGCCAGACGTCGGTCTTTCTTGGCACTGCTTGTTGGGGGCGGCTGTACTGGACCCCATCTTCCTGGCGTCGGCTATATGGTGGCGTTTGGAACTCTCGACGAGATGGCGACGAGTATTGGCGGGTAACCGGTGGCGGCCGTCGTGTCATTGAAGCGTAGGTTACCACCGGTTCTTCCGGTTCAGCGATGTCAACAGGAGCCTCCGTTTGAAAGGCTCGCTGCACTTCTTCTTGGACGAGCTGAGTGAGAGAGAGCGTAGCTGACCGATCTGCTGCCGGCACCAGTTTCCTAAGCTCCTCGCGGACAATGTTTTTGACGATCTCACGGATCGCAGAGAGGTCAGAGCCGCCGGAAGCGATCCTGCAATTTGACGGTGCAATCCCGGTAGTGCTTGTAAACCGCTAGTAATGGTTCGCCCTCGCGAGGAGCACCCTTTACAGGTTGGTTGCCTCTGAGACGAAGCTTTTCACTGTCGCCGAAGGACTGCGGACAAGGCCGCCGAAAATGTCATCCCTGTCACCTCGCATGAGTACCCGCAGCTCATTTTCACCTGTGGCTTACGGGTCGGCGCGAGCAAACAGGCAGAGGACGTCATTAGCGAAACTGGTGACGCTGTCCTTGGGTCTCTGGTCTTTGGCCCGCTCCCGTCGGCTGGTTCTCAGAAACTTCCCACATGGTCAAGGAGACTTCGTGATTTTCGTACCATTGATTCGATCCAGCGAGAAGTAGATGTTCTGGAGGCGTTGCTCATCAGTCCATCCGTTGTGACGGGCCATCCGGTCGTACTGCTGCAGACAGTCCTCTACGTCCTCGTAGATTTCACCGCCAAATGGCGTCAGCACACGGGAAACCACAGGCAAGAACACGCAGGACGACACTGCTCGAGGATTTTCCGTCTGCTGGGCCGTGGAGCTGATTGTCGCCTTCGACAGCTTCTTTGTCTTTTCCGGCAGTGGCTGAAACCCAGGGCGTTGTAGTCGGAGACGCTGTCGTGCCCGGGGCCCTGACTCTTCTACAAAAGGTCGACTTACCACTCATTCAGACTTGAAGCAGATCCACGTTCGCAAAGCGGTTCCGAACGCGGTTGTGTAAAGATCCAGTACAATTGCACACGCACATGATGTCATCGAGTGCGCGTGCAATTGTACTGGATCTTTATACAACCGCGTTCGCAACCGCTTTGCGAACGCGGATCCGCTTCCAGTGTGAATGAGCGGTTAGAGCGGGGTACGGTAAAGAAACATAGGGTGCATCCCCCGCACCTCCACTAGAATGTCATGGGTGGTGAAATAAACAAATAGAAAGGAACGTTTAAGGGGGGCGAGCTTGTGCCCAGAACGAAAGTCGAAAAAGGCTGGCGTCGCAGGGGTTGAACTTTCCGTAGCTGCAGGATCCAGCGCTTGCGAAGCCCCGACTGCGGCTCTCCACGCGGAGCCCCTTATGTAGACGCGCGGGCATCCGGAATAGTCGGCGTAGAAAGTTCTGTGCGTATAACATCCGACCCTAGAATACGCAGCACTGTTCTCAAATTTTCTAGAACGCGACAATTACAGTAATAACAAAAAGGCGCGTCCGCTCCCAGGCATCGAGCCTCAAGCCCTTTGCGTAGGAGCCAAGGACGATAACCATTCGGCCACGGGTGGACTTCGTCAGAGACGCGCGTGGCAATATTATTGAGAAGGCACGGTAATTAGTTTAGAAAAAAACCAAACTTGGGAAGCACAACAGGAACCGCAAAACGGGTAATGGTAGAGCGCCGGTGACAGAGGGGTAGTGGACAACACAAACGCCGGCGTTCGGCGTGGGAAGGCGTTCGAAGGGGGAGCAGAGATGAAGGCGGCCAGCTTTGAGTCTACCCACTAATCGTTCCAAGCAGGGTTCAGTGCTCGGATATCCCAGCGCGCTCTCATCTCTGATCCCTTTGTTTTGGTCTGTACAACAAAAGTAATGAAATGAAAAAGAAAAAAAAATATGTTAAACGTTTGTGGCTACCCCGAAAGATACCCGCGGAAACACGTTCTGCGTACACAGGCTTTATCCCTCGGATGGAGATCAATTTTGTTTGAACCACCCAGACTGGCTATCTTTTTTTTTTTACCTTTACTCTTTTCAGCACTCTGTTTGGGATCTCTAGATTCGGGACGTCACTAGAAGGCGGACTTGCAGGACGGGCGGGCAGTCTAGAAAAACGCGCATAGTGCACGTTTGATCCGTGCTGCTGTGAGCTTCATGTGCATTCAATTAACACCAAACTTTTTGTCCTCGTTGTGAAGAAATTATACTATTCTCTCTGGTCATTTACGAGGCAGCACGAGGCTGCGCTCCCTTGAAACCAAATGCAAGTGTCTGAACCAGAGTTTAGTGATGAATCGAGGAAGGGTTTTCCTGGAGAAATATTTCTTCGCGTCTTTACGGCGACTTCGCTCCCCTGATTTTGTGAAGCGGTCGAGAGGCTCTGACAGTGCTTCGTGCATTTTTCCTCCGAGCAGATTATTTTAAGAAATTCTGTCCGAAGCTTGGCTTTTGTCTTATACGTCCGCAGTTACGCGCTAAATTATCGGTGACTGCGGCGCATTTATAAAGACGCTAGAAAATAAACCCTCCTTTAATCAAGTGGTTCAATGTCGCGCTTAAACTGACGCTTTATTTATTTAATTATTTATTCAATATACCTTTCAGCGCCCAAAGGCATTACAGAAAGGGGGTGGGGGTTCATACAGCGAGAGGAAGACAATTAACTAACTCTAGGTTTGTGACGTAAAGTTTGCTAGTGGCGTGAACATTAAGAATAGTAAGCTTTATACAAACATCAACACATTTGACACAATCAGAACATAAGGTACAAGCACTCTTAAATAAGTCTGGAAAAAAACACATTGTTTGATAATATCATGACCAGTGACTCGGGTAGAAAGTTCCATTGATGAATGGTAAGAGGAAAAAAAGAGTGTGTAAAGACATTAGTGCGGCATGAATATTCGCCAACAGTTTTCTGATGATCTACCCTGCGTGATATGAAGTGAGGTAGCTGAAGAAACGATCCCCTGTTTATGCCCGTTTTGGTATTATAAATGTTATGAAAGAGTTTTAAACGTAAAGAAATTTTTAGGGCATTTTAGCGGCTGCCAACCAAGACAGTCTTTTAGGAGACTCAACCTTACAGTGATATCATACTTTCCGGTCACAAATCTCGCTGCTACGTTTTGAACCCTTTTAAGGTCATCTGGGGGTCACAGGGGGCACAAGGATACTTAAAATTGGACCTTATATTTGTCAAATAAAATGTCTTCTTAACTTTGGGAGGGCAGTTTCTAAAGTTGCGTCCACAAAATACAACATATTAATCGCTTTAACGGTTGTTTTGTTAATACTGGACTGCCAAGATAACCGTTTTCTAAAGGTTATCCCCAGATATTTTACTTCCGGAGATACGGTCAGTGTACTGCCATTTAGGCCGTATAAAAACAATCAGCGGTTTAGTTGTTGTTGTTTTTTTTCTTTTGTGAAGCGCACATGATGACATTTATCAATGTACATATTCATATGCCAACTTTCACACCAGTCTGCAATGCAGTCTATATCCCTTGAAAGTAAACATTTTCGACAGAAATCTGTCTGGTTTGGGGAACAATTCGAAAAAAAGAATACACAAATCAAAAGTTTAGAAACAAACAGTTCCCAACGTTTCGGAGTCGACTTGACTCCTTCTTCAGGGGTGACTAAAAATAGAATGGGACAGCGCGAGCTTCGACCTCTTCTTCCTTTTCTACCGAATTGACATTTTGTGAACGTGACGCAGGCCATGGACGTAAAAAGATGGTAGGGCTCCGAGGGACCTGTTAATGTTCCCCGGTGTGTTCTGGATATGCCACAAACAGACGTTTTCGAATATGTGGCTCCGTGTCTACCACGTGCGCGTTCCCGAAGTCGATACGATGATCAAATACCTCACAATGTTCCGCGATGGCGCTACGCTCGCGTTCGAAATTGCGCACATCGTTCTGGTGCTGGCGCATGCGTTCAGCTTCAAGGGTGAGCTTTTCAAACAAGTCAGCTGAACGGCAATGGGCGCCTCTATTTCTGTCATGACGGCAAACCTCACAATGGAAGTGGTTGAACAGAAAGCGCTTATCACTTTCGCCAACAGACCAAAATAGTTCATGCGCTATGTAGATGATTGTTTTTGCATCGTGAAGAAATCAGAGGTGAACCACTTCCTCGCACACCTGAATTCCATAGAACCGGCCATCCAGTTCACTGTAGAATACGAGAGAGATAGAGTCTTGCCGTTCCTCGATGCTCTGGTGAAGAGGCAAGGAGACAAGCTGGGATTATCGGTCTACAGGAAGCCAACACACACCGGACGCTATCTTGATATTGACTCGGACCACCCAACGAGTCACAAGACGTCAGTGGTCTCTACTCTCTTGTCTAGAGCAATGACTATCTGCTCGTCGGAAAGAGACAGAAGAAAGTAGAAACAGACCATAGTTGCTGACCTCCAAGAAAACGGCTATTCAATGAGTTTTGTTCAACGCGTCGCCCGTCGACAGTGCTGCACGCGCAATAACCATGGATCGTCGGGTGACACACAGCCCCGCCCCATCGCGCGCATCAGCGTCCCCTATTTAAAAGGGACGAGCGAGACACTGGCGCGCGTGCTCCGAAAAGAAGGGATCCAAGTGGCGCACAAGCATGTTTCAACATTAGAACGGCTCATGCCAAGGCCGAAAGATCGCCTCCCAAAAGAGAAAGCACAAGGCGTGGTCTATAAGATACCGTGTGCAGAGTGCCCCGCCGCCTACATCGGTGAAGCTAAATCTTTTCCCGAACGCATGCGCCAGCACCAGAACGATGTGCGCAATTTCGATCGCGAGCGTAGCGCCATCGCGGAACATTGTGAGGTATTTGATCATCGAATCGACTTCGGGAACGCGCACGTGATAGACACGGAGCCACATATTCGAAAATGTATGTTCTTGGAGTCGTGGTATATCCAGAACACACCCGGAAACATTAACAGGTCCCTCGGAGCCCTACCATCTTTTTACGTCCATGGCCTGCGTCACGTTCACAAAACATCACCTTGGTAGAAGAGGAAGGAGAGGTCGAAGCTCGCGCTGTCCCATTTCATTTTTAGTCACCCCTGAAGAAGGAGTCAAGTCGACCCCGAAACGCTGGGAACTGTTTGTTTCTAAACTTTTGGTTTGAGTTTTATTTTTTTCGAGTCTATATCCCGTTGCAAAGCTGTGCTATCAACGGAATTCTGAACAGATCGATACATCACGCAGTCGTCGGCATAAAGACGAATACTTGGCTCTATGCCCATGGTAATGTCATTAATGAAAAGGAGAAATAAAAGGGGACGTAGAACGGATCCCTGCGGGACCCCCGAAGTGACGTCCACATATGAAGATTTTTTAGCGTTTACTACAACGCACCGTTTTCGCTCAGTAAAGTAATCTTTTAGCCACAGTAACACATTAACTGGAATATTTAATGAAGATAATTTAAGTAATATTAATTCGTGTGAAACAGTGTCGAGCGCTTTTTTTTAAATCAAGAAAAACACAATCCACTTGAGAACCTCTATCATACGAGGATGCCACATCATGACAAAAGTCTAGTAACTGCGTTTCGCATGAGAAGCCGCTTCTAAACCCACGCTGGAAGGGAGAAAAATAGTTGCTCGTGTTCAGATGATTGACTAAAGGGCTCAATATTATGTGCTCAAGTTGTTTCGAGCATGCGGGTAGAAGGGATATAGGCCGGTAGTTATCTACTTTATTCTTAGATCCACTTTTATGCACAAGCACAACGCTGGCTACCTTTCGCTTTGCTTGCAGCTTTGAGGATGACGAAGATTTTGTGACGAGAATAGAGAGATAAGAGGAAACCACGTCAGCACATTCCTTCAAAATGCCATTTGGGATTTCGTCAGGGCCAGTGGCCTTATTGATGTTCACGTTTAGAAGGAGGCTACGAATTCCGTCAGCATTTATTTCTAAGTTCGACATTGGAGGGCGTGACTCATCCAGAAAACTATGGAGCACGTCAGTCACGGGTTGGAAAAAAATTGATTGGAACTAATTATTAAGCACAATGCTTTCTCGCAATCATCAGATACCATTGTACCATTACTGTCAATTGGCGGTATTCCAGCATCCTCTTTTCTGTTACTCCCAATATATTTCTATACGGCTTTGGGATGTGTTTTTAACCGCTGTTCCAGAAAATTATGGAAGCTTTGTTTCGCCGTTTTTAGCTGCTGTTTGTAGATACTATATAATTGTTCTAGTTGCCTAAGACTCTCAGTGTTTTGGTTTTTACGATAGCGTAAATAAGCACGCCTTCTTTTCTTTATGATAAACCGCGGCTCTCCGTTTATCCAGGGTTTACCTTTGCGCTGCCTTGACCGTAGTATTTTGATGGCACGTAAATATCAATTCAATGCTTTAATTAACATGAGAACGTATTCCAAAGATCGTTTATATTTACAGATAAACTGAGTTCCTCAAACTCCAAAAGAAAGAAAAATAGTTCTTCCGTCAGGCTAGAGTAAGCACCCAGGTCATAGAAGTAAACCCTTCTGGTCTTGAAAGTTTTAGCTTCCAAGACCTGAAGATGGAAGTTTTCAACTCAAGTTAAAACGTCCATTTGGAAGTTTTAACTTGAGGGCATTTCAAATTACCAATAATGACGTCGTCGTCGCTGATTTTTGGTAAAACCGATACCAAAGACATAATAGCTTTTTTGATTCGTAAAAAGGAGATCTGAATCTAGCTCGTTAAACACCAGTTCTTGTTGGCGATAATACGTTTTGATAAAGATTGCTACTTGAAATAAAATTGGTAAATGAAGAATAAATGCAAGACGTGTTACTCGTTCGAGGAAGGCCAGATTCCCATTGCACATCGGGAAAGTTGAAATCACCTCCTAGTATCAAATATTCAGGGCAAACAGATAGCAGCGTGTCTGATATTTCCAGCGGGGACTGACTAGTAGAACCCGGAGGTCTGTAAAAAGAACCAACCGTCAACAATGTACCGTTTTGAAGTGCTACCCTACACCATACTGACTCAGCACTGTTATTAGTATTGATTCCAATGCTTTGCAAGCTGTAATGAACCAAGATAAAGACCCCACCGCCATGCGTGTTTTTTTTCTTTGCAATAGACACAAAAGTCAGAATTAAAAACCTCGGCGTTAGTAATAGAAGCATCCAACCACGATTCAGTGCGATGACTAGGCTAGATTTTATTGATGCAAGAAGAGAGAAGTCGTTGACTTTATTTTTGATGCTGCGACAGTTCAAAAGCAGAACAAGAAAATCACGCACCGGAGATACGGGTTGACGATGCCGATTACGGAATTGTTATGATTGAGCTCTAACAGACTGTTTACTGTCGTCATAAAAAAAAGTAGAGTCACCGATAATAAGCCTGTTAAAATGTAATTTAAACCTATCTCCTTGTGATTTCCCAAATAGCAAAAGCTGCCTTCGTTCGTAACGAACATTTTGGGAAAAATCCTCACTAATAGCAATTCCAGAATCCTTGAGCTTAACTCCCAAAAATAGAAGGTGTTGTTTTGTTTGAAAAGACAAAATATTTACAATCATGGGCCTTGGCTTGTCAGATCTAAGGCGGCCCAGCCTTTGGGCTATGTCTGATTCGGAAAGTTTTGTTCCGAGTTTAGTTTCACATATTTCCATAACTTTGGTTTGAGCTTGGGACAACGTTTTTTTTTTTTTTTTTTTGGTCGCCCTCTATTCTGTAAAAGATAAGATTGCAACGCCTCGATCTATTTTCCAAGTCATCCTATAGTGCTGACAGATGATCGACCTGTTTAGTAAGCTCTGTGGCGACATTCTTTAGTTCTTGCATTTCTACTTTCACAGTACTTAACGACGCCATTTATGTTTCTAGTGGAATCATTTTGCCCGATAGGGTATCCAGTTTTGTGTTAAAAGTAAGCAGGTTTTGTTTTATAACTTAATTCGCTAAAAAAAGAACCTTGCCCTTTTTCTAGTTGTGGCAGGATCGCAATAGCCTTGAGCAGCTGTTCCGCTTGAGGCTCTGTGAACTGCCCAGGGTTGGCCTCGCCATCTCCGGGCATTAGTAGTAACAGCTTAACTATATAAGCTTCAACAGCACATTGAAATAGCAAGGTTTCACAAATGGCATGAATACACACATACACGACGGTGCTGGGGCACGGCACCGACAGTAACTTTGTTTTGAACGGTGGCTAACGTGATAATAAGAGAGGCCGACCGGAAGTACAAGAAAGCGTAAGCGATCGAAGCACTTCATGTCGGCACCGAGCCCCGTCCAGACAGTTACCGGTGGCTCCTTTTGTAGGTTGTGGAACAAAGGCCGTGCCCGCTTTTGGTCCCCTGGCGTCGAAGTTCATGCCATTCAGCGGCAGCCGGTAGGCATCAGATGCAGGCAGTCGTAAGAAGTCGAGTGGTGGGGGAATGCCGATGTCATCCAGGGGGGCTATGTTCTACAAATGTTTCGTTTCTCCTAAAAAGAAACGGAAGTGACGAAAGTGACGATATCGCATCTGATTGGTTAGAGGCTCAAATGACGAAAGTTTCCTCTTTCGTCATTTGAGCCTCTAGCCAATCAGACGCGATATCGTCATTTCCGTCACTTCCGTTTCTTTTTAGGAGAAACGAAACATTTGTCGAACATAGCCTCCCAGGTTGCCGATAATTCCGATATCATCCAGGTCTGTTGTGGTCCGAAGGATTGCTGTGCCGTCTTGTATGTTCCAGGCAGCGAAGAAAACCTGAAGTACAAGGAAGCGTAAGCGATCGAAGCACTTCATGTCAGCCCCGAGCCCCCCCCCCCCCCCATATACCGCTTTAGTTGCAAAACAATAAATACAAAGGAACGAATTTTGCGAATGACAATTACCAGAGCCAAGAGCAGATCGTACACAAAGTGAATAATGGTCCAAACAATAAAGAGTATTTCAGGCGATCTTTTTCGCCGTAGTTTACAAATTCCGCGCGAGCGTGCTAGGCTCACAGGTACTTTTGCCACGCAGAGGACGAGTCGGTGTTGGAGGTTCCCCGGCTGACGCTGATGGAGAAGCTGGTGCCGGCCCAATTGGCGGTGGAGATGAACGGGCGCCCCGGCGGGCCGGTGTTCCTGGTGCATCCCATCGAGGGCCACGTGGGGTCCCTCTGGGAGCTGGCCCGGCACCTGCCCGTGCGGGCCGTGGGGCTGCAGCGAACGCGCGACGTCCCCGCAGGCAGCATAGAGGAGCTGGCCGCCATCTACCTAAAGGTGCGCTCGCACCGCCTGCCCTCCCACCGGCCGGCAGGCGCCAGGTGTCGTGCGCGGCGTCGACCGAAAGATTGCAGGGGGACTGCACAAAATCTTACTCGCGGTCACGCTCCTACGGTGCGATCCACTTATAACGATACCACGTATAACAATGTACCGCCTATAACACTCGGTTCTAGACTAGAAAGGCCCAGTTTCTAATCCTGATATACAACAATAATCGGTTATAACGATTGAATTTTACGGTTTTCTCATTCGTTACGAGTGGATTGGGCTGTAATAAATCGCCCAAAAGACAGACACTGTCCGAGGCTTGTTCCTTCCTGCCAGATTGGACCTGCAGACATGTTCGAAGCTCGCATACGTACAAACATGTTTCTAACATGCGCGAGGGCAGATGATCTCGTCTTCTGTACTATGTATGGGAAGTGCGACTGCAGCTTACAGGGGCCATGGAACCATTTTGTACTTTTAGTTCATATCACTTAGAATCGTTCCTTGAAATTCGTAACCTATAGCTGCGAAGCGCGCCTTAGTTTAATTTTTCTCCACGCAATGGCAGTGGCGGAAGGAATTAAAGAAAAAGGAGCGGCATTCGTCCCCTCGACAGAGTTCCGACATTGATAGGGTTCGGCTCTTCACGTCATCGCGGCAATCGGGCACGAATCATTACCCGAATTCGCGTCGAGGTATTGTCACGAGCCCGAATCGAACGCTCGGGTAGTGCATGCTTGCTCACACTGTGCCCGAGCCCTAGGCGCCCACGACAGGGGCCCCAGTGGGCAGACGTTTAGATATTCGCAACTTTCACGACCTATAAGGGGCGCACTGGTGCCTATCAGAATGGCTGTCATCTGGATGATCGTCGTAGAACAGCAGTACGAGCCGGGATCTGCGACGCGTAAGTAATTATAGTTTTGCTACATACGAGCAGTATTAGAGCCTTATATTATTTTTTCACGCCAGGAAGTTGTAGCCAAGCACCTTTATTGTGAAGCCGATCATCCGGGAGCTAGGCAGCGCGATTCTCACACCGCGGTACAACCATCGCTGAAAGTTGCGAATTGACGCTGCGGACATCGCCAAGCTCGTTGATTATATCCTGGGGATTGCATCGTCGACGACGCCAACGACATGCGCACGTGCGCTACCGCATCTTGAGCGCCCATCGACGCTGCGCACGCACACTTTTGACTTCCGAAAAATAGCTGACCGAAAGTATAGTGTGGTAACTGCGGTTGAGCATAACTGAAGTCAAGGGTGACTCAACTCAGGTTAAGGTTGCCCGCGTAAGGGGGTATAAAATGCGTTAGGGTGACTCTTGTGAAACGCCACTGATATCGTTCTTTGGGAAACGCTAACGCTGACCCCTTCACTTTTCTCTTTTGGCTTTCTCTTTTCCTTCCTCTATTTTTCGATGCCTCTTTTTCACTTCGTTACAGGGTCAGTGTTAGCGTTTTCCAAAGGGAAACATGTGTGGCGTTTCCCAAGGGTCGTGCTGACGCATTCCCTGAAGATCCACTGATGGATCTTCCTTCATTCTTTTGCCACCTACTATGCTGCATCGTGCATTCACGAGGGTGCCCATCAAACCACTCTGGCATCAGTTGCCGCCAGGCGGCTATGTAGTTGCCTCGTCTCAGACACGATCATATGGTCGTATCGCCGCGGGGTCGATTGGGATCTCGAATTCGGCTCCCGACGTGCCGCGTTCTCTCCTAGCCACTAGATGGCGCTGCAGGCGCCCTAGGGGTTACGGAAGAGCAGGGGTTACGGAAGAGCAGGTCTCAGTTAAGAAGAAAGTTAAGGCCACAGAAAGAGATCGGTGGCTAGAGGGAATGCAGACAAAGAAGGCTCTGGAAGGCTATAGATTAAACAAAACAGTTATTGCCAAAGAAAGCATTTATTACAATTCTAGGGGAAGCTCATTGTTGTTTGAGGCAAGGACAGGTGTTTTGCGAACCAGAACATACAGAGCGAAGTACCAGGAAATGGACACAGTGTGCGCTGCTTGTGGAGAGGAGGAAGAGACGGCTGAGCACTTGATACTCTACTGTAAAGGGCTTCACCCTATGCATACCGAAGACAACATAGATTTAATAAGGTCATTGGGTTTTAGAGACAGCGAAGGAAAAGTGGATTTCAAGACAGTAGAGATTACCAAGCAAAGATTAAGTGAATGGTGGCAGAAAGCGAGAGAAAACTAGGCATTTTCTTATTAACTGATGGCAAGGGGGATTTATAGCCTCACTTTCTTTTCAGTACGGAGTGAATGTAGTTTTCACATTTAAATATTCTAGGCTTAAAGGGTAAGACAAAATGGCTAGGTGGCGTAAGCTACCGCCCGATCCAAAGGGCTCAGCCGTATTCATTCATCCATCCATCCGGCGGGCGAGGAGAAACCTCCTCGCCCATCGATCGAGATGTAGCAACACCTCCCAAAAGAAAAGGCCGTAGCGCTCCGAGTGGTTACGTCACAATGTCGGAGAAGGAATTCCATGGCGAAACTACGTGAGAAACTTTCTGGCATCGACGTGAAATAAACGTTCCTAGTCGAGTGGCACGGTGGTGTTCGTGTGCGTTTATCCGACATTAATTTACGTTTTAAAAGCGGTCTTGTAGAATTTATTATATATGTAATATAAACGTAATCTACACCGCGCTACCAAGGTTGAAAGTACCAAGTTTATATTCATGATTATCCCCGTAACCGCGGGACTACGTGCAGTCCAGCAGCTCCCCACACTTTTCGAATGAACCAGTCCGCTGCCACGTTTTCTTCCCTCGTACGGGCTCCGATTCTAGTAAACTTACGTTGTGTGTGAGCTGCTAACTGTCTAAAAAGGAACGCTGAGACTTTCAGAAGGGAAGGGAACCGAAACAAAATCCAGTCATCGCCGTAAGGAGCGCACACGAGCAAGAGATGGGTCGATAACCTTAAGCCTCCCACACAGCTGCCGCTGCTCTCGCGCGTGTGTGTGTGTGTGTGTGTGTGTGTGTGTGTGTGTGTGTGTGTGTGTGTGTCCGTGTGTGTGTGTTCGTGCGTGCGTGCGTGCGTGTGTCTGTGTGTGTGTGTGTGTGTGTGTGTGTGTGTGTGTGGTTTTTTTAATCCTCCTACCCGCCGTTTTTTTTTTTTCTTTTTGTCGTCACCGCAGTCTCGGGTAGCTTTTTTGTGTTCGCTTGATACTACGGTATTTACGTGGATTCGTGGCACAGGTCCTGCTACGGTTTCAGTGACTTGTGTGGCAACTAGCCAACGATGGCACTGGTCGATGACCTCTCTCTCGACAGACAGACTCCTTGAAGTTCGCGTGCAAATGTTTTCGTGATGGATCTTGTGGGACATATGGATACGATCGACAGGTAAGAAACAACTATTTACGGGCTTTCTTGGTCATGTGGGACGCAAGTAAAATGCTGCAGTCGGTTTTGGCTTTTTTTTTGTGATAGAATGACATTTATTTTTTATTTTTTTATTTATTAACTCTAAAGGCCCAAACGGGCATTACATAGGGGGGAAGCGATAGTACAAAGTTTGACACAATTGGGTCAAGTGAAAAAAAAAAACGATTACATAGTTGGCATAAACAATGTTAAAGAAGCAATAAACGATATAAATAACAAGAACACTGGGTGAAAACATGACACAAAGCAGCACTATATAAGTTGGTACATATTACTTAAAGAACTAATGAACATATCAGGTGAAGTGATTAACGCGATTTCTCTGGGCAGGCTGCTCCATTCGCAGATGGCAAGAAGCAGAGGGGGATTCTTGAACAAATTAGTGCGGGCAAAGATGAGCGATACTTTAAAGTGGTGATCTACGCGAGACGAAATACGATGTGCAGGCTAAATGAATGAGGTCCTAAAGGGAGATGATCCGTGATAGAGGTTGTGGAAAAAGGACATGCGAGCAATACATCGTCTGTACTGCAGTTGGGTAAGGTTTAGGTTACGTTTTATGCTAGACACACTGGAAGTACGGGAGAAGTCGCAGGTTATAAATCTTGCATCTTTATTTTGAAGTGCCTCAATATGGTTGGTTTAGTAAAGCTGATGAGGGCGCCATATGATGGATGCATACTCCAACTGCGACCTGACGAGGGTAGTATAGGAAGGAGTTTAGTTTCCTTGCTAGCTTGAAATAAAGAGCGTTTAAGGAAACCAAGAGTTATGGAAGCTTTGCGGGTTACATGTTCAATATGAAGGTTTCATGATAAGTTAGCTGTTCGGTGGACGCCGAGCTATTTAATTGACGTAACGTTTTTAATGCGGTCCTCTCCAATCATGTACGCGTGATGAGTGATTTGTAATTCCGTTGTAAAAGTGACAGCTATAGTTTTGTTAGTGTTTATTTGCATTAACCATGTGGTGCACCATTGCTGAACAATGTCTAGGTCCCGTGGAAGTATGCGAAAATCCAAGGGGTTAGAAATGACCCGATAAATGATGCAATCGTCCGCGAAGAGACGTATGGTAGATTGAATGTTAGAGTGAATGTTATTTATATATAAAAGAAACAATACCGGACCGAGGACAGAGCCCTGAGGGCCGCCAGACTTCACCGGCATCGGGGAGGAGACACACTTGTTAATTACAACAGATTGAGAGTGGTTTGTTAAAAAAGCAGTCATCCACTTAATAACAGAAGCATTTATATTCATAGTTTCTAATTTGTATATTAGTCTGTTATGGGGAACCCGATCAAACGCTTTAGCAAAATCAATCAAAATAGCATCGGTAAGACAAGAGGTGTGAACAGAAAGGTGAAGGTCAGTAATCAATTCAAATAGTTGTGTTTCGCAGGAATGACCACGTTGAAACCCATGATGATTAGAGAAAATAAGGCTGTTTGAAGATAACTAGGTCTGTGATTACAATATATGTTCTAAGATTTTACATGAAACGGAATTGAGTGATATGGGCCTGCAGTTATTAAATTATTTTTATCTCCGGCTTTGAATATTGGATTGACATGAGCAAGTTTCCAGTCATCAGGTAGTTGACCAGTGGAGAGGGGTTGTTGGAACAGCCTGCACAGTAGAACTCCAGATATTTGTTTGGTTAATTTTAAAAACTTAGTCGATATTCCGTCGGGACCTGGGCTAGAGTTAGTTTGGAAACGATCAATGGCACAGTCAACTCCGTAACTAGAAATGACAATATCGTTTATTATATTTTCGGTAAATGAGGAAATAGAAATAGGATGTGGAAACAGGTTCTCCTCAGTAAAAACGCTGCAAAAAAGTATTAAAACCAACCGCTAATTGATGTGGAGTTTGTACTGATCCGTCGTCACAAATAATACAAGGTAATACTGGAGTTGGCTTTGGATTTATTACTTTCCAAAACATTTTTGCGTCGAATCGAAGCATGTTTGAGACATCGTCATTGAAAAAAAGTTACTTGGTCTTTTTTATTTCGTTTTTGCAGAATACTAAGTGAGCATGATAAATGGTCCAATCGTGCTAACTGTGTGAAAGCACGGCACGACTGTACAGACGTTTCGTTTTTTGTAGGAAGCGTTTATTTTCGTCGTAAACCATGGTTTGTGCAGGTTAGGGGCGATTTTCTTTATAGTGGGTACACATACAGCCTGAGCCTCCAGTAACTTATCCCAACACAGGATCCAATTGTCGTTTAAAGACCGTTCATCGAACCCACTCAGGAAGGTACTAGAAAATTCACTTAATACAGAATTCAAAGTTTCCGTATCAACTCTCTTATAATCAAAGATTTCTTTGCTAATTTATTTATTTATTTATTTCAAAATACTGCGACCTCGATGAGGTCATTGCAGGAGTGGAAAGAAAACAAAGATATACATTCAAAAAGGCCAACGATTAAAGATGTACACACCCTATGACACAAAACGTAGAAAAGCATGAAAAATGCAATAAACAAAGAGTACAAAAACAATCACATACACTTCAATAGCAGACTCCAGGCACCGTATAAGAACACCTACTCTATTTCTAATACAAACCTATCAAAATCGAGATAACGAAATGATCCATTTATGTTATTCCAGTTTTCAATCGTTCGAGGAAAAAAAGAATATTTAAAACAGTTAAGGTGGGCTCTGTACGGTACAATATTTAAAATATGGAAGCTTCGAGTGCGCGATTCAGTAACAACACCCACATATTTTTCCCGATTAAGTGCACAGTTATTATTCACTATTTTGTGTAGGAGCTTAAGCCGTTCTACAGCGCGTCTAGAATCAAGAGGTGTAAGTCCTATGTCAGTCAAGGTAGATATAGGAGAAAAATTGCGGTCATATCTATTACAAATAAATCTAGCTGCCTTTGATTGTATTGCGTCAATCTGCTTAATATCACCCTTTAGATACGGATCCCATGCCACACAACCATACTCAAAGATGGGTTTAATCAAGGTCTTATACGCCGTTATTTTAACTTTCCTAGTTGAAGATTTTAAAGTTCTTTTGACATATCCTAGCCTTTCCAGAGCACGAGAACAAATAGAACTGATGTGCTTATCCCATTTGAGACTAGGCGTGAAAGAAAAACCCAAATACTTGTATTCATGAACTTGACGCAGAATGATATTACCAGTATCATACCTAAAAGCAGACTGTTCCTTCTTATTAGTAAATGACATAACAACCGATTTCTCAAAATTAATTTCCATCTGCCACTTTTTACTCCAATTAAAAAACTGTTCAAAAGAGTCATTTAGCAAGGCATGGTCATCTACCGAGTTTATTTCGTTGTACAAAACGCAATCATCTGCATAGAGGTGAATTTTAACTGGAAGATCATTTGCGACGTCGCTAATATAAAGGAAAAACAAAAGAGGTCCTAAAACCGATTTTTGTGGGACACCGGAACTAACTGAGACATCGCTAGAATGAACATCTCTGTATGAGACAAACTGTGATCTATATTTTAGATAATCTTCAATCCAATTAACTAATGACGTATTATTTAAAGTCGCTTGTAGTTTTAGAAGAAGCTTATGATGTGGCACTTTATCGGAAGCCTTAGAATAATCTACAAAGATGGCATCAAGTTGTCCTCTTTTATCTAAAGCTAAAGCTATGTCGTGAGTGAATTCAAGAAGTTGGGTTGAGGTGGAGTAGCCACGACGAAAACCATGCTGTTGCGGGCAAAAATAAAATTAGTCTCGATGTACTCAGATATTTGTTTATAGACAATACGTTCCAAAAGTTTGCATGAAGACGATGTGAGCGAAATGGGTCTGTAGTTTGTAACCACTTGTTTGGTGCCTGACTTGAACAAGGGAATAATTTTAGCCGACTTTCTTGACTGAGGTACTGTTGCAGTAGAAATGGACTTTTCGAAAATGACAGATAGGTATTTTGAAGTCCAATGTAAATATCGGCAAAGAAAATAATTTGGAATTCTATCAAGGCCAGGGCTTTTCTTAGTGTCAAGTTTCATTAGTAGAATGAGGACACCAGAAACACTAAACTCTAAATCAAATAAAGCTGGGTATATACTGTTATACCATGTGTCGGAACACTGTGCTAGAGGACGACGATGCTGGCACAGCAGCCACAGCACACAGCAGGCGCGCACTCACAGAACGCGCGCACTCGCAAGCTCTCGATCTGCCGACCGGTCGCAACGGCCAGACCAGAATAAATACAAAGTATTCGGCGGTAGTCTTTCTGCCTACGCGAATACAACTCTGGCGACGAGGATGGGACGGCGTTGCTACCGGTGTACGGGACAACATGATCCGCAAGAGTGCCGTTTCAAGAACGCGGACTGAAGATACTGCAACAAGCGTGGACATATTGAAAAAGCTTGTATTGCCAAGAAAAAGCATCAGGCAAGCAAACCGCTCAAGAAAGCGAACCAGATAATGGCACCGACAAGTTCAGAGAGCCAAATACCGCCTAATGCTGGATGCTCATTTTATGAACTTCACAAGCTGGCGACGGACACAGCTGTGTCAAAGTTTCACGTCACACTTCGAATTGAAGGCAAACCACTGGAGTTCGAAGTTGATTCGGGTTCCGCCTGTTCCCTAATTAGCGAAGAGACCTTCCGAAAAACCTGGCCACGGAATCCGCCGAAACTTTTGCACAACGATGTTGAACTGCGTACTTGGAGTGGCGAAGGACTGAAGCTTCTGGGATCCCTCCAAGCTACCGTCAGATTCAAGTCAAAAGACTACGTGCTTCCGCTTCTAGCGTTGAAGGGATCCGGCTGTAACCTTCTGGGGCGCGACTGGTTCCAGGCCCTACACATCAGGTTACAAGGAATCAACCAAGTGCGACAGCAGAGCACGCCACCAGAGGTACAAGCGGTTTTACAACGACATTCCACGGTCTTCAATGAGGACATTTCGGGATACACTGGACCCTCGGTTCACTTGGAACTAGAGGAGGGAGCAGCGCCCAAGTTCTGCAAGGCACGTTCCGTTCCACTAGCACTGCGACCTGCAGTAACAAAAGAGCTCTCCCGACTGCCAACCAGTAGGACATTCGGAGTGGGCTACACCTCTAGTCCTCGTTCGTAAAAAGAGTGGAGAGATCAGACTCTGTGGAGACTACAGAAGTACTGTCAACGCCGTATCAAAGAAGGCAGCCTACCCACTACCAACTATAGGAGAAGTTCTGGCAAACCTGAGAGGGGGAACCATTTTCTCGACGTTGGACCTGTGCCAAGCCTACCAAAAGTTGAAAGTGTCTGAAGCCACTGCAGCTGTATTGACCATCAACACAATAAAAGGCTTGTACAAAGTGAAACGCTTGCCTTTTGGAATTTCAGCGGCACCAGCAATTTTCCAGCGTACAATGGAAACAACCTTGGCTGACATTCAGGGCATAAGTATCTACTTGGACGATATCATCATGAGTGGAGAGAGCCGTGAACAACATGCTGCACGCCTGGACCAACTACTGTCCAGACTCGAAAACGCAGGCCTACGGCTCAAGAGAGAAAAATTTCAGTTCGCAGTTCGCGAAGCCAAGTTCCTCGGGCAAGAATTGACGCAGCAGGAATTCACACAACGGATGAAAAAGTGCAAGCCATTCTGGACGCGCCGGAACCGAGAGGAAAAAACAAACTGCAGGCGTTTCTGGGACTGCTGGCCTTACGACCGGTTTCTCAGGAACAGAGCCACAGTTACAACCGACCTCTATGGACTTCTTCAGAAAAATGTTCCGTGGGAATGGAAAAACAAGCACAGGGAATCATTCCAGAAACTGAAAGAGTTGGTTAAAGAATCCACTGTTTTGGCACACTATGACGAAAACAAGCCGTTGCTGCTCTCCTGCGACGCGTCGCCCTACGGTGTGGGGGCAGTCCTTGCCCAGGAAGATGACCTAAAACCTGAAGCGCCAGTCGCCTTCGCGTCAAAGACATTGGGAGCTGCAGAAAACAACTATTCGCAGCTAGACAAGGAAGGGTTGGCCGTCGTGTACGCAGTGTATCATTTTCACGAGTACATTGCCGGACGACATGCGGTCATATACACTGACCACCAACCGCTCCTTGGAATCCTTGGATCGACCAAACCGATTCCACATATGTTATCCCCAAGAATGACAAGATGGTGCGTCAAGTTGAGCGCGGAGGCGAGGAGCATGCCACCAGAACGCTGATGCGCTCTGCCTGTTACCATTACCAGCCATTGTAGACGAACCGTGCATACCTGGAGATGTGATAATGCTGGCATGTTCTCCGATTTCGGATCTGTCACCAGAACGCATCCCAGAATTGACAGAGCAAGACAATATCCTGACTCGCGTCTACAGAGCCGTTCAAGAAGGAAAACTGCAAAAGTTGAAGGGCGAAGACTATCTTCCATACAAGAGCATCTTCAATGAGCTGTCAACAGTCAACCAATGCCTAATTCGTGGTACAAGGATAGTAGCCCCCAGCGCATGCAGATCTCAAGTATTGGAGTTATTGCACGCTGGCCACAGAGGCATGGTTACAATGAAGAGCGCTGCACGCGGCCACGTGTGGTGGGCGGGCATAGACAAGGACATCGAACGAAAGGCAAGATCCTGCGTCACTTGTCTGGAACACCAGCGATCCCCACCTCAAGTACCTGCTACAGACTGGCATCGTGCATCCCAGCCATGGGAAATCATCCACGCTGATTTTGCCGGTCCTCTGGAAGGTAAAATGTTCTTAATTGTCGTGCACGCCTACAGTAAGTGGCTGGAGGTACGCCAAATGAAGAACATACAATCAAGTTTAGTAATCGAACAGTTCCGAAATTTATTCGCAACGTTTGGACTGCCGGAGAAGGTGGTTACGGATAATGAAACATCGTTCGTATCACAAGAGACTGCCGAGTTCTTTAAGAAAAACGGAATTAAGCACCGAACAAGGGCGCCATACCATCCTGCCACCAACGGTCAGGCCGAAAGAATGGTGCAAGAAACGAAGCGTGCACTGGCCAAAGATAAAACAGGAACTCTGGCATGCAGGATCGCCCGGTTTCTTCTCAAGCAGCACGCCACCGCAAGTGTAACTACAGGGAAGACGCCAGCGATGATGATGTTCGGTCGAGAGTTAACAACGGCGATCACTCGCCTGGGTCGCCTCGAAACCGGGCAAAAAGGAAACACGGAAGAAAGGAAGGGGCAACAGTCTTTGTGTCCAAGGAGCCTCGCGGTAGGCCAAGACGTCATTGTTAAAAAATTTACAGGATCACCACAGTGGATGCCAGGAACCGTCACAAAGAGAATTGGATCGCGTTCTTGGCTGGTCGCTACCGAGCGAGGTACAGTTCGACGGCACGAGGACCACATTAGCAACCGAATTGAGAAACACGCAGAATATCCGGTGGCCGAGACCTCTTCGAGGGACATTAGTGTGAAGCCGGCTGCGGGTCTTCTACCGCAGTGGACTATTGCGATAAATAGTGAGCCCACAAACTTAGAACGAAATGCTCCAGGCCCAGAGACTGTTACACATCCCGACTCACGCATTGTGCCTGCATCATCGAGATCTCTACGCCCAAGACGGCTGCCTCAGCAACATGGTGACTCTCTCTAGGGGGGAGAAGTGTTATACCCTGTGTCGGAACACTTTGCTAGAGGACGACGATGCTGGCACAGCAGCCACAGCACACAGCACGCGCGCACTCACAGAACGCGCGCACTCGCAAGCTCTCGATCTGCCGACCGGTCGCAACGGCCGGACCAGAATAAATACAAAGTATTCGGCGGTAGTCTTTCTGCCTACGCGAATACAACATATACCTTCAAAGAAAAACTCAGAATCATTGCCGTTATCACGTCTGAATGCAGATTTAAAATAATCATTAAAACAGTTCGCTATCTTTGACGGCTCACTTACAGATTCACCTTCAATAATAAAACACTGCGATACGTTACGTTTTGAAATAATAGATCTCCAAAATTTGGCAGGATTTGATTGCATAAATTCAGACAAAGTTACATTAAAACATTTGGTTTTAGCTGTTAACATCTTTTCTTTCAAGGTTGTTTTCAGATATTCAAACGAGGTATGAACAGCTGATTCTGTGTTATGTTTCGTTAAACGACGTCTCCGCTTCGTTTGCCGCATCAACTGCAGCACCTCTCTCGTAATCCAGGGGTGCGCAGGGTTCTTTTTCGTTCTAGTAACAGGTACAAATTTGTTGATGCATTTATCTATAAGGAAGTTGAAATATCTAAGCAACGTATTGACATCAGCGTCTAGATTTATAGCATAAAAATCATCAAAATAAAAACTAAGTTCATCAATTATTGATACATCGTCAGCTCTGTTGAAATCAAGGAACGTGACAAATTCAGGGTTCGAACGCTTGATACGAATGTTGAGGCTGACAAGGACAGCTTTGTGATCAGAATATCTCTCGACCACCTCGCAGTCATAACCTAGGTTTGTGATACTATGGGTTAGAAAAACAAGATCAAGAACAGAATTATCTCTGGTGCACGTTTGGACAACCTGACCTAAGTCGAATGACACAGCCATATCTACTAGAGCATTACAAATGGCCCTATCGCGACAGCCAACCGGTTGCGTTTCCCAGTTTATATCGGGCGCATTAAAATCGCCCAGCAAGACAAGCTTGAAATTTGCCAGATTGTATTTGTGAATGTAGTCATAATATCAAAGATGGCTTGCAGGCTCGAACCATGGAGCCCGATAAACCGCGCCGATAACAAGAACGAACTTATCAAGCCGCGCCTTACACCATAAAGACTCTGTGTTAGGTGAACTGGGGAGAACAGAAAAGCTAATACCAGATTTAAAGGGGTACGGAAACAAAAATTGAAATATTTCAATTTCGTTCGGAAATGAGTCAAGCATGACGGATAATAATCGTAAATGATAATCGCACGTTTGTATTTTGAACGACTCGCTATATTTTTCGTTCCAAACGGTGCACTCGAGCAAGCGCTCCAAGAGAAGCGAACGGAGAGCGCGATGTGTCATGGGATATCCGGAGCAAACAAAAACAGAAAAAAAAGACTCCCCGCATTCGTTACGTAGCAAGGCTGGCGTGGTTATGAGCTTTGCCCTTGGTGGCGTTGTCAGCGTTGTGGTAGGTGTCAATAGCGTCAACGCGTTACAACCGAGCCGTTTGAAGTACCCGTTGGGTGACGGGTAGAGTGCCTTCATGGGCGTGTGGCTGGCCCAAGGAGCACGTAGCTTCCACAGCACTGTCAGCTTAGGGATGAACGGGCTGGGAAAAGCAACGTTTGTCCGCGTTTTGAGCGACGGGCTAATCTTCTAGAGGGAGAATGGCTGCATCCGGGTGCACAAACAAGGGCCCGAGAAAGAGGGGAGTCCCTCCTTTAAGTCTTCTTGGACTGTTTGGTTCAATGCGAGATTTGTGAGTTGAGGAGGAAAGCTAAGAAGGAAAATTTTGAAATTCCAAAGAGCGGCGCTGCTCCGAAGGAATCTGCAACGTCACGACTACGTAGCAAGTTCCCCAACGTTGCTAGATCACCTCCCAAATAGGCTCCGCATGCATCCACCAGGTGTACATTGAAAGATCGTTTATTTAGCTTTAAAATTAGTTTTCTTGATCCTTTCAACGGAAAACTGGTGTTTTTGAGGTTAGGGTGCAACTTGCAACACATTCAAGCTAGAAAATGAGCGCTGGAATTTCGTTTCCCTACCCCTTTAAAAAACAAAGCTCACCACCACCACCTCTAGAAGATCTATCGCATCGTACCACGTTGTAATTAGGAGGTGTAAATTCGCAATCAAGAATGTTTTCGTGTAACCAGGTTTCTGTAACACACATCGCGTGCGGTGAATAAGAAGCTGCGATGCACGAGAACTCTCTAAATTTAGGGACAGGGCTCCGAGCATTAATGTTTAACACAGACAATGGTTTATTCAGTAACTCTCAGTTCGATCCAGTGGGAAGAACCGGAGGGAGAACTTTTATCAGCATATTATTTGTTGAATCCCACGAGTATCGATCGTTGTTAACAAGAGCGTGGTCGTAACGCAGGCGAACCTTTGCGCCATTTCTTCGGAAATCGGCACTACTAAGCCAAAGTTGTTTTCAAATATTTCTAATACGTGGTGAGAAATCCTCGTTAACAAATATCTGTGTGCCTTTAAGTTTAGAAACATTTTTGAGTATCCGAATCTTGTCACGAACGTCAAGCAATTCAAATATTATAGGTCGTATCTTACCTTCTGCAGGCATACCAAGACGATGACAACGTTCTATGGCATCGCAAGTTACAGACAGTTTTCTGGTCAGCAGTTCAGTTACACTATCCAGTAGTGATGTAGGGGTTTCGTTAACAGGCTCTTCTAGACCATACACGACCAAGTTGTTTCTGCGAGAACGGTTTTTCAAATCATCATTCTTATCTGTTAGTTGACATACAGCTGTTTCGAGAGCGGCACGTTTTTTTTTTTTTTTACAGATACAGCAACCGTCGGGTGATATATCTGGGACGAGCCAGCTTCGATGGCAACAAGTCGGGATTCGTAGTCGGAAAACTTAGCATCCAGAGCCTCTTGTCTATTTTTGATAGAAGTAACGTCCACAGCAATTTGTGTTTGACCAGTTAGTATTTGCTGAAGGAGAGCTAGCGTCTCGGGGCGGGGTTAGATTCAATATCGCCACTACACAACAGGATGGATGAACATATGCTAAACCATGACAGTAAATCAGAACAAATGCCAACCAGTGGGCCCGGTAGCAGCAAAAGAAAGCGATAATCGGACTTAAAACCGTCAGGCAAAAAAGCAAACTCTACCTGTAGGGTGAGACAGAAGAAACTCAGTAGCATATTCGTCACGCTGCGACCAGGCCCACTGAAGAGAAGAGACTGTGTCGATGGGCTTTATGGCATCTGTAGCGGAAGTAGGTGACGTGAGGTGCTTCCGTAACAAACGGTCCCGTTTGTTTACAGTCAGGGCAAAATTGCAGTGGATAATACAAGGATCACTAATATTGTCGATGACGCGCACAGATGCATGCTCGGGATGGGTGGTGAAAATTAAATCTAAAACTGCATCTTCACGTGTAGGCGTGGTAATCATTTTCTGCATATTAAAGTAGTCAGCCATTTCCAACAATTTCCGGCACTCACTTTTTGGGGGGCATTCATCGGACACTGTACCTGCAGCCCAATCAATACCGGGGTAGTTAAAATCGCCAGCTAATATGAGAGGGCTGTGAGGGAATTTAGAATGAACTTCGTTGATAACTGTAGTTATATTTTCAATAAAGTCGGCTGGGGGAGCTAGGGGGCCTGTACGACACCCCGATTAAACACGACTGAAATAATAGTTTAACGGCAATCCCTAAAATTTCGAGAGAGCTATGAAAGAAAAGCAAAGAGGATGGAATGGTGTTTCTGACAGCTGCAATAACTCTGCCTCCCCTGGTACCAGTTTGATCTTTGCGATAAATAGTAAACGAGTTAACAAGAGACAGCTCTGAATTCGCAATATTCGAAGTAAGCTTGGTTTCCGTTCCCAAAACAACATCAGCAGAACAATCAATCAATCAATCAATCAATCAATCATTTTATTTACATCATCATCAAATTGTGATGTGGGCTGCAGAGGCAAAAAGTCAAAACAGTTTTGACTTGACAAGGCCTCTGCAGCCTTACAATTGGCATACGGCAACAGACAACAGCAACCAGGGAAAAACAAGCAACAGTGACATGGGAAAAAAAGAAGAAAACACTTATATCCTCTATTTGCTGCTAGAGGAAGGATTTGGCCTTATACACAAAGAAACGAAGAAACGACAACATCTAGTGACTGGATGTATACAGGAAACGGAAACAAAAATATAGAAAACGGATGTATTTACAGCTCACAAAGACAATTTATTTTTTATTTGTGAAAACAAAGCTCTCGAATTTCATTTAGATGTAGGTTTTCAATGTTTGAAAAATTTTGTTTTTCAACTTTATTTAAGACAAACGGAAGATTATAGCTTAACATTTGAAACCCATAGTTCGTGCGATTTAATGGAATTTTCCAACGCTCCCTTTCCCTAACGTCATAAGGTTTAGAAATGGGAGTTAAATTTGAAATACAAGTAAAAAATGGTTCATTACATCGGAGGGTGGATCTATATCGTGTGAGGAGAGTATACTCACACGATATAGATACTGTAGTTAACCCTTCTTGAGGAGCGTCTTACTCCTAGCACGCTTGGTCTCCAACTGCGCTCGAGAGGAGGAGCTCGTTGCTTAAATGTGGTTAACCTCCTCTCTCTCCCCGCCGGAATGCCCTCAGCCAATCGCAGTAGCGAATGGGCGGATAGTGTGCGGAAGTCGTGAGGGCATGTCGGCGGGGTTGAGCTTCGTCGAGATCCATCGGGCACGGAGCGTCCTCTTTATTACCAAAAAAGAAAATGCAACACACAATTGCCACGGAAGGGCATGTACATGGCCAGCCGTTATGGCCTGCCGCAGGGCGAGGTTGTCAGTGTGGATGAGGGTGGCCTGGTCCGCCAGGAGGGCCGCCAGGAGCCATGCCATGGCCTCTCGAAGGTAGATCCGTGGACTTGGGAGTGTGATGACTGCGAAGGCAGCGGTAGGCGTGACGACAGCCAGGCCGGTAGAAGATGCGTCAGCATACATGGTATGCACAGGGGGGGGGGGGGGGGGGCGAAGGGCACTGAGTGAGGGAGCAAGTCCCAAAGTTTCTGGAGCACTCTGCACCACCTCACTGGGGGGGGGTGGCCTGTCTGGGCCGCCTCGAAGAGGGGTCGAAGCACGTGGTAACCGCTTTGGTACAACGAAAAATAAAAACACCAAAGTCCGGCAACACGTCGGTAGAGTCGTTGGGGCTGGGATGTCTCGAGGAGACGAAGGGTGTCCCGGAGGGCTTGTACTCGCTGCGGAGTGTGGGACAGAGTAGAATTGGACGCATCCAAACAAAAACCCAAAAACTTTATACGGCGGGTGGGGACGAGGCAAGTGTCTTTTGGGTTGATACGGAACCCGCATTCCGTTAACTGGTTCACAAAGTCTAAAACTGCGCCTTGGAGGAACTCAGAGCTGGAGTGGGCAACAAGTATATTATCAATGTAAGACCATGCCCACAGGCCTTTTGAACGGAGAGTTCTTGCAAAAGCTGTGGCAAGGTTCTGCATCACGAAGGGTGCAGGGCGGAGCCCGAAGGGCATCCTGGTAAAATGGTAGTAGACACCATCTAAGCGAAACGTGGTTAGTCTTCGGGCTTGAGGATGTAAGGTGACGTGATAGAAGGCCTCCGCCAGGTCCACCTTCGCGAAGTAAGGACTTGGCGGAAGGGGGACCTGGAGGAGGACCTTCGGCAAAGGATCAAGACGAAAAGGTGGAGCGCTCAAGTGAGGCGTAAGATGGCTGGCGTCCAGAATGAATCTGGACTCAGTGGTGCTCTTAGGGGCGAGCTGGATCGGGCTCAAAAATGGCCCTCTTGTGGTCCGGTGGACTAAAAGCGCGTTACGACGGTCGATCCACGCGCGTTGCCTTCGCTTCGACGCGCGCCCCCGATGGCCTTCCTTTGTGACGTCACGAGAAGAGCGCTACGGCCTTCACTTCTAGGAGGTGTTGGATAAAGACGAGGGGACCAGGGGGCAAAAGTCTCTTTAGAATCCGGGCGGGCTCTGGGACAGGCAAGTGCGTGCGACGGGATCTGGCGTAATCGAGGGACACGAGGCCTGGGGGCCCTCTTTGTGTTTAGCTTTGGCTTTACGTGCGTTTGTGAATATTTGTGTAATGTCGCGTGTATTTGTAGTTTAGATCGAGTGTTTTGAGCGTTGTGTTTTATGTACCAATGAGAGGGGAGTGGAGTCCCGCTCTCGTGAAGGAACCAGGCTGGACTTGGGTTGTTGACGGACCACGTGGGAAATGGCGAATCGGCGGCGGTACGCGATTTCCTACACTACTTAGTCCAGCGCTAGTACAAGGTTCACACTCTATTTTGTAGTACAAACAAGGCAAACGCGCTCCGTGCACATATAAGTTCAGACTGTCCCCAGCATCCACGCGTGCACTTGCTTCCGCTCCGTGACATCATCTCCATCTCGCCTTTGTCCTTCACTCCTTTCCTCGTCTCTAAGCAGCGTGCTTCCCTTTCCACTGTTTTGTCACAGACGAACAACGTCAGCTTTCCTCTGTCATGTGGGTACTAATGCAAACGCATCATTAAGCTTCTTGGACAGCGGTGTTTTATTCAAGTATTCTCGGGTTCCATTTGTGCAGAAAATAGGTTCGTTGTACGACTCATTCCGGCTTTGCCGCCAGAGGGCCATCCGTAAGCCTCGCGATAGTTGAAACTCGGATATTTCATACTTCTGGTTAATTCCAAAACTTCTTCATTCGAACGCAGTTTTCGTGTAATTTATACTTTTTCTTCCCGTGGCCCAGCAGAGTGCAACACCCGCGGAGTTTGCTTCTGCGCGTGTTGCTTTCCCGCAGTGCACCGGTGCTCGGGGAGTAGCGCACTCAAAGGGGTTCAAGCGGGGCCCATGTGAGCTATGAAAACGGCCACCAGGCGGAAATTTCCCCAGCAACTTGCGCGGTCGCTGTGACGTGTCAGCATGGCATAGGTCCACGTCGCAGCATCCGCGCAAGTCGCTATGAAAACTGTCGCGTGGTGCCCATTTTCATCGCTCATGTGTCCCCTTCCTAAAAGGTCACATTAGACAACTTCTTTGCCCAATAAACAAACCTAATTTTGTTTTGAGTTGTCTTGGACCGTCTAAACCGTCCACGATAAACATTTTTGTGGGATAAATATAGCTATATCGTACATTTCACGAATGTTTAATGCGTGCACACCTGCTTATGATTAGTAGACCTACACAGAGGAAATCATTAAATATCTGGTTTGTACGTGTAGCCATTCATGTGGCAAGTCATACTTTTATCTCGCATCACATCTAGATGAATGTCTTCTAATTCAAACTTCCGATAATTGAAGCAAAATTCTTGCCTTCCTGGAGTTTGTAATAATGAGTGTGGTGTAGTCCCACCTCCGTTGTCTCACGTGGCCCTTTTTCTTTGTACAGCGGCTAGTGGAGGTGCAGCCCCAGGGGCCGTACCACATCGTGGGCTACTCGTTCGGGGCCACGGTGGCCTTCGAGATGGCGGTGCAGCTGCAGGGGGCGGGGGCCCTCGTGGGCAGCCTGGTGCTCCTCGACGGGGCGCCCCAGTACATCCAGGTGCACAAGGTGCACCACCGTAGCCGCTCCACCGACGTCAACGAAGAGGAGGCTTTCTTCGTCTGCGCCTTCCTCGCGCAGTACATAGACATCGATTTCCTACAGGTGGGCGCCCCTTGCAAGCTTTTGAGAGCAAAGCTGGCCCTACACTAATCCTAACCTAACCTAACCGAACCCTTACCTGAACAAGAATGACTAACATTCTCCGACTGGTGTGTTTGGGAGGTGTTCGAAAGTGGTCTTCGGTTTCCGCCCGACGATGTCGTGGAAGTGACCTGCTGTTGCCTACCGCGATCCCGACTGCGGCATGGCAGCGGAGGTGGGCGCGGCAGACGCTCGTTGTGCTGCTGGCCGCTCTGCAGACAAAGAGTCTATCTGAACCGAAGCAGACGCCAGATGGGTTGCTGCGTCCACGGCAACACTCGCATCTGCTCGCCGTTTTCGGCAATATGTTTACGACAAACCACCAGGATCTCAACACACGTGCTCCTGACGCAATTTATTGCCACTTTCAAACCACTCTCGATGCTTGGTGGAAAGGATGGCGAACACGGAAGTCGGAAATGCATTCGAGGCGTTGTTCCTGAACCTAACCCACATCCTATTCTTTCTACCCTCTTCTCTCCTTCCCTCCTTCAAAGCGTCATCTAGAGGACATCATTCGATGCTATTTATGGTGAAGCACCATATAAATGCTGCTCTTCAAAACCTACGTATACTAGCAACACTGTAGTTACCATCACAGTGCATCAAAAGTGGCCCCCAAGCGGCAGCAAGTGACGTCACAAAAGCCCGAGTGTCACGCTGCCGGATGTCGCGATGCTGGCAGTTGGACGAAGGAGTGCCACCATAAGGCGGCTAGACTGCGAGCGTCGCCGTCGTCGCATCGTCACTCACAACTCCTTACTGCCGGAGCTTCCGCCGTAGAGTTTCAAGCTGGACAGGGACCTGAGGTGGAACGAACGCCTGTCTCCTCTACCTCCGCTGCCGTGACACTGCCAGGATTGTGGCCGGCGACAGCGGGACACCTTTAGAACGTCATCGGGCGTAAATCGAGAGACGCATTCCTTGCGTCTCTCGACTGATCGGAGACGCATTCCTTGCACCGTAGCGAGATGTCTCGAGGTGAGGAGTGTTCTTGTGCGACGTTCCCTGCTTGCGGTCGCAGGTAAAGCGGCAGATGGGGCAGTACCCGACGTGGGAGGCGAAGCAGGAGGCGGCCACGGACCTGCTACTGGCGGGCATTCCCGACGTGCGCCCCAGCCGGGAGGACGTGGCCCTGGCCACGAGCGCCTTCTACCACTCCCTGAAGGCCGGCAGCGCATACGTTCCCACGGCCAAGTTCCGGGGGAACGTCACCCTGGTCAAGCCCTCCAGGCTCCGCAAGGTGGTCATGCAGCTGCCCCCCGACTACGGCCTCTCCGAGGTGCGTGGCGTTCGGTGACGGGTCCCGCCCGATTTCGGAATCTGCGCGCGGTCGCGCCTTAAAGGCCGACGAGCGCCAGAAAGGGACAAACTCGATTCCTCCTTTTCATTCGAGGAGGGGGACGCCCTCCTCCTTTATGGGGGGGGGGGGGTAGCTCACACACCGGCTCCTGTGGGGAGAGGAGGAAAAAGTGTGCGAGAGAATGGAGAGAAGGAACCGGTTTTGTTCGCTGCAACAGCGATGACAGAATTATCTCCGGACACGCCTCAAGTGTATCGTGTCATGCACACGTTCGAACATGTCCGTGGTTTTATATGATCATTGTGACTGCACCGTCCTACAAGGAACAAGACGCTGCCTGCTGCAGATTGACTTTTTCACATTAGCAGTTGGACCGGAGCGTCAAGGCTGCTTCATACGCTTGCGACTGCTTGCATACACTTGCGTACACTTGCAGACGACTGATTGCGAGTGCTTTGTGTTTGTCTTTTGTCCCTCTTGTTCCCCTTCTCCAGGGATTATTTTCGTCTTGCAACCCAGTGCGTTCGGACCCTTTGCAATCCCTTACGAGCAGGAGACACACTGCTGCCAGTAGCCGTGGATCACTCGCGATTTTCCGTGTTTTTTTTTTGTTTTTTTTTTTTGCGTGCACATCATTTTTGCATTACTGGTTTGAAAACCTTTTGACAGTTTTATAAGCAACGATTTCTCGTAGTACGCACGTTTGATCCCGCAAACAGTGCAAAAGCTTCGATGTCGTAAAATGCAGTTCCAGGGTTGCCTCATAGATGGCGCCAGCGAGCCAGAGGCATCCAGTTTGATCAATGCGAAAATTCAGAGAAAGGGTGAAGAATGGATGAGTAACGTAAGCAAGAAAGATAGAAACGCAGCCAAGAAGTTTTGGGAGCACTTGAACTCACTCGGTGAAACGACGCAAGCTAGACAGAGGTTCATACTCTCGCATCAGGGAGATCAATTAGAGGGAGATGATGCGATACGATATATAGGATCAGTGATTGACGAGAAATTTCGGGAACGGGTACATGTGGAAGATAGGAGAACCGAAGGAAGTATCAGTCCAGCTTTTGACATCGCGGATTTTGGACAAAGAGAATGGGAAAAGGCGGAACGAAGAGTCCCTAGTGGCACGACGACAGGCACAGATGGTATCCCAATCAGGCTGGTGAAGAATTTGGGTCCTAAATCTAAGGCAAAACTAAGGGAGGTAGTGAGCACTATGGTAACAAATGGAAATATTCCAGATGAATGGAGGCTTATTAGGATGAGTATGATATATAAGGGAAAGGGAGATAAGTCTGATAATAGGAATTATCGTCCCATAACCGTGACACCAATTATTTACAGGTTGGTAATGCAGATTATAAAGAACAGATTGGAGGAATGGGTAGATTGCGAGGGCATACTGGGCGAGTTACAGAACGGGTTTCGGAAACAAAGAAGGTTGGAGGACAATATATTTTCTCTAACACAGTGTATAGAAATAGCGCAAAAAGAAAACAGACAGCTTTGGTTGGCATTTCTGGATATCAAGGGTGCCTATGACAATGTGAACCAAAAAACTCTGTGGGACATAATGGAGAGCTTCAACCTAGATGAAGGATTAACAGCAATATTAAGGAACATTTACAAAGATAATAAGGTGATTATAACATGGGAAGGAAAGGCAACGGGGAAAATAGAGATAGGACGAGGCCATAGGCAGGGGTGCCCGTTATCGCCTTTGCTGTTTATGTTGTATCTGACAGGATTGAAAGATAGACTAGAGAAGAGTGGGCTTGGATTTGACCTTTCGTACAGTAAGCTAGTCCAAAAAATTCAGCAATCCTTACCGGGACTGATGTATGCGAATGATATCGTACTAATGGCTAACAACAGGATAGATTTGCAGGCATTAATGATTATCTGTGGTAGGGAAGGAGAGGAATTAGGTTTAGAATTCAGTAGTGAAAAATCAGCAGTCCTGATTTTTAACAATGATGATGTTGAGAGACTGAAGATACAGAATATTACAGTTGAGAGAGCTAGTAAATACAAGTATCTGGGAGTATGGATATGTGATGGTGCAGAATATCTCAGTGAGCATGAAAAGTATATAATAGGTAAGGGCAACAGAAATGCAGCTGTAATGAAAAATAGAGCACTTTGGAATTACAACAGGTATGAGGTGGTGAGAGAGATTAGGAAAGGGGCCATGGTGCCTGGCTTGACTTTTGGAAACGCAGTGCTATGCATGAAATCCGAAGTGCATGCAAGACTAGAAATAAAACAGCGTGGAGTAGGTAGGCTGGCTTTGGGGGCACATTGCAAAACACCAAACCAGGGAGTACAAGGAGACATGGGATGGGCGTCATTTGAGGGCAGGGAAGCTGTGAGCAAGATAGAATTTGAGGATCGGTTGAGGCAGATGGGTGGGGAGCAATGGGCACGAAAGGTTTTCAGCTATTTATACATGAGGAGTGTAGACACAAAATGCAGACAGCGCACTAGGAAATTAAGAGGAAAGTTTTTAGGCTATAGTGGGGTTAAGGAAGAGCAGGTCTCAGTTAAGAAGAAAGTTAAGGCCACAGAAAGAGATCGGTGGCTAGAGGGAATGCAGACAAAGAAGGCTCTGGAAAGCTATAGAATAAACAAAACAGTTATTGCCAAAGAAAGCATTTATGACAATTCTAGGGGAAGCTCATTGTTGTTTGAGGCAAGGAGAGGTGTTTTGCGAACCAGAACATGCAGAGCGAAGTAGCAGGAAACGGATACAGTGTGCGCTGCTTGTGGAGAGGAGGACGAGACGGCTGAGCACTTGATACTCTACTGTAAAAAGCTTCACCCTATGCATACTGAAGACAACATAGATTTAATAAAGTCATTGGGTTTTAGAGACAGCGAAGGAAAAGTGGATTTCAAGACAGTAGAGATTACCAAGCAAAGATTAAGTGAATGGTGGCAGAAAGCGGGAGAAAACTAGGTATTTTCTTATTAACTGATGGCAAGAGGGATTTATAGCCTCACTTTCTTTTCAGTGCGGAGTGAATATAGTTTTCACATTTAAATATTCTAATCTTAAACGGTAAGACAAAATGGCTAGGTGGCGTAAGCTACCGCCCGATCCAAAGAGCTCAGCCGCATTCATCCATCCATCCATCCATTTTCTGGTCGCGAGATATCCCGAGAGGTCGTAATGCAGTCGGTCGTAGCCAGTCGCGAGTGTATGAAGAAACCTTTAAGTGGAAGGTCCGAGGTTACGTCATTAGGGACTGAGCGAGTGCCCACCCAAAATTTGGTAATGATCTCGAAAAATATTTACGCTAGCTCGATCATGATGAGAAAGGCCGGGCACAAAATCTGTTGAGCTACCATATGCATAAAGTACGTGGGTTGTACATGCTGTCTGTGCGTGATTGGAAAAAAGGGGGGGGGGGGCTGCTGTGTTTAGAGCTAGCGCAACAACTGTTACAGAGTCCTCAATGTACGCCACATTCAACTTAATATCGTTGGTTATAATCATCGGAAAGTTGAGCATGTTGGTGAAATGATCACGGACTAACGATAGACACGCGCAGTCTCGGTTGGCAGTGCATCGCGCGTTTGCCGTTAAAGCGCCTCCTTTCGTCCGTCCGAAACATCTGAGCAAGGTCGTTCCTCGGATAAATGAACATAGTAAAGAACCTGGCATGCCAGATTCCAGCGCAGCGATAGAGTGCTAACTACCCGAACGGAATGGTAGAACTTGCCAGAGTTCTGCTATACACCGTTCACACTCAGCTGACAAAGGGGCCAGACCTACTTGCTCGCAGAGCCAATCGAAGTGATGGAAGCGGCATTTGTCTTTTTGTAGCTAGTTCTGTAGCAGCTACTGACGCTTTTGGAGAAGATGTCAACATCTGTTAGCATGTCCCTCAAAGATAAAATTGATTGCATTTCTTTATGAATTTATTTATGATAGTGATCGAAGGTTTCTTTTTGATAATGGAGCATATTACTTATTACCTTTTGTGATAAGAAGTGATACGGTGCAAAAGTGATAGTCTTCTTTTTAGAAATAAGGCTTTGGTCAGAGTATATTTTATTTACAATTGGTGCCAAAAAAAGGTTGAAAAGTGCATTGTAGTTTAACACTTCTGTGTTCATATTTAGCCTGTATTTACAGGCTAAATAAAACTTTATTTAGCCTGTAGATATAATTTCTGTACAATTGTCCCCTAAGTTGTGTCCCCTAAGTTTAATGAATCCTACCGAACTCCAATATAAAAAATATTGCAAGAACAATTACTCACAAATATCATAAAAACCTACTCTGGGCTCAATTTGTTTTTTTTTATTATGGAATAATTTACAATTAGGTGGACCCGTAATAATCCTGAGCATGATTTGCGTGCCCATCGCGCTAACCCAGGCGCTTTCCCAGGTCAGCCGCTGCTCCTAGCACTCTGGTGCAAAGTGGTGAAGCTCGACGGACGCACTCTGGTGAGAGAGGTAGAAGTGAGTGGCACAAGTGCCATGGTACTTACTCGGCAGTCACGGCACGAAGGCATGTGGCGGATGTGATAATCGAGTGATCTGGTCAGGATTACACGACCCTGGTTCTGTCTTATCACAGTAGCCGCAATCCTAGTATTTTGCAAAGTTTTTTCCGAAGTTTTAGTTCCCGGCATCGCCGACATCGTCCGCAAATTTAGACGATGTCGGCGATCAACCGGCCAGAGCGGATGAAGCGCACAATCAGTGAATCTGGCCGGTTGATTGGCAGCATCAAAGCGCGACATCGTGACATTCGTCATCTTCTTGTACCTGTTCTTTCATCGGCTAAACTAGTCAAGTGCAGCGAATGTCCCGTGACTTGCACTTTTTTAACTTTCAAAATATTAGGGACGACCAATAATAACGTATTAATTTTCTTGCTTTACACCCATCTCGGTGCAGGTGTGCGTAATTTCCGTTTCCGCTCCCCTTTCGTCACCCGGCTCCACTCTCTGTGCCTGGGTGTGGGCGGGGTGATCACGTGGCGAAAGATAAGCGTACGACTGGTCCAACGAGCATGCAGCCTCCACCGCAGTGTCAGCTGAGGGATGAAGGAAGTATAGTGAATGTGGCTGAATTGGAGGCTGTAATATATTAGAATACAGCGAGGAGACGAGTA
Source organism: Ixodes persulcatus (assembly GCA_013358835.2). Lineage (NCBI taxonomy): Eukaryota > Metazoa > Arthropoda > Arachnida > Ixodida > Ixodidae > Ixodes > Ixodes persulcatus. Next base: position 157,997 of record JABSTQ010010354.1, read on the forward strand.
TGGGCCATCTTCGCTGAACTTGTCCGAAAAAACCCTCTCCTAATCCAGGGTTGTCGACACATTGTTTCCAGAAGCCGATTGTTTCCTGGCATTGGCTGAACGTCCTTGGTTTATCTCGCAGTGCTGCGAGGGCAAGGTTCACATTCACGTGGTGGAGGGACTCCATGAAAACTTCATCCTGGGCAAGGGGGCTCTGGAGTGTGCCAAACTGGTGGCCCAACAAGTCGGCACGGCGTAACTCGGCCCGCCCATTCCAAAGCGGCGGCATCCCCAGGCTGCTGCTGCGCAATGGTCCTCGCTGCCGCTTGGCTGTTTTCGTCGTGTCGAGCCTCCTGTGCTCCCCCCTCCCTCCTTTTTTTTCCAGCAGACAGGTGACGCGAACAGCATTTTCGCCACTACTGTGTATTTATGTATACTCATATTGTATTTTTGTTGATTGTGTTGCCCCCAATAAATAACTATTAAATTGCAGGATGTGTGGACTCCCAGTCTATATCCCCAAGCTCAAAAAAAAAAAAACGGCGTAAAAATAGTTCCGAGAACTTGCGAGTTTGTGATGAGCGCATCACCTTGTGGACATGGACGCTTGCTGCAGGCGTGGGCGGCGTCGCTTTCCTCCCCAACATCCTCTCTTACTAAGACTAGCACCACTTGTGTGAAGCCAGTGTCTTGGGATGATAAGTGCGTCCTTATGTATTTAACATTATAGATGTTGTGGTGTCACACAGACTCGAGACGTGTTGTTGAAGGGGAAAATCTAAACGTCGTGAAAGGAACCATGAAACAATTTTGAAATCGAATTTCATCCACCGCACGTCGTAAAAGTTGTGAAAAGAAAACTAAAACACAAAAATAAAGTGTCAAAAAATGTTTTCGCCATAGAACTTAAAAAAAAAAAGCTGACTCGTTTATATCTTTTTCCTTCGAAAGCTGTCTGCCTTTTCACTGCGATGCATCCGCGGTGTCAAAGCTCGTCAGCCAAATCCACGTCGCCTATTGGATAAAAACCTACCTCCCCAGCACCGCGATCATAAATAAGAAATAGCCGGTGAATGTTTCTTAAAAGTTTTGTTAAAGAATATTCTGATCCACATTCGTAGCATAATTAGCAATGTGAGCCACGCGCAATCTATCGTGTGGTAAACGAAGCAAGAGAAAGATCAGGCTGCGCCTGCGCTGTCAATCCACGAGCGTCTGCTGAGGAGAGCTCGGTCGCGCGCGTTGCACGCCGGTCGCGGTTCCTGCTATCTGTGCAGCGCCTCCCCTAGGGCAATGCCTGTCAGATCCCGCTCTTGCCCAGCCGGGCCGGGCTGTCCGGCTCTTCGCCTGCGACAACAGGTGGCGCATGCATCCTATCCCAGCTAAGGTCCCTATATCCCCGACGTTTCAAGCACCATCTAGGGTCTGGGCGTGAAAACACTTGTATTCTTTAATAAAGCTTATCAGAGAGGGCGCTCACTTTGTCCAGGTGCCTGTTGTAAAGTGAAAAGCCACATCATCATCAGCGTGCTCTTGGAGATCCTACATTTAAGAAATAAAGCAACTGAAACCTTGGAGAGCGTTTGCAATTCAATGTCGGGCACCTTAGACGTAAATTGATTGCTCATGAGTATGCGCCAGTTTATGTGCAGAAAGAAAGACAGCGGACAGTGAGGCTAAGCGAAGTCTGGCGACGCTTGCAAACGATTGATGCTTTCGCCTCCTCGACGCTCGTGTGGCAACAAGGGCCCTAAAACTACGTGATCCCGATTAAGCAGTTAGAGACACTAAATTCTAGGCAGACTGTTGAGATTGTTCGAGAAGAAGTTCAACAGGCATTTCAACCGGAGACTCCTGCGAGCGAAGCGGCATCTGACGAACCGAGGGTGATTTCCGACGCAAAGGCACGATGACCGCCACCGGCTGCTCATTAGTATGCCAATTCGAGGGGACACCCCAACGTCGCAGTATTTCCGACGTCGGGAAGAACCAGTGTAGGTCCGCATTGAACGAAGTACACACTCTTAAAAAAAAAGGAGTCCAAAGGGAGTCGCTGCTTCCATGACTCTCTTCGCTGCCTCCATGACTCCCTTTGACACTTCACGACTCTCTTACAGAGTCAATGATTCGTGTGACTCTGTTTGACTCTTCCCCATCTCAACGGGAGTCACAGGTCAGCAGCATTTGCCTTACCGAAAAAAAAAACAGATGCCAGAGGCACAATGTTTAGCAAACTGGGTACTACTCGACATTCACAAAATGTAACTAAACGTTCAGGCAAGATTTAGCAACACAAAAAATGTATGTCCGAATTTGTAATCTTCGCAATTTGCCTGCAAAAAATATACTTAATCGATTTTGAGGAATCAGTCTAAAAGGCAAGTCGGATAAAGCCCTAGCAAACAGTTTCCGGTTAGCCCAGCCCAGAGTTTGAGGAATCCGCCTAAAAGGCAAGTCGGATAAAGTCTGGGCCAACAGTCTCCGACAGTCTGTGGCTGCTCATTACACACATATTAACCCCCCCTCCCCCCGTAAACGCTGCTTCGCGGCGTCCAGCCGGCAACCCAAGCCCCGCCGTTTCCCTATGCACCTCTAGAAAGGGAGTCCCATACCGTTTAGTTCAAAGCTTCGTCGACAACATTTTTTTTTCAATAATAATTGTGCAAAAAAAAATTAAAAAGGAAAGGAAAAAAAAAGTATGCACGAAGTTTCGTCGGCATTCAGTTTTTCTCAATAATAATTGTAAAAAAAAAAACAAAAAACACCGTATGTTTATTTTTTGCATCGAACCTGGGTTCGCTCCGTATGAAGCGGGCATCTTTCCACATAGCTACACCTGCGAGTACTCGTTTTAAGAATTCGTTTTATACGAGATCCAACAAGTTTCGCGTCGTGCGTATTATTCTAAACCGAATCCTGCGTCTGCATTTTACATATTTCTAGAACTGTCGTGGGGTGCGTCTCCGGGAGTGAGTGAAGGTGCAGCAGCTTATTCAAGACTATACTCCGTTTCATACATAGCGTGCAACGCAGTCAAAGCTAGCGCACCGGTTTGCATCGCCGACCGTGTCTACGTTCACCCCATAAAATAGTGCATCCCCTGCAAAAACATTTTTAAAAAAGTCGAAAAATGTGCCTCCTTGGAGCTAGTAATTGATAGCGGCGTTATCATTTCGACGAGGCACAAATGCTTTTCAATAAAAAGAAAAAATAATGTAAACTACTTTAAATTGTTTTCGTTTTCGTCCGTGCGGCAGCCGCTGCGGGGTTTCAGGCTGTGTGGCACTGGCTGGTTTTGAAAAGATGGCGTCTTACGCAGCAAGCTCAAGTACCTCTCCTGCTCAGATATTTTCGAAGATTCGTTGTGCGAAGACCTTGAAAGAGCGCAAGCAGGTGATCGCCAACGTGTACGCGAGTGCAAGGACGCGTTTCCCGGAGAAGTCGGTCGTGAAGTCCTGGAGACGGACAGTAATGACACAGGAGTGTGCGCCCGTACTATCGCGAAGTAGAAGGCACAGTGTCTATCTGGCAAGGTGGCATCCCCGAAGCGAAGACCTCGCAATGTAGAAGTTTTGAGCACGGGGACCGTCAAACATGCCGAATTCACACACAACGCCATTCGCCTGAAGGTGCACCGCAAGTACCCCGAGAGGGGGATTCCTACCCTTGACAGCTATTTCAAAATAAACTGTACAGGCCACAACCATTGTCGATTAATGTCCTATTATAAATTTTGGGACAAGGCTGCTATCAGTGCGATTCCTCATTCCACGCTGCACGAAAGAAAAATATAACTCGGTGTTGGAGGCAAATAACACTTGCAAAGCGGCAGAGCAGATGGTAGAAATGTGGCCTCTCGGCGACTTATAAATAAAAAGCAAGAAGAAAGGAGGAATTAAAATATGCAGTTTGGCAATGCGCACAATTTTGCACAAAAAGTACGTCTAAAAAAAAAAAAAACTTCGCGCGTCTAGTGGGTTCGAACCACTGCCGCCGAGACGTCGGTATCGCCAGAGCAGCGCCTTCTTACCACTCGTCCACGAAACGCGCGGAGGAACACATTTTTTTTCTGTATTTTCATGCGCACCACTTCAGTACCTTTGACAGCTTTGCACGCTATGTATGAAAAGGAGTATATGTGCCCATTTTGAGAACCACACTGCGAGTTGAAGCAACGCCGAAGGCTCGCGTCTCGCAGCACCGCCCGTTGAATAACCATTCGAAGAGTTTGCACATTGTGAAGGTAAGTGCGTTCATACCGAAGAGCTCTCTTTATAACGCCTACACGCACACACACAGCTCACGATTGAAGGGGGGCCACTGAGGTTTTAAGAGCTACTGATCGTAGTAATCGCATTCCAAAGACGCCGCGTTGTCGTAGATTGTTTTTCACCAGCTGGGATGAGGCCAAGGCTGGGGGATTCATCGCCGGAAACGTAAAGGAACCAAGCAAACGACGTGAGGCTCGCGGACGCGGTTCGTGGGAGCCGACGGCGTCCAAGCCACGGTCCGAGCAGCCCTAGTTGCAGCCTTGCTTCCAAGAAGACTGGATATTCTTTCCGGCGGGCACACAATACTTAGACAGCATGCTTGCGGCTGATATGGATTGCAGGAGGTGGATAACAGGACAACCAATGCACAGAAAATAGGTTGATCACGACAGAGAGCACGCACCATGGATATGGAGAAGGTTTGTCGCCGCCATGTTGAAATAAAACGAAGCTGAGCCAGGCCAAGCTACAGTTTAGTACACAACGAAGCTGAGACAGGCATAGCTTCAGTTTAGTACACAACCAACATACGTCATTACAAGGAATTAGATAAATGTTAAAGCAAAACTTTTACGTTTAAAAGTTCTAATGTATGTCGACTAAAACAGGAACATTCGCGTTGCGTCAAATGAGTTTCGTCGTAACCACTGTCGTCGGAACCAGCGAACGTCGCCGTATCGCCATCGCCACCGTAACCAAAATCAAAAACAAAGCAAGCTGCAAACTTCCGGGCGGTTTCAGGCCTTTAGGCTTTCGCAAAAATATCGAAGAACGTTCTTCGAAAAACAAAAAGTGTCCCAGGTGCCGGCGTGCCCATGGAACCAGCTGTGGGTTTGAGTCTACTTGGTGAGTACTCTCCCATCCGTTTTACTTTTTCAGTGCTTTCTTTTCGGAGCGTTTTGGACGTGTCCTTGTGTGTGTCTGCAGGAAGCGTGAAGACGAAAGTGTGCGGCTCCTTGTCGCACACGTGCTTTGCGCATTGGATGACCTTCGAGCTTTTCCCAAGGAAGTCCCGGAACCGACCTGTCACTGAGCGAGCAGTCGGATTGCGGGAACGCACACAGAGGCGAAGGTCCCACCGAAGCCAGAGGGGGGAACGGGACTTCGTGATTGTATCGTGGAGCTTTATCTCGTGGATCGCTGGACAAGACGGGTTCTACGAATCGGGTGGCGGCTTGGTGCCACCTAACTAGGCGGTGTGTTTCGCGGAACCCATGACTGCTAAAGGTACCCATTACGTGTTAGCGCTCGTATTCGCACCCCGTCTGCTTTCACTGCGGTTGTTCGAATTCAAGTTCGATGCTTGCGAAGAGTATAAAGAGTTCTTTTTTGACTAGGGCACGGACGTTTTATACAAAATGCTGTATATGGTGCACTTATTTGCTAGCCCTCTGGCTGTAGTTTATTGTGAAGGTTGTGGGAAAAACGCGCATTGAGTAGTTCCTACACTACATTATATATATATATATATATATATATATATATATAATGCAGTGTCGAGTACCGTCCGACGGCACTCTTGCAGAACGTTCACGTGCTGTGCAATGGCACTCCACTCACGCCTTCAAGTGCCGTCCGAATGTCTTGTGTAAAGCGAATTGTCAAAACAAGTTTTTCGAACTTGTAGTGTAGATTAGTGGAAATTGTAGCGTAGCTCGCCTCATAGGCAGCGGACCCGGGTTCGATCCACAGTGTGGGCTTACTTTTTTAAATCTTTTTCTCAAACATTTTGTTTCGTCGAGGCATTTGGCGATATTTACGACATTTCGTTTTTACCATTAACGCAATAAACAAAACAAAAACGGATGTTGTCGACGAAACTTTGCTGAACAAAATAGTATGGGCATCCCTTTCCGGAGGTACATGGGGGACAGCGGGGCTTGGTATGGGACAGAGGGGCTGGACGCTGCGAAGCGGCATGTGCAACGGGGCCAAGTAGGTTAATAGTTTTGTAATTAGCAGCCGCATACTGTCGCCGCGAGGCGGCATGAATGCAGGCGGGGAGTTGGTTAACGAGCTCCCCAGGGATACACGTGCTGTTCGACTTTCTTTCGGACGACACTTGTAGGCGCGGGTGGAGTGCCGTCGGACGGCACTGTAGACAGCCAAAAAACAACAAAAAACGAGGTGTTTCGAACAACTTTCTTGAAGAGATCATGAACTGATTTTTCAACTACTTCCTCCTCAGCTTTCCTCCTCAGTACATAAGCAAAGTGAGAAATCATGTGGTCGTATTTCACTGAAACCCAAAGTTCTGCCAGCAGTCTGAGAGCCGGCATGGACAAAGCCCTACATAAAATTCACACTTCACATTTTTGCAAGCGCCGACAACCATGAAGGGAGCGACGAGACAAGCGATGGCGACCCTTTTTGCTATCGCTCAGTTGCACGACGAGGCACACTGCTTGAAAGCGACAGGAGCAAGCGATCAATGCGATGAGCGACGTTTTCTAGTAATTCAAGAACCGAGCAGCGTTACAAGCGACAGTGAGAAATCTCCGTCGCTGTCGCCGATGCTTGTCTCGTTGCTCGCTAAATCGCTTACATGCGGTGCAGCCTTAATTGTCTGAAAGCGAGAGACACGTGCCACGAGTGAGTGCTGTGCTGCCACTCACTTCCAAGTGCCTCTCATTTCAGGGCTACACTGCCATTTGCTTCCAAGTGCTGCACGAACCTCCTTCTCAGGCGCTTTGATGCCACTTACGAAACTAGCACAAACTCATCAAGGGGTTTTAGGCGGGGTTAGCCATCCGGTGTGTTTGCCGCACCATTCTTTTCGGTGCCTCGACAGTCCACAGTCACTTCACAGTCACAAGTTGGGACGCCATGACGACAGCGGCACTTGTGCCTGCTTGTCTTATTCACAAGAGGTTTGAAGACCAACTGCAGACTTTCGACAGCGTGACACTTTTGGTTTTGTAACATCATTGTTGCTTCCTTGGCACAACTCTTAATACATGGGAGGAACAGGATGGCAATTGCACCAGTGGGGAATACGTCCAGACACTATACCTGTACTAAACCTTGCTTGAGCACCTGTCTATTTAAGATTATGTTTACACTTGCAGCGTTACCTCGGAGGCGGGGTTTTCCTACCAGAAGAAAAAAATTGACTGGGCCATAGGTAAGGCCAAGTTCGACTCGCGCTGCTGATCCTGTTGGCCCGGTGCCTCTACAAGGGCGAGGACCTGGTCAATAGGAGTGTGACAGGCCAACCTTCCAGGCGTGACAAAGTATGGAGCCGTGGGAAGGAAGCCCATTACACCTGCCAAAGTGGATGCAATTGCAGGTGCGTGCCTTGCTGCATGTCCACCTTCCCGGCTCTAAACTATGCAGCAATTGGCAGGTTCAACATCGTGCATTATATAGGTTTTATAGACCATACGCGAAATAGCTCTTGGGTATCATCATCATGCCGCTCGGAGCCGACATGTGGTGGGTTTTGCTATCTTGAATGTGCAAATGGCACTATACCTCGTCTCGCCTCAGCATGAACTAACTGCGAAAGCTGTGCAAGCGCAAGCGGGTAGCCTTGACTGGAGCAGCCGCTGACGCGTGATCCAAAGCATTTAGCTTGCACTTTTAGCAGGCACGGCTAACAATGGTTATTCACCCATCTAATGTTTGTTGAGCCTCACAAATATACAGTGAATTCAGTTGGCATTCAAGTAGCTATCTCCTTTTTTTAATTCGGTGAAGAACAAAAAAAGAAACACTTGCCAGTCACTATTTCCTTCAACTAGTAAGTTTTGTTTTAGTGATGAACATGCTATTAAAATATTTAAGCATTATTTTCAGACATCATCTTTGAGTGTATACCTCTGTCTTGGCAGCAGTCACTGCCGAAAAAAATCACACTCTTTTAAATTCTAACGACCATAGCTGATTTTGAACTATCTTGGCTCTGTCTATTGGCTGGCATGTTTACTTTCTTGGAGCTGCCAAGAAAGTGATTCGGGGAAAGAGGGTAGCACTGTGTGCCCTATAATGAAAGAGCACATTATGTAGTGTGCTTAAAGGGATACTGATCCGAAATCTGCATTTCATCTAAACAATACAGTGGGAGTGTTCAACTGGAAGCTACAAACCCCAAGACATGACTTTTATAACAATATGTTGAATGGATATGTTGGATACAATATGTTGAATAAATTAGAAAACGAATACTATGCGCCATGGCGCATAGTATTCGTTTTCTAATTTATTTTCTAGGTATTCAATGGCTAATAAATTTTGTGAACAGATTGTTCCACAAAGTAGCCGTCAACACGTACACACCCAACTAACGCTACCCAATTTTTATTTTTTATTTCTAAAATTGTCACTTACATTTAGCGATTAGTGGGACGAATATAAATACTACGAGCAAAGCACGAAAAGACTAGTAAATATTATAGTATTGGATAGAAACCAGATGTAACAAAAAAATAAAAAGCCATAAAATATTAGATCAGTAATATCTTTGCAAGACAAGACACTTTCAACGGGTAGTTTTGGTTTGGCCGGGTTCTGGATCAGTCGTCTGCCATCGTCTCCACGCGACCGTTGCTCACGTCGTCGTCGTGAATTGCTCCACGCTTGCGTACCATGCAGTAATTACCCTTTTCTTTTGTTGGCTGCTTATCGGACACAACTAATAACGAAAGAACTAAGATTTTGATGGCGCAGGGAGTGACCAAAAAAGACGCTCCGACGAAGTCAAGTGAACGCAGGTCGACGTACGCCAAACGCCTCGCAAGATCAATGCGTGCATTTGTTTGTAAGCTGGAGAACAGCCACTGAGACTAGTACTCAAATTTTATAAAACCATTTCGTCGCTGTTCGCTATTTTCAATGAGGCTAACGCGGTACATGACGACCCTCGATGTCCGAGAAGGCGTTCAGGCTCAAACATGCACCTTTTGCTACGGTGCTGTGACAAAATTGACCAAGGGAACGAGGGTGTTAATATATTGTTTAATGCGTCAAATTAATTCCTTTCAGATGAAGCTCATCTAGGCATTAATTGAGCTCCTTGTTCTGGCCCTGCGAGCTGCGTCTCGAGCTGAGCCATCATTTCGTCCACCTCATCCTCCTGCCAGTCCCCTCTTTGTATTCTTCGGCAGTCTTCCAGGATGCTCTCGCAGGTTCGCTTTAAGACTACCGACTGCATGTATGCCACCAGCCTGTCGGTGACTTCGAGCTGTTTCATATATCCCTTGAAATGTCTTGTCACCAGTCCATCCCAGGTCATCACCACTGGTACTGTAATTACTTTGCACCCGGGGTACATTACCTTGAGCTCATTTTTCAGTACGTCGTATTTCTGAGATTTTCGCAACTCGGTCTTGGCCAGGATGTTCTTGTTGGTGATGCCAACCTCAATCAGTGTGATTTCCTTCGTTCTCTGGTCATGTATCATCAGGTAGGGCTTGTTGTATTCAAGGGACAGTTCCGTCTCAATCTTTACGTCCGATTTTATCTTTACCCTATCATTCGATATTACCTTTTCAACTTTGTAATTCTTCAGCTTACTGTTCCGGTTCAATCCATACTTCTTGGTGTAAAGAAAGTGAAGGCATCTGACAACTTCATCATGGCGTTTCTTGTAGCACAGGTCCAGCATTCCGCCACAGTGTGTCGCCAGGTGTTCCACCGACCTTGAGCCCTTAAACCAGTGGGGACATCTTTGTGACATTCCTCCGAAGTACAGGTTACAATCCTGTAATTTGGAGAGCATCCCCTCCTGCTGTGGCGACATGTTGCCCTTCGTCAGCCACATTGATGACATTTTTCGGTCGTAAATGCTGGGCACCACACTGCTCTTGTCGTCGTCGTTGTCCTCGGCTCGGGCATCTTCGTTGGCACTGTCTTCATTATTAAAAAGAATGCCGTGCATCACCTTCTCCTTTATTTGCGTCATTCGACTCTCTTCCTGTTTTTTTTTTTATGTTTTTCTCTGTCAAGTTGGTCTCTTCAAGTTGGTACTTTTCCTTCAGGTACTCACATATTCGCCCAAGCTGGGTTTTTTCCTCTTTCTCCTGTTCCATCAGCGGTCTTGTCTTCGGGTTCTTTTCAAAAGATTTTAACATTTTAAATAGCATTAGCTCAGCTTTCTCCTCCACACAAGTGAGTCCTCTTCCCAGTTGGTCGCGCTTCAGAAATAGCCGGTCCATATTCGCCGCGTTCCTTGTCACCTTGTACTCTCTCAGGATCTTCCCTAACTCCTTGTCAATCGTTTCATATTCTTTCGGCTTGAAAGGTAGGAGACCTACATAGTAATTGAGTAACGAGAGGGCAAATTCGTTGATTCCTCTAAATAGGTTGGCAGCATTTAGCTTTGTCTTGCAAAGCATTCTCGTTCTTTCGGTGGCCTTGTTGGTGACGATGGCCTTGTTCTCATCTTTCACCACATTTTGTGAGTCTTCCAGGATGCCCAGATACTTGTAACCTCTGTGATCGTCCACCATCCCTCCGAAGACTCCACTGTTCCCGACGTTACTCGCCAACTTCTGCTGATTCACCTTTAGTCCCATCTGACAGAGCGTTTTTTTTTGTTAGGCCACACAGCCTGATCAGTGTCTCTTCTGTGTCAGCCAATAATGTGATGTCATCGATGAAAATCAAATGGTTGCGTTCGATATTGCCCATCTGCAATTGTTCGCAGTTCTGGTTAAGTCGGCGGCTCAAGGGTTCCAACGCGAGGACGAACAGCAACGGTGAAAGGCTATCACCCTGGAGGAGTCCTTTGTTGACCCTCACCTGGCCAATGTCGCTCTGACGACAAACCAGGCTGGTGCGTTAGAAGGCAAGCGTTCTCTTGACGAACTTGATGATGTTCTCCGGCATGCCCAACTTCGTAAGTACGGCTACCAGGTAGTCGTGTTTGACGCTGTCATACGCTTTTTGGGTATCAATCCAGGACGTAAACAGCTCGTTGTTGTGCTTTTGGTTGAGCACTTTGTTGAGGAGGGCTTGCCGTTTGGCACCTTGGCAGCCTCTTCGAGTACCCATCTGGTTGGCCGAGATCACCTCATTCACCTCGCACAGGTCCGTCACCAGGGCTGTGACAACCTTGCTCAGCAGCTTGTAGATGTTAGGGAGACAAGTTATGGGACGTAGCTCTTTGCCTTTGCTTGCTCGTTTCGTCTTCGCGATAAGGTACGTCGTGCCCACGTACAGTCGCCCGTCAATCTGTTCGGGGTCCTCAACTGCTTTGACTAGAAGGTCGGTGAGACGAAAGTGGAGTGCAGTCAGCTTTTTAATGAAGAAGCTGAATACGCCGTCGGGCCCTGGTGTCTTCCAGTTGGGTAGGGACTTGATCTTCTCCTCGATGACCTTCTTGACTTTCTCCTTCTCAGTTTCGGTCTGAAGCTCCACTGGGTCCAATAGGTCAATCAATTCCTGGTGCTCCCCTTCTTCGTCATCGGTCTCCCAGATACCTCTCCAGAAAGTAATCACCTCATCAACATCGATGTTCTCGTCAATCTTCTTCTGGCCTTCGTCAACTCTCCGGTAGAAGGTGGACCGATTGAACTCGAACAGCTTGTTCGTTCTCCGATACTCGGTCCAGTTAGCCGCAATCATCAGTTTTTTTTTTCAAAGACCGCCCTTTTCTCTTCGATCTGGTCCTCAAGCTTCTTCAACTGGTCCTCGTTGTTCGAGTGGTACTGATTGGCTTTGCAAATTCGCTTTAGTGCTCTCGAGGGAGCCTCGTTCTGTTTGTGACTGGTGATGATTTGCAGCTGTTGACTAAACTTCTCGATCTTTTTTTTAATAGACTCCTTCCAGTTCACCTCTTTCTTTGGCTTCTTTGTAACCTCCTCATATGTCAGCTGGCAAGCGTAGATCAAGTCATTCAGCTCTGCTAGAGTATTTGCCTTCTTTTCCAGCTCCTCTCGCTCAATCACCAGATTGAGCGTCTCGATGACCTGATAGTTTACTTCCTGACTGTATACCTTTATTGTTCTTCTTCGGTCAGTTTGTTGATTAAGGGCCAGTTTGATGTTATTGGACAGCAGATTCTTCACATTGGTGTACAGTTGGCTGTTTGTTATGGTCGCTGGCAACGGCCGTTCTCTTTCTTCGTTCACCTGACCATTGCCCGATTGAGTAGGCAGTTGTCGATTTTTCCACCGGGTATACTTGTTTTTCATTGTTGTCGACGTTACATTCTGGTTATGCTTCCGATTATACTCGATTGTTATTTTTGGCCACCAATCGTTGGGCATCCGTCCATGTGGTCCTCTACTTCGCTCGATCACCAGGGCCAACCATCCTTCTGGTGTTGTCGTCTCCCTGTCGGCTCGCCTCACGATCGCCGCAAAAGCCACTTCTCTGTCGCCGGATTCCTCATCATCATCGCCGTTCTGGTCGGTTGGTGGTTCAGTTGGTTGATGGTCATCGCCTGTTGGGTTGGCACTGTTGTTATCGTCGGGGATGTCTGCTGGGGTTGGTGCCGAATGCGTCGATGGCCGTTGCACTCGCGAGACGTCGTTGATTCCGGAGGGGTTTTCAGTTCCGACGCTCGGAGATTTGTTATTTTGCGTTCCCATCCCTGTTTGGCAGTGACACAGTCGTTGGTTTTTCGGCACACACCAGAAGACCAGCATCTCGACACTCACAAATTTGGAAACACAACCGCCTATGGACGTCTTCTTCTTCATCTTTATATAGATATGTTATAGAAGTGCAGTACTATTAGTCTAAATGGTTGTTCTAGCTGGAGGTTGCGAACTAATGCACGCAGTGAGCTGGCACGGCGTTCGACGTACGTCGACCTGCGTTCACTTCGCCTCTGCTGGGTTTTTGCCTGGTCCCCTGACAGCAAAATCACGATGATTAGTATAAAAAGAAAATTTTTGATGTCTCACTGAAAGCAGTAAGTTATTTTGATCTGAATATACAGCCCAAAAGGGAGCAAAAAAAAACACTACGTCAATGTAAAAAAAAAATCTAAACGGTTAATATTATTGTTTTTTCGAGTACTTGTTTATAATGTAGACAAACGATTTTCGAGCCAAGAAAGAAAGGATAATGCGCAAGAGAAATAGTAAATATGCCGGACCGCCAAGTTTACACTGCTACCCAATAGATGGCGCCAGTGTGTCCTCTCGTTGTAAGAGGTTTTAAGGAACCCAGTTTTAAGAGGTCGCAAGAGTGTGAACGGGCCTTTAGAGAACCATGCAGTGAACGAAAAACTTAACAGTTCATGCGTTCTTGGCATTCAATACGCTGTTCATCAGGTTGTCGGCAGGCCTCTTCACGATGTATAATTCGTGCATTGCTTTGGTATTTGTTGATTTTTCTGGAAACAGGTGCCAGCAGGTACGGGCATAGACAATGGTAATTATATTCGTGCATCGGTACAGCTTTTTTTGTTATTTTATTTTAAAGCTTGCAATTTAGTTTTGAAAGAACTTCGTGGTTCCCATGGCAAAGTTGCAAACATTATATTGGTGCGCTCAAAACCAGTCTAAGGTCAGAACTAATGCCAAGGCATCTAAAAAGAAATAATGTTACCAGAAACAATGTCATTTGTCATGTTGTCAAGCTAGGCCTCGCAAATGTTAGCCGAATCGGGTCCACTAATGCTCACCATGTAGGAGGGTGTCTTTAGTGCCCATGCTTGTTGTTTAATTAGACCTTTAACATGATTCAATACAACGGAGGACTTGCACTACGAATGCGTTTTCTAGTTAACGGTGGTGTTCTTGTTAACAAACCACTGTATTAGGTGGGTAGAAAATAAGAGTGAAGAAGTGAACTTTGGTCTTTAATGGCAAGTAGGTTCATATTGAATCATTTTTGCTTCAGTGGAGGCTCAAGTATGCACGACACTGAAGGGATTCTCCTTTCAGTCGACGGAGACAAGGGTACCACAAGAGCCAGCGAGGAAAAGGGAACGGGACCTCTTGGTGTCAACGCCTTGCCGCCTGCGTACGCTGTGCCCCGAACCGTGCAGTTTTTGCCCAGGTAAACAATTAGGCCATTTGAAAGTTTTGCGGATAAAAAAAAAAACATGACTCACTTGCATGTCTTGCTGTAAACAATCCAATGCAGCACTGAAATTTGCGAGTCGCAGATAATGTCACTGGTAGGATAGATAACCTCTACATTCTTAGAGTTCTGTGGACTAAGGGGCTGCCCAAATATTACACAGCAGGGTGGCGCCCCGCTACAAAGCACCCGCATGTGTCGTACCATAGCCTCCTTTATACTGACAAAACCTGGCAGATTGCCAAGAGAAGCGGTCGCCGAAATGGAAAAGGTGGAGTGGCATACAACGGAGAAGTCTCTCGCCGCAGCGGACGCAAAACACGAAAGAAGTACGTTTCGGGTCCTCGCCACTGCAAAAGCTGTGTGCTGACGTCCAGGTTCCCCGAGGAATGGCTCTATAATGCTCTGTGCTACCAAATCCTCACGCTCCAAATCTGTGGTCAGGCACTCTATGACTCCGTCGTCGAACTGGCAGGCTTTGTGAGTATAAAGGTGCTATGGTCATACTCTAATCCACTTTACTTCATTTTTTTGCAGGGGGAGAGCATCCTTTTGTTTGCATTCTTAAAAAAGAGGGTTAGACTGTTATGATTACATTGGTGCGGACAATCACTAACATGCTCTGTTTGCTGTCGTCGAGGCCTACGCTGTTCTTATCAATGCCGATCTTCGCAAAAGAAAACAAGATAGGGGAAGGGACAAGAGCGGAGGAAAGCCGTGCCGTTTGCGTGGTCGATGTAACTACTCATGCAACTCGATGTAACTGTTCTTCGCTATGCCAATCTGTAAACATGTTTTTTTTTAAAGCTGGAGGCCAAGTGAGATAAGTGTCATCCGCTGTCTTCTCAACTGGTTATTTCAATATTTTATTACGAGTACTTGGCCATGACTTAAAACAAACCAAAGACAAGATTCGGGCTCATATTCGAAAGCGGTTCTTTCCTGCCAAACTTCAGTAACATTTATCTAAGCGAAGATGATAAACAAATTACTATTAGTGTTAGTGTCCCGCCATTTCTGCATGCAAAAGATGCCTATGTCGGTACAGCACACGAAAAGTTATAGGATACTTTGTAATGCAGAGATGCATTATTTTGTTACTCAGATGGAAAATTGTGATGATTACTACCTTGTAGTAGGCCTTGTACATGAAGCGTTCCCTCTCATGCACACAGATGTTAAAGCAAGCTTTTAGCCCTCTCTAAATTCCATCGTGGCTTGCTTTCGTTACAACTAAAAAGGGAGCACAATAAGACGGGGACGAGAAAGGAAGAAACAAGTGCTCACTACCAACTAGTTTATTCAGAAAAAAATGTCTTCCCTTCCTTCCTTGTCCCTGTCTTAATGTACTCTTTTTTCATTCCAGCCACGAAGCAGCTTGCCCAGCAAAGAATTTTATAATGCTTTCATTGACTGTACTAGACACTCTCAGTAGATAAGCCTCAATCTTGCCTAGCACCTAGCTTATGCAGGGTGCTGCAGAACAGGTACAGCTAGACTTAGTACCCTCCCCTCTTTCCTCAGTAAGGACCGTGCCCCTTGTGCTTCAATTGCTCTCAGTGCACTTACTGATTTATTACTTACGTTCCCTTTGAGCCTTAAATTGATATTCTTTTAAAAGAAAAAGTAGACAGTAGCAGCAGCAGCCTCCCCCGCCCCTCCACTCTCTATCTCTCTCCATGGGAATATTTTTGGTTCCTCCTGATGGCTAAAATAATTTTGAATGCAATGGTCTGCATTTTTGTGGTGTCCATCTGTTACCTGATACATCATCAGGGTGTCTACCAACCTGAAATTCTCAGGGAAATCGTCAAAAAGTTGGCTTCATCAGGGAAAATGACCAGTGAAAGTGGAACGGCGATGTGGAACAAAGCTTGACGGTTGCGCGTTGGCACGACTATGCTGAATAACGTTTCCGAATTATGATCCTTCGACCCAGAAGTGGTCAGGAAGTTTTTATCAAAATAGTCAAGGGAAATTCGTAGAAAAGTCAGGGAATTTTAAATCAGTAATTTGGTAGACACCCTGATGCACTGGTTCCACCGTACGAAACACTTCACAATCAAGTGAGAATTGGGGAAAGCGAAATATAGAAAGGCAGCAACGGGCGTCTGCCTCACTTGCCTTCACTCTGCTGCATGGACTTTCCATCTATGACACAGTGGGCACTTAACATGTCCTCGACAATTTTACTTTGCTCACCTACAACTTCGTCTGACTTCCAGAACTTATTTCTTATCATTGGCATTTTTTTTTCCCAGGACCCAGTAAAGACTTTCGGGAACCCGACGTTACGTTTCACTGGAAAGCACCCATGGACATCTGGCAGCATGTGCGTTGTCTGCGAGGACCTATGAATCGACGTCCTGGACTTTTCAGCAGGAATATCTCGGGTATTAGCCATGTACTGAGCGTAGAAAGGTCAGTATGTGGGGGGGAATCGACAAAGCACACTTTTTGTGCTTGAGCACCTCATGGGTAAAAAAATACAAAGATTTTGGTAAGAGCTATGAAAGTTGTGACAGCACTCGGAGCACATTCCTAGAACAGGGAAAAAGAATTACCAATAACGGTTACGGTTTTATGTTTTCCATATGTATATGGAAAACATGTGTTTTCCATATGTATTTCCATATTCCAGCTATAATACAAAGGTTTGTGCGTTCCATTGTGTATCCAAACTTCTGTTAGATTTCTTTTTTTTTGTGTGTATCTGTTGATCTGAGGATCCAAATCATAAAAGAAGAAACTGCAGAAAGAAAAACAAAGCTTTGAAAAAACAGCAAGTAGGCAAACCAAGCCTTTAGGAAACTTATTGTAATTTATTTTTATTCTAATTTAATCCTGCAACACCAAGCAGGCAAAGCAAGCCTTCACAAAACTTGTCATTGTAATTTATTTTCATTCTTGTCTAATAATTAAGCCAGTTTTGTGTATTAGTATAATTTCTTATGATGTCATTTGTTTAGTTATTGTGATAAAACACCTGTGATAAGCCGAAGCAGGCTTTTGAGCCAATATGTATCACATTAGTTTCTAATAAAGTAATTGTATTAAATACTTGTGGTTTGTTTTGCAGTACCTGCATGGTAGGACTCATGAAGTTGCATGTGCACAAATGGCAGTGATATAAGCTGAGACAAAACAGCTATCTTTATTGTTAATTTTGAAGATTCCTGCAATTTATTGCCACCCACCTGTCCACGCAAAGCAGGCATGAAGCAACAGAACATGCTGGTTCACACCAGCTCTTTCCAATAGTCCAGACGTGTGATAAAAAAAGTATACAACCTATTGTAAATGATAAGTGTAATCAAACTAATAGAAAGTTGAGCTGCCGATTAAAAAAAAACTTTTACTTTTTTTTGAAGTCTGCAAATTCCAATGTAACAAAAGAATGCTGTCCTGAAAGCTTCTGTTGTGTTTCATGATAAATTTTAGAGCAGCATTCAGTTCAGCATCGTTAAGACCATCATCATTCATTTTTTTCATGTTTCATTAAAGGAAATTGTAAGATATTAGTTCTGCATTTTGACGTTTACACTTGCAGACAATTGATGTTACCGCTTCTTTTAGGTGGAATCGAAGTTTCCATTTCAACTTTTATACTTTCACACAATTGATGTTAATACTCTTTTTTTAGGGAAATTCAAGTTGAACCTCGCAGGCGGCAAGAAGTCTCCTAACGATCCCAATGCCTCCCTTTGTTCAACAAACTGACACTAAACTAGGGCTGCTATACTCCAGACAAAGTGAGAGTCAGCACTGACTATCATTTGAAGAGTCGCTCAAACACTCCCATGACTCTTTTGCCTATGGAGTCACGGGACTCTTCATGAAAGGAGGGTCCTCACAACTCTTGTTAAAGAGTCACGGGGATTACCAGGAAGGAGTCCTGTGACTCTTTTTCTCCGTTGGATAAGAGTCGTTAAAGAGTCGCAGTTGACTACGTCAACTGAAGTCGCCCATACACTACCATGACTCCAGTGTGATGAGAGTCGCAGGACTCTTTTTTAAATAAGAGTCAAGTGACTCTACAAACTGGAGTCGTGGAGGAGTCAAATCTGTAGCGCGCAAAGACCCCCCACAGGGAGTCGTGGAGACTCTCTTTAAAAAAAGAGTCGAGGGACTCTACAAACTGGAGTCGTGAGGAGTCAATTCTGCGGCGCGCCAATACCCCCCAAAGAGAGTCATAGCCACTCTTTTTTTTTAAGAGTGGGAACCCAGCTGGGCAGGAGCATCGGCCGGAGCTTGTCGGACACTTTGTTCGTTGTCGTTTGTCTCGGCGAGTTGATTTCACACGCTGAAGCCTTCATTTGAGGCCGGTCTAAAGCGACCTCAGAGTTCAGTGTGGTGTCTCACGTAGGTATTGAGGAGTTTCAGCGACGGTGTCACCGCCCTGGCGGCCGGTCGCCGAAAGAGAAAGAGGGGGATAGGTTCGCTGCGCGTTGGCTTTGTGTAAAGTGCGTTGGCCGCGAACGTAGGCTTATAAACTTTGGCAGCAAGAATATTTCGCGGCTCTAGAGTTCCGGTACGAGCAACAGAGGTGACACTGATCTGCTACGACTAACTACGACCACCCGCCGCAGCGATGCAGGCGTCGAAGGAGCGCAACCTGTGTACTACGCAGTCAGTCGCCGTTGCAGGTCGTTTGGCATTCGGGGCTCTCCGCCCCAGGTTCTTCGTTTGTACTTGGAACCGAGTATTATCTCATGTGCTTGTGTATGCGCTCAGTGGCTGGATGTGGAGCTCATAGAGCAGTTCTTCAGACTCAACAGCGACTCAAAGTTGACGGCGGAGGGACTTGCAGCAACGCTTTCGGTTGGTGCACGGGTGTGACGACTACACGGATAAACTTTAAGATTGCTGTTAGCAAGGTGAGCCATAGTCGCTTTATGTTGACACGATTTTAAGGGTAAGTACTCCGTGCAAAGGCGAATCTATCGCGTTTATAATCCACATTTGTTTTTGTTGTTTTTATCACGCACGACCGACTACTAAGCAAATGATTCTGTACCGATCACGGAGTGAATGTCTTCGGCCTTACAATGCGGAACGCCCAATAAAAAGTCATGTTCATACAGCGAGAAAACTTTCCTTTCGAGTGACCTCTTTTGATTGATAATTTCTCCCGTATCTAGGTGCTTTAATCAACACGATCGATTAGGTTTGCTTCCCTTGTTAAGACATTTTGCTGCCACATGCGGCAATAATGCTTGGCACGATGTATGTCAGTGGTGGTATTGTGAATTGCTTTACTTCCAAAGCTAAAAGTGTAACAGGTGGGACCATTCAGTTTCCTAAAAATGTGCTCATGTCGGAATTTCGTAGCATAACTAGCGTTTTACGTTTAAGATTGATAAGAAACATGTTCATGTGATGATGCATGTCTACAGCATAAGCTTTGCAGATCCAGAATGGGTGTGTTGTAGGCTACAGCCTCAAGGTTTTTAATGAGCCAAATTGGTGATTACACGGGAATAAATATTGTGGTGGAAAACTGACCATTGACTCGGTGGGTTTTGATCGTGCCCATTGGTATGCTGTTGGCAAATTAGATGATGACACTCCTTTTCCCTGACCATGTGGCTTTAAGGGACATCGCATCTAGATCTGCTTAAATATATTTATTTCAAGGTTCAGTCGACCCCTCTGCATCATAACAGAAAGGCAGTCTAACGCCACAACAAACAGCGGTGAATATACAATGCATAATAACAGGCACCAGTGTCCAGGCGTATAGTCCGCAGAAGCCAATTTGAGCCTAAATTTTTTTTATTTAGATAGCTTGCATTTATTATATAATCTGCAGGGCCCGATTTCCGCACCCAGTGCATAGTCTGCCAAGCTGGTGCGTTGTGTCTTCGTGCTTTTTTTTCTGGTGGCATTTTCTTCAGACGTTCTTCGGCGAACGCTCTGTTGAGCCTGAATAACTGCTCTTGAGGCCCATATCCAGCCACTGAGCACACACACAAGCACAAACACAAAAATAACACTCGGTGCCAAGTACAAACGAAGCACCTGGGCGGAAAGCCGTGAATGCCAAACGAGCAGCGTCGGGTGACGGCGACTGACTGCGTCCCGACGCCTGCATCGCTGTGGTGGGTGGTCGTAGTTAGTCGTATAGCGAGATGATCTTCACTTCTAGCAAGAAATCTTGCCATACCATAGTCAAGATATGTGTGCAAGTGTTCGACGACGTGGGTTGTCTCACACTGGTGCAGCTGTCATTAAGAAAGGTACATATCAACAATGTTTGCACGTTTGAGGCTGAAACTATGACGCATACTTTATCTAAACCTAAATTTATCGGTCTGCGGCTACAAACATTTTCGTTGACGTTGCTTAGATTATGTAACCATTCAGGCCTCGCATTAAATGGTGTTGCGAACTCTTCGATTGTGTATGAAAACCTATTTTTTCCCTAATAAAAGACATTTTCAAAAGGACACGTGTCTTCGGCTGACACATATCTTCCAATTTACAATGCAGAGGCAAAAAGAAAATCAACTGTGTACATCTACCACTTAGCATAAGCACCTTTTGCCATTCATTCTTGAGCACACTTAAATATCAACTTAGGTTGCTCTTGTTTTAGAACTTTTGCCCTGTTTTGTAAAAAGAAAAAAGTTAAAAAAGCTACACACAGCAAATATCACCGTGGCACATACAACTCGAACGACCGATGAGACTATTGCTATTACAGTAAAGCTTTCCACAAGAGCCAAAAGGAGGCTTGTAGGGGTGCACAAGCACATCGAAATGAGATTGCCGCTTCCGGGGCTTGTTTACATTATGCGTAAACACAGGACGATCGGCGACCAGCTGATCGCAATATAAGACCAAGGATACCGATGTTTCGATACATAGAACGCAGGATAAAGACCTCAATCGTTCCTTGTACGCCGCTTCGCGGCGTCCGACTATTCGCTAATGTGTCATTCGGTGAAACGTGGGCGTTCGCTAAAATGTCATTCGATCAAGTGAGTGCCTCCCCTTGTATGCTGTAGCTGTCATACTTTCCATCCAATCGCTTTTTAGCACAATTAACTAGAACAACCGAAGAGTTCACAACTCCGTTTAATGCGATGCCTGAATACAAAAACGAGGCATTTGTATCGGGTCGTGTTTAGCGCCTATTCTGAGTGACATATTTTTAGCCCATCAAGACAACGTCCTTTCGGACCGCCTGAGTGGTTTTAATGGTTTCAATGTAAAGAAAGTTTTTAGGTATGTAGATGATTTTTTAGTCTTTCTTGACCACGACACGTCCGGGTTCACTCGGTCGTCGACTGTCTCTTGACCACTTTTGGAGACGCTCTATCCCCCCTCCAGCTCACGCATGAGCTTCCAATAGATAACGTCATTCAGTTTCTAGACCTCAAGCTAACCCTGTCCAGTCATCATGTTTGTTGGACCTACCAGCCTAGGGTCAATAAGCCCCTGTTGCCGTATAAGTCATCCCATTCTAAACTCGTCAAAAGGGGGATTGGGAAGTTGTGCTTTCCGAACGCCCTTCGTAGATCGTGTATCCATGTGACACATTCGGGTCTGGGGAAGCAGTGGGAGCGCTTGTTATTCGCCGGTTATCCCAAGAATCTGCTGGTGTCTGTTGCGGAAGGCGTTTTCAGGGGTCTGAGTGCTCAAGATAACTCTTCTCCGGGGTTAGTCAAAGAGAATCAAGGTAAACAAAAGATAGCGGTTGTCCCCTATATGCACAAAACTGCGCACAACCTTAAGAAAATAGCTGACCGAGTGAACACGAAGGTTGTTTTCTCGGCTCCGGAGAAGCTAGCCAGGCTGTGCAGATTAACGAACCCCTTTCGCGGAGGTCCCTTGTGCTGTGGCAAGAAACATAGAAACCCATTTGTCGGTTGCGCAGAGGGAGTCGTGTACGTGATTCCGTTGTCATGCGGTAAAAAATACATCGGGCAAACAGGCAGATGCCTAAATGATAGGTTACGAGAGCACAATTTGAATGTTAATAATCACCGTGACGGTCATCTTTCAGTTCATTGCCACGATTGTGGGTGCAAGCCCTTGTTCAGCACGTGCGCGATTCTATCCAGACACAAAGATAAAACGGTCAGAGAAATAATGGAAGCAGACTTGATAAAACAGTCTGGAGCCACTGAATGGTTACATCATCTAAGCAACGTCAACGAAAATGTTTGTAGCCACAGACCGATAAGTTTAGTTTTAGATAAAGTACGCCTCATAGTTTCAACGCGTGAGCATTGTTGATATGTACCTTTCTTTGGACCCGCGTACATTCGGTTCAACCTGATGACAGCTGCACCAGCGTGAGAGCTCACGTCGAACGCTTGCAAACATATCTTGGCTATGGCAAGATTTCTTGCCTTCGACTGGCTTGAACACTTCATTTGTAGCATCACAGTAGGTCTTGCTTAAAGCGATGATCGTCTCGCACACGGCAACAAACAGAGAACGACGTGCTTTGTTTAATTTATACGCTACCGGTCTACGGGCGTCGCAAATCTATCCCCCTCTTTTCCGCCTTGTTAGATCGATCGGAGCACCCCCTATATTCGCTGAAACTCCTCAATAACGTGAAAATACGGAGGAACGGTGTGCATTTCGCTGGTGATCGACGGGGATGTGGCCACGAAAGAGACAATCGGTCCTGCGTTGCTCGGACATCGGATTGATTCGGATACCACTAGGATAAATTTTAAGGCGACGTTTCTATGCTCTTGTTGACCATTGGAATCTTCGAGGTCTGCAGTGAAGTGTTTGCAATGTATCTGGATACACAGTTTAGCTACGGAAATTGCACGAGTCCTGCTTGGCAGTGTGCAATCGTGGTGCCGCGTCGTTCAAATAACCGAAGGCTCACTTTGGTTGCGCGGTGCACCGGAGAGCTGCCTTGAAGCTTGTAGTTCCCGTGTCGTGCTAAATGATACTGTGCTGCTTCCCAAATTGTTCCGGCGTAGACGTGCACTTTCACGGAGCACAGGTGTTGCAGTGGGCATTGATTCCGCTGGTCTGTTGCACGTTTCACCGACACAAACGT
The DNA here is from genome assembly GCA_013358835.2 of Ixodes persulcatus. NCBI lineage: Eukaryota > Metazoa > Arthropoda > Arachnida > Ixodida > Ixodidae > Ixodes > Ixodes persulcatus. Next base: position 181,259 of record JABSTQ010010354.1, read on the forward strand.
TTCATCAACACTCGTTACGCGAATTGCAAGCTGATAGATATTTCATCGCGCGAGTTACCTACCCAGCTCACCCGTTCACGCCACTTTCCGGCGACAGTCTGCAGCAGCTCATTACCAGGAAAGTGGTCCCACACCCATTTCAGTTCAGTTTGTCCACCGCAGTCACCAAACCCCGAAGGAGAGGATTTATTCGGACTGGATGCCACTAAAGCAATGCAGCTTCTTTAGTGGTCCGGATAGACTCTTCTGTCAGTTTTGTTATATTGTCACGGATGGTTGTTCCAGTCCTATCTTCTCCCAATATTTACTATTCTAGAAAGTTCCAGGCCATGCGCGGCTGTCATCGTATGTTCTGGTGGATGTGCTGGGTACTTTAGCCATAGCCCTTCACTCTGTGTGCACCCTGGCGGCTCCTCAGCTGAGTTGCCCGATAACGGGCACGGGTGGCAGACTATCCCGCGTCTTAAACCCCCGGTGAGCCATGAACCAAGTCCTAGCCCGAGGCCGGCAGGAAAACCTCAAGACGAGCGAGTACCACAAGAACGAACCTCGCCAATACACCACGAAGAACCTGAAATCCGAGCCAGTCGCAGTTACCAGCAAGAACCACCGGAATTCGGTCTTTTGCCAGAAAAAACGCAGCTGACTAAGCCAACAATGACAAGCCTGTAACAGTAAACCACGTCCGATCCCACAATTGTTTGCATGCCCGTCGCACCTCACACTCCAACGCAGTTTCACGCAAGGTGTGTGAAGACGTCGAGGTCTGGATTGAACAATACGACCGTGTCGACCGCCACAATGGGTAGACAGACAACGAGCTCCTGCAGAACCTATACTTCACGTGGAAGAAACTGCCTGGTCGTAGGCGTCCGCAAAGGAATGCCAGGGGGGGGGGGGCAGTTGCCCCCCTCCCTGCAATTTTGAGAGGGGTGCAAGAGGGGGAGGAGGGAGCTGCACCCACACCAGTTAAAGGGTACTCCGGCGTTTTTTTAGCTACCCAAACTAACTGCATTTTTGAATACCATGAATTTACTGTTCTCAACAGGTTATTTAGTATCTGGAAGTTCAAAAATGGCTGTTAAAAAAAGCAAACTTAAACGGCATAAAAAAGGCGCCAACAAAGCTTTGATTACGCCGCGAAACCGGCGAAATTTGCTTTTGACGACGTGTGCCTTTTTCCTGCGGCACTTCGCTTCCGTAAACATTTCCACGTGTTTTCAACGGCAAGACTCACGGCATACAGAGGGTTTTAAAGAACTACTTCGGCGAATGATGACAAACAAGTAGAAAGTGTCTTCAGCACGCTGCCGCCAGCCTCCGCAGCGCTCCAAAAACGCAATTTTTCGACATGCAAGATGGCCATCCCGGGCATCACCCGCAAGATCGGGAAGCGCGATCCAGCAATTGTCATAGAGATTAGTGGTTTGTAGCCCCAAATCTAGGGTGCGGCCGTGAAAGAAAATAGAGAGTAATGTGGAAACGTGCTCGGGGGGAAAAATAGTCAGCATCGAAAACATTCCTGGGGGGGAGGGGGGGGGGGATGAAGAAGTGTGCACCCACCTGGAGAAAGTTTTGCGGACTCCCACGTGCCAGGCACTGGTTTGAGAACCATGAATCCTCCTTAACGTCGTGGGAAGTTTGCAAGATCGAGCTGAAGCGCATGTTCGTCAGCCAACATCGACGAGAGAGAGCCGCATTCCTGATTCTGTCGAGGACACGGCCCCAACGAGAGCATCACCGCCTTCGTAAAGGATGTTTTGTGCCTGATCGAGCACCCACTCCGACCCTGATGCTACAGAAGACAAGAAACTAAGTATTCCATGTCCCTAATGTGAGAAACACCTTCGGCAGCCTTGTCCGCAACCCCCCCCCCTCCCCCTCCCCGACAACAGTCAAAGGGTTCATATCACCGAGGCTTCCAACATTGAACGTGCACTGCATGCCTGAGCCTGTCACAATCAACAACATCCCGGCGTCTCGACACTCCAGTCGTCCAGCGGCAACTTCAACGCCAGCCTCCCAGGCATCCGCGACATCATCCACGACATTGTCCAGGGGAGATCAGGAAGCTACTTCCTGCCATCAGTAGCCCGGCTTTTATTTGGATTGCCGAGATTATTTCGGAACAAGTTCGACAGGCATTTCAACCGGAGACTTCTGCGAGCGAAGCGGCATCTGACGAACCGAGGGCGACGTACGCCACAATGGTACAACGACCGCCACCGGCTGCCCCTTAGTATTCAATGCCAATTCAATGAGGCACCCCAACGCCGAATCATTGCCGGCATCGGGTGTAGGTCTGCGTTGAACAAAGTACACCGAGGAAAACGGAGGTGTTGCGAATGGCCCACCGAAAACCACTCTGTTACCACTGCATGAGGCCGACCATGTCTAGCGGAGCTGCCCGTACCAATGATTAAAGGGGCTATGCAACAATTTTTTTACTATGCGCAAATACCACTTAGAACGGATCCCTGACGTTAATGACCTATGAAACACGCGTTCGTTTTTCACATCACGCAATAGAAGTCCAAGAAACAAATTAAAGGAAAACGAGCAGCGTTCACGCCCTCAACTCGCAGCCAGAACAAGCGGCCACATGATCTGGAGCCGATTATATGCCGCCAATGTTGATCATAGCCACGCGCTGGGGTTGGAAAAGCACAGGACACGCGCTGAGTTCCAGACATTGTTATGGCTCGGCTATTGTCGTCGTTGCAGCGATTGGACACGGGACACTACCCGAATGCTTCTCGAGCTATCAATTATCACGAGCCCAAATCGAGTGCCCACGCAATGCTCGGGTCCAATCTATGAACCGCATTCAAATATCGTCATATGGGTGTACTGCGATCCCCACGTTACGTCATCGAATTTTGCAAAGGAGAGATTGAATGAAAATGATCGCTTTTGTCCTTGAAATTACACCGCAACAAAGGAGTTTCTTGGCCAGTGGCATTGCGTGCCAGTATCCTTGAGTCCCACTAGTGCCAGTAAGCTCGTGTAAAGTGAAAAACATTCCAATTGAATATTGTTGCACAGCTCCTTTAAGCCTGCGAGGGTTTGTGCCGAACGACTCTCGACCACGTCTCGAGGAGCGACCTCGGGACATTGAGGATTATCTTTGGTGGCCTTTGTCCCTGGTTCCGACATTACCCCGAAGCTCCTGATCCCCATCACCTCGACGGGAAATAAGCACAACAAAGCAGCTGGTGAGCGGCAATGCAATGGCAGTTGATTTCGTGTCGGTTGTCGTCCAAGACAATACCTAATAATTTGCTGACAACAATTTTGTGTGTCCACTCCACGAAGCACACAATTTCCAACTTTGAGGGAGAATGCCGCTGAGTGACTTGAAGAAATAGAATGGTTGTTCTCAAAAGTGGACACCAAGCATCACCCGACTTCGCTTTGCCACACGAGACTTACACAAGTTGCAGTGGTCGCGGGATGCAGAAGAAATCGCCATTCCGAAATGGAAGTGAACTGGCTAGGATAACAAACAAACATTGTTGCCAGCCATCAAGTTAACGGTACAGCAAAAGGCACAGCCACGTAAGCAATATATGCCCAAGCTTGCTGCATGTGTTGCTGCATTTACTGTGGACGCAGAAAACTACCAGGGAAATTTGCGGATTAGAAGCCAGCTCTGCAGCTTCAGTGCATCAGACGTCAGTGGCCGCACATGACGTATGATTACAAGACGGCATCAGTCAGTTAAAGTTGACACTCGACCAAACTGAACACCGACGTGCCTGGAGCGTCATCCGACAACAAGGAGCACAGGTACTATGCCTGACACGAGACTGTCGCAGAAAGAACTCGTTGTGGAACCCTGTACTAAGAATCAATAATTATGTAATCAAGTGAAAATAAACATATTTGACACACTAACCAAATAAACATCTTTCCGCTCGCCTTTACGCCTTCAGATCTGGACCTTTTGAGGACACTCGCATCTCTGACTCCTCAATATTAATTAATAGGACATACGAGACTGGTAGATTTGTTGCATAGTGCTGCACTCGTGCCACCTCTCCTGAACATGTGGTGCATCTGAAAAGCAACTCCAGTGATGTGAAAATCTTATATAATTTATTCCCTCTAAGGGCCTTTGCAGGCGTTGCAGAGAGAACACTTAAAACAACACGCATGATAATAACATCAAAGCACACTAACATTAATGAGCGCAAAACGGGCCCAGCTACCAATAATAAATATTACACTCGTAAGAAATAATTATTGCTAACTTGTTAATTGCAAAAACAAACACACCTCTGAGCATCTAGTTTAAAAGTATGTGTTGATGCATTGTTATACAGCAGGACACTTCCTATCGGGAGTACTCACTGGGGGTCATAGCTGAGCTCGCCGCTGCTTTCTTACCACCGGGGAAGAAAGAGAGGGGAAAGATGCTTTTGTGCGAATTTCTATTGGCAAGTTCATCTTCTATATTCTTCTAGAGTGAGAATAGCGACGTTTGGGGAAGCCTGGGACCTACAAAGGAGAGTCCCGGTGATAAAAGAATTTCTCCTTCCCCTGTTCTCTTGCGGTTGCTCGAGAGCTGACGGGAAACTCTTCCCGGGCATGCGCTGTGAGCAGTTACCTCAAATATGGCGTCCAGTGAATACCCTCTCTAAAGAGACTGTTGTGGTTCTGAGTGACGGGGACTAAACTTTGTTATGGTTAATTGTTAAATTACTCACTGGGAATTGATCCCAGGAGAAAAAAGACGAAGCCATTTTACCAGGAAAGTCAGAAATCACTCTATTAAAAAGAAGAAAAGAACAATAATACAGATATACGGTAAATGGCCAAGAGGGGATACGTTGTACCGCGCTAATTACTAAATTGTCCCTTAAAGCGACGGTGCAACGATATTCAGTTGAAATGTTTTCACTTTACACGAGCTTACTGGCACTAGTGAGACTCAAGGTTACTCGCACGCAACGCCACTGGCCAAGAAACTCCTTTGTTGCGGTGTAATTTCAGAGATAAAAGCGATAATTTTCACTCAATCTCTCCTTTGCAAATTTTGATGACGTAAAGTGGGGATCGCAGTACACCCATATGACGATATTTGAATGCTGTTCATAGATTGGACCCGAGCATTGCGTGGGCACTCGATTTGGAATCGTGATAATTACTAGCTCGAGAAGCATTCGGGGAATGTGGCCCGTGTCCACTCGCTGCAACGACGACAATAGCCGAGCCATAACAATGTCTGTAACTCGGCGCGTGTCCTGTGCTTTGCCAACCCCAGCGCGTGGCTATGATCAACATTGGCGGCATATAATCGGCTTCCGATCACGTGGTGGCCACTTGTTCTGGCTGCGAGTTGAGGGGGTAAACGCTGGTCGTTTTTCTTTAATTGTTTTCTGGGACTTCTACTGCGTGGGGTGAAAAACGAACGCGTGTTTCATAAGTCATTAACGTCAGGGATCCGTTCTAAGCGGTATTTGCGCAAAGTACAAAAATTGTTGCATCGCCCCTTTAATACAAGACCATCGCTTGCGGTGTCCCTATCGTTCCAATACACAGTTAGGAAAAGCACCCGAAGCGCAGTTCATAAAAGATTTCCCCGGTTCGTGGCGATGCGGCCGGCGGCATGGAAGTCCTGGGTCGATGGAGTGTCGTAGGCGTAGTAACCTCTGGAAAGATGCTTCGGCTTCAGCGTTCCAGGACCAGCGTCTTCTTGAAGGGCCGACGTGGTGACCGTGGAGAGGTTATGACCGCCGCCGCGGTCGGAGATGGCTGTCGGGCGACGGCAGGAGGACTTGGTGGAGGTCTGGGGCGAACCTCGGGTCTGGACGCGCGACGGCTTCACCTCCGCGCCCGAATCCTTCTGGTCAGCGAGGTCTTGCTTTAACCGCCGTGACCACCGGTCCTCCGAACGCCGCTCTGCCTACCAACACTGGCCGTCGTCTTCCCACGCTCCTCTTCTTCTTCTATAGCCCACTGCCCAGACCACGGGGCTCGCGTTGCACGAGTTCCGGCGCGTCAAATAAAAAATACCACCCGGTGTCCTACGCGCACATCACAGAGACCCTTTGCAAAACCCCATCAAGCAACACGACTGTCACTATTTTTTTTTTTTCGCCGTAAAGCACACGATTGGGTTCCAGTTCACGTCGAACGCTAATGCAGCATTCGAGTCTAATGGGTGCTGAACCGAGTTCACAATGCTGGCTGACATAACATTCTTGTCGAACAAACGCCCAAAGTATGAAGGCCTTGGGTAGTTAAAGTAGTAGCTACTGTAATTCGTTTCATCACATTTAAGTACCAGTGCGTGCATCCCTGAGGGGTGCTTTTCCTGAACAATTTCTCGCAGACCACCGCAAAAGGCGGCAATATTGTTTTATAACTCTTTTTTAGGTTGTACGCAGCGAGAGTGGGCAATTTATAACTTTGTCCGTGTTTTGACCAAACCCGTCGCGACTTTTTCCTTTCTTTTCAACTGTGACACATGGTTTTGCTTACTGCTGCTTGTCATTTTTGTTTTTCCGTCCTTTCCGCGCGGTTTGGTCGCAGAAAAGGACGATCGGGGTTATTTTTCTTAACAAGCTGCCTAGGCCTGCAATTCGTCCGACTAATAATAGTAGCAGCACAAAAAAAAAAAAAGAAAGATGCTTACAGCATTTAAGGTTTAGAATATGTATATAAACCAGGTTGAAAGTTAAGAAACCAGGTTGGAACAAGGTTAGAATTTATGAAAATGATTAAAAAATAAGATAATCAATATTTCTTCATTCATCCTTATCTGATTGGATGCGAAACTTGATCTCAGATGTACAGAGAACGGATGTTTCCAAACATTTGTGGGGTGAAGGATGGCAATTTCAAGGCAAAGTATAATAACCTATCCTCACTGAAATGCATAGTTAAATACAAATTAAAGCGGAGATAATAAAATGCACACATGATGATAATATAAAACAATGTCAGTGATGTAAGAAATAATAAATGTATTGTAAAAACAATTGCACTGTAAGCGACGGGTCGCGCTGCCCTCACGCACACCTTGTGTACTGATGATAATTACGTGTTTTCGACTAGAAATTACCGCGAATAAAAAAGTAACTTTGACTAGTTATTTCAGAAAGCAATTTACAGGCTCTCTCGATCATTTCATTTATGCCAAGCGCCTACGTATTAAGATGCAGCCGCCTGCGTTCACGGCAAAGAATATCCAGGATGTCCACCGCTTAAACTTCAATGTCGCAGTGAACATTCGAAAGCACTAGACCGAGCAGTTGCTCATTCGAAGTGGACGCTCTCAGGTATCTTTTCAACCGTCGTGGTAAAGCAGACGAGCGCTCAGCTTCCGCCGTTGTTACGCGCAGATTCGCTAGGATCTTGAGCAGACGATAGACGTTTGGGAATAGGGGCCTTGGGACAGAGAGCGACCGCCTGTAGCGCAGACGTGACGGGCGTTTCATGTTTCTCCCTCTTTCATTGGACGCCTCAAATTTCCCCATTTTTGGCGGAAGTTTTCATCACTTCGTGAAATTTCCCTCCATCGAGACGCCCGTCTCAATGGTCACTCAGGATGCGATCAAGTCCGTCTCGCTTTCTGCTTTGCATGTCTAGGTGGCATCCGATGCAATTCGTTATTAGATTAATCTTTCCGTTGCACGGAACATCAGAAACTCCGAAGAGCCTTCATATTCTCACTACGCATAGGCGCAAGGGTAGTCAACTTCATTTCCACGCTCGGCGTGTGGTTTGCGTCTTTGTGTGTGGTGTGTCATGTCATTTCTCCGAGTGACGGAACGACGAGTTCGGACTGACGACTTCTCATGGCCCGGAGGATATGCCGCTGCTGCCTTTGGACCACACTGCAAGATAAAGCGGCCTAGCAAAAAAAAAAAGACTGGCTTTCCTTCGGCATCTTGTTCTTTAGCACGAATTTGTTAAACCTTTAATAGGTAGTACATTTTGGTTTTGTGATTGTTCAGAATTACCCTCGTCCTTATATATGGGCCCCTAGTGTTTGTGCGAGGACGGTTGTTCAAATTGTTCTAATTTTTCAGCGTCAAGATTTTTTTTTTTTTTTTGCTGCTTAATTTCTTTTGACAGTACAGCCTGCCGGTAACAGCCAGGTGGCGCCAGTAGAGTGAGAGCTCAAGGTTACTTTCTGCCTCGGTGTAACTTGGCAAAGGGTGAACGATAAGCCACCCATTGCGTGTCGACGGCTTCGATATCCGCTACGTATACGAGCGCAACTCACGCATTTTCGGAGCATGACGCAGCGAAAAGCTTGATGGTTCTTCGCAGTAAAAGTGCACTCCGGTGATACGTTGTCACGTTCCGATTGGCCCGTCAGGCCGCAGCTTTCGCCGTACTTGCATGTTAATCGATTACGGCTTCCTGTCATACCCACTATTTCTTGCTTCGGACTCTAAGCTGTAGCGACGCCACCAGAGTAATAGTTGACGTTTGAACAATGCAGCTGCCACTCACAGGCATACCCAATGTTTCTTGCTTCAGTCGCTAGATAGCGCCAAACCGAACGGCATTACAGGATGCCTATAGACCAGCGTCCGAAATCCTAGCCCCCAGCGATAAAAATGTGAAACAATAACCTCAAGCGCACGCTCTTGTGAAGAGAGGGGCTGCGCATAAAACAAGGTTTTTGCTCTTTACAGCACCCTTGGCATTGGTGTTGTTCTTGGAGCTTCGTGACTATGCCTTTCCGATGTTCCCGCACAATGATATGTGCGATGGTTTCTACGAAAAACGGAGTCTCGTAAAAAGCATCCTTTACCGTGTCATTGCGTCAGCATAAACAAACATGGTGGCGCCCATGGAACAGAGCAGACACTGCTGTGTCTCGTAAGTCTCGCAAAAGTTTCACAAAAGTCTCGTAAAAGTCTCGTAAAAAGCATCCTTTACCGTGTCATTGCGTCAGCATAAACAAACATGGTGGCGCCCATAGAACACGCGTTGGTAATGCAATGCTACCTCTAAACGCGGGGTGTGTTGTGCGCTGTGAGGAAGCTTTTTAAGTTGGTGGGCGGCAACTACGACGACAGTAGGACAGGGAGCCACCACGCCCGTATTCCTGTAAATGAAGCCTGCTCCGTTTTGAAAAATGATAATGCAGCTTTACCCGTTTTATCTTAAAGGGGCCCCGCAAGGACTTTTTTACTTGTTTTAATTTGCACCCAACCTGAGCACATTGAACGTAGTAACTTAATGAAACCTTTCTTTTCGCGGATTTCGCTTTATTTTAAAAGTTATAGGCAAATTAAAATTACAAAAACAAGCAAAAAATAACCTCCTTTATGACGCCCTTGGTTGCTTGAGTGGCCGTGAACTAGAGGAGGGGTAGTGAGCTCAGCAAGCGCTCACGGCTGCCTCACTCCGTGTCGACGGCTCGGGAGGTCGCCACTAAAGCATGTTCTGGCTTGGCTGTATGAAGCGGGCAGCCAGGGCTGATCGAATTGCATTTGCTGCGCGATTAAACACTAAGTCGGCATGACACTTCATTGGCCACAAATGACAGCAAACACGGATGAGTTCAGAACAGAGCCACTTCGCGCTGCCATACCGCCAAAAGCCAAGCCGCAAGCCAAAGGTGCTCGCCGTTGGGAACGCTCGGAACCGGTCGGATCTTCCAGTCCATACGATCGCAGCGCCGCCGCTCATCGGTGCCTGATCCCACAACCCCTTTCTAGTATGCGCCGCCTTTTCCACCGCTCGGTGACGGGTATGTCGACGGGTTATTTCTTGTTTATGTACTTTCTAAACTGCATTTGTTTTTGTTTTTTCTGATCTAAAATAGGGAACAAAAACTACTTTTATAAATTGAAACGGTTCGCGCGATTCCACGTCAAAGTGTCCAACGAGACGAAATATCCAACGGGTCAGAATGTCCAATATTGGACATTTCGTCTCGGTGGACATTTCGTCTCGTTGGACATTTTGACCTGCTTGGAAATTTCGTCTCGTTGGACATTTTGACTCTTTGGGCATTTTGACCCGATTGGACATTTCGTCTCGTTGGACATTTTGACTCTTTGGACATTTCGACCCAATTGGACATTTCGTCTCGTTGGACATTATGACTCTTTGGACATTTTGACCGAATTGGACATTTCGAATCGGTGGACGTTTTCACCCGATAGAGTGACCTCTTTGTATCGTTGGCCCAGACTCTGGCACTGCATAATGCTGGGACGGACGTCTTTAGAATTCCGAATACTTACACGCGCCCCGGGTTTTCGCTAAAGCGGTAGTAGTGTGATGACTTGAAGAAATCTGAAAAACTTTTTTGTGAAAACAAAATATTTCTAATCGCAAAAAAAAACAAAAAAACTCATATACGTTGCAGACGCTGAAAGTCCACTAAAATGTAACCCTAGCGGTTGGAAGAAAATGTCAAATTTCAGATTTGTGCTCTGGTTAAAAGGTGGGGGGGGGGGGGGATTTTTCTTTTTAATTAACAAATGGGGCCCGTTCCCTGGGACAGACGCTATTCATCTTCATGTATTCGCGGGCTCTGTTGACCACCATTTCAGCACTTAAAATTTCTAAGCATTGCCTAAAATGAATCAGACTAAGCTATGTACCGAAAAATTGAGTTAATTGCTCCAGCCGCTGGAGTTATATACTGGCGGGGTGGTGCTGACCGCGATATCCAGCTTATTTTTGCGATGCTTAAAACAGGGTTTCCTTCCTTAAACTGCAAATTAGGAGACACCTAAGGCAATATAATTAAACGTGATGAATAACGGCAGCAAATGCAATAATAGATTTTGTAATTAGGATAAGGTGATTGAAGCAAAGATAACATAGCGCTAAGTAAAACTTTGAATTAGGTAGGTGGTTCATGACTAAAAGGAATGGAAAACGCAAAAAGGCACGAACGAAAAAAAAAGAAAAAAGGAAAGGTTGTGTTCTATATCTTTGTTTTCGTCTGCATCTTTTTGCCTCTACAATGTTATCTTATATTGAGCCAATTTTAATGTATAAAACCCAAGGAGGGTGCTTCGTGCCCAGGTCCACGCGGTTCACATGCGGACGTTTGCAGCAGAAGCGTTGAAAACGAGACTCAAGAAGAAATTACTCATTGCACGCGCATTCGTCATTACCTTATTTTAGTCGTCCACCCCGAATATTTCCCCCGGATAGGGCGAGCACATGAATACGCAGTGTGTACGAAGAAACCCAGCATGCTTCAGATTCGGCATCGCATACTTTGTTCGCTGCCATCCTAGCTTCCTTCCCTCGATAAAGGGGAAAGATGACTGCACCCTCGTTATAATGGAGGATTTTGAGGAGGATTTTGAAAAGATCAATACTGATGACGTTTGGCCCATGGGTTCGTTCTTCAGACAATTTTTTGGGCCATTACGGGTTGATGAGGACACTCCAGCTGCAGTGCCGCCCTAACAAAAAAGAAAAGTGTTCTTTCTTTATGAAGTGTTCTGTATTCTATCAAAACGTTTGTGGACTACGTACTAAGGCCAATACATGTTTTACAAATGTTGCTGTGAGTGATTACGACATAATTTCATTAAGCGAAACATGGTTGAACTGCTCTTTTTCATCATCTGACTACTTTCCTCCAGCATATACTGTATTTCGTAGGGATCGGAATTATGAAGGCATGTCGGCGAACTTCGGGGGTGGTGTACTTATTGCTGTTAAAAAACATTTGCAGGCGGTACGGAGATTTGACCTTGAATTTAGCGGTGAATCTGTCTGGGTGGAAATAACTTTTGCCGACTCCAACTTGCTCATTGGCACGTTTTACTTCCCGCCGAGCCTTGATGTCACCGGATTTTCGGAACAAATGAACCTGCTTTGTGATCAATTAGACGTCGACAAATACCGTATTCTTATTCTAGGAGATTTTAATGTCCCTGATATAAACTGGAATTTAGAGCACCCTTTCTCATCTTCTGGTTGTGTAACATCTAAGGCGAATACTCTACTCTATTCTGTGAACTATCTAGGATTGAATCAGTTAAATAGTTTTCAGAACCCGGCGGGAAACGTACTGGACCTCGCTTTAGTGAACTTTCACGTTCATACCCTCGTACCGGTCTCTAAGCCCCTTGTTCCCCCCGATGAGTGGCACGTTCCCTTCTCCGCTTCCTTCAACGCTTCCTTCAGGACATCAAAGCATACAAGCTATGAATCATTCGCTTTTAATAGGGGTAATTATCTTGGCCTTTTCAGATTTTTAGATAGCGTTGATTGGGCACCAGTATATGAAACAACCGATGTAAATTGCGCTGTTGAGTTACTTACTAACTGTATTACGAACGCCATCGAAATGTTTGTTCCAAAAAAGTGTCGTCACTCATCCCGCTATCCTCATTGGTTTTCGCACGAGCTTAGGTCCGAGCTTAGAAAAAAACTGCACTACCATAGGAAATATAAGGTTAAACAAACACAGTTTTGGTATAATAAGTTTTCCAAATCACGAGCGTTAGCTAAAGTGTTAATCAAGAGGGACAAAGAATCTTATCGAGAGTCAGTTGAACGCAGCTTAAACCGCGACCCCAAGTATTTCTGGCGGTATGTCAATGATCGCATGACCACGTCCTCTCCTGCGATAAGCCTATGTGACGCATCTGTAAAGTGCTGAATGAACCTGCATGTGTGTCAAACGCATTCGCTGATTATTTCGAATCTGTCTACTCCTCAACCCAAGCCACGCCATGCACGCCAGATGATAGTAGCAATTTTAATGATAACCTCTCGATAACGTCTTTTCAAAGCGCTGAAATCGAGATTGCGATAAAAAGACTAAAACCCAAGATATCAATGGCATTTGATGGCATCCCAAGCTTTATTGTTAAAGGTTGTTCCTCCATTTTTACGCCGATATTAACTCATATTTTCAACTTGTCTCTGTCAAGTTTTACTTTTCCTGAGCTCTGGAAAAATTCTGTCATTGTGCTTGTTCACAAAGGTGGCAAGACCGATGACGTAAAGAATTACAGGCCGGTATCCTTGCTTTGTGCATTTTCGAAAGTTTGAACATTTGTCACAATTTTTTAAACGTAAAATTAGCATTTCACAACACGGTTTCTTCTCTGGCAGGTCTGTAGAGACCAATCTAGTATCATTTTTAAACTTCGTTTCGCCGATTACCAATCAGCGTGGGCAGGTAGACGCCGTATACTTTGATCTATCGAAAGCGTTTGACTTGGTTAATCATTCAATTCTTGTCCATAAATTGGGGACATATGGAGTCAATAACCAGCTTTGCAAAATTTTTTTGAACTATCTGATGGAAAGAAAAAACTTCGTTCGTATAATGGGACATCATTCTAAACCTTATGTGTCATTTTCGGGTGTGCCACAGGGGTCCATACTAGGACCAATTTTATTCAATGTCTTTATAAATGATCTGGGTTCTTGTGTCCGCCATTCACATATTTTGCAATATGCTGACGACATCAAATTGTTTAGGCAGGTCTCATCCATCTATGACTGTGAAATGATACTGGAGGATGTTAATGCTGTGCATCATTGGTGTTGCCGCAATTTGTTAACACTAAATCCTAAAAAAACTGTAGTTATGTCCTTTTCTAAGAAACTGGAAATTGTAAGTTTTTGTTATTATCTTGAGAACCTACCTCTGCGTAGGGTTGAATGCACAAGAGATCTAGGAGTATATATTGATTCATCTTTGTCATTCAATGAACATGTTTCCAACATCACAAATGCTGCCTATCGGACGCTAGGTGTTATTTCGAGAATAACACGTGAATTCCCTTCGTCAGCTTGCATATTCATTTTGTATTTTTCATTAATACGTAGCAAGCTTGAGTTTAGTTCTGTTGTTTGGAATTGTATTGGTAATGCAAACCAAGCAAAAATCGAAAACGTGCAGAGACGTTTCTTCCGTATTGTATATGATCGCTATATTGGCCGCAGTGTTTATTATGAGTATAACAGGCTTTTACGACGATGTGATTGTACCACACTAAGCTCGAGAAGACTTGAGCGCGATCTAGTTTTTTTGTATAAATGCGTTCATGGTTGCATTGACTGTTCGACCCTTACATCAGCTATTAGCATATATGTACCGCGAGTGCTTTTGAGGGTTAATCCCACTTTCTCAGTTCAAAAAATCAACCTCTCCAGTCCCATGAACCGCATCCAACATTTTTATAACAGGTTCAGTACAACCAGCATCGACATCGACATTTTCAACTCAAGTGTTCAAGCGTTTAGGCGTTCTCTGGCTAATATTTAACTGTTACCTATTTCCTGTTCCCCCATAATAGATATTAGCTGTTGCATGTGCTGTTGATTTCTTATGTGTGTTTCTTTTGACTCTGTGCATCATTACATAGGCTACTCGCCGTTCATGAGCATGGAAAAATAAATGAATGAATGAATGAATGAATAATTAAAGTCACTGCTAGTGGCATTAGTCAGAAGGCCTGGGACAGGGGTCGGCGCATTCTGTGCCTCCCGCAGCTTTTCGCGCGTTTCTCTTCCATATCTGACTTGATCATACTTGATATAATCAACATTAAACAGGGTTGCAAGAACTTTCATAATAAGCATTCTTAACGCAAGCCATACAGCGTGTATACAGCATGGAACGGATTAAAAAATGACACTTGGTTCAATACAAGTCTGTTTATTCCACATGCAAAAATAGTGTCGCCTTTTCAAGCGCCGTTAGCTCAATGTGAGACTGGGAGCGCGCCACTGCTGGCGCGCTCCAGTCTCTGTGGAAAACGTACTTTTTTTAAGTACGTTTTCCACAGAATCCAATGACTTTTTAAATCTATGCGCAGATTTTAACTTCACTCAGGTTGTTACGCAGCCTACTCGGGTTACTTGTTCTTCGGCCACGGTGCTGGACCTTGTGCTGACGACGTCACGCGAGCTTATATCGTCTCTCACGTACCTACCTGGTCTCAGTGATCATTCATTGCTCCACTTTGATTTTGTTGTTCCGGTGTGTCGCTCTCCAGTCCAAGTTAAACGGATATCTGACTATGCCCGAGCGGATTTTGGAGCCATTAATCATGAATTGGGTACTTTTTTAAGCGATTATCTGCGTAATTTTTCTGAGCGTTCTGTTGAGGATAACTGGATGTTGTTCAAAGAAAAAGCTGCTTTCCTTACAAATAGATATGTACCTGTACGAACTGTACGTAATTACACTCGCTCCCCATGGTTCAACCAGACGCTCAGAAGGCTCTCAAATAGGTAAAAAAGGATGTTCCGTGCTGCAAAATTATCCGTGTTTCCCAACGCAGAGCATCGTTGGGCAGCATATCATTCTGCTGCAGCAGTGTATAAGACGTCCATTGTCGAAGCCAAGCTCAAATTTTTCGAATGTACCCTACCCACTATGTTACGCAACAACCCTCAAAAATTTTGGAACGTCGTAAACCCTTCTGAGAGGCTTGACGTAGTGCTTAACAACGAAGACGATGAGACGATAGCGGCGAATGAGTGTGCAGCTGTGCTAAACGAATTATTCACAAAATCATTTTCGAATTTAACCCCTAATTCCTATCCGGATGTTTATGAATACAATATTTGTGCTATGAATTCTATTGATATAGAATGTGCCGGTATAGTGAAAGTCATTGCCAACCTTAAACTATCGTCATCGTGTGGAATTGATAATATTAACTCGAAGTTTCTTAAAAACACTACTATGTATTCCTCTATTATCTTAACAAAGCTATTTCGACAATCACTCGAACTTGGAAGCCTTCCCGAGGACTGGAGGGTGGGGAAGGTGATTCCTATCCATAAAGGTGGTGACAAATCGAGCCCAAGTAATTATCGCCCGATTTCCTTAACAAGTGTCCCTTGCAAAATTTTAGAGCACATAATCTATTCGCATCTCGTTAATTTTCTTAATTCCTATACATTCTTTTCGCCTGCTCAACATGGCTTTAGAAAACTGTTCTCGTGCGAAACTCAGCTATTAACACTTACGCATAACCTTCACGCTTCCCTCGATCGTTCATCTCAGGTTGACTGCATCTTTTTAGATCTCTCTAAAGCATTTGACAAGGTTTCACATAGGCTCCTTTTGTATAAACTCAGTAAACTGAACATTGACTCTCATGTTTTGACTTGGATCAACGCCTTTTTAACTAACCGTTCTCAATTTGTTCACGTTAATGGCATTAACTCGCACCCCTCTCCTGTGACTTCTGGTGTCCCCCAGGGTTCAGTACTTGGCCCTCTTTTGTTTTAATATATATTAATGACCTTCCTTCGCATATCTCATCCTCAGTTGGTCTCTTCGCAGACGATTGTGTCATCTATTCTGAAGTAACTAACGATCTTGATGTTCTCGCACTCCAGTCTGACCTTGACAGTATTTCTCGTTGGTGTGATAAATGGCAAATGGAACTCAATATTAACAAGTGCAAATCCATGAGAGTATCACGCCAATATAACACCTGTCCCTCGTACCATATAAGAACTGTTGAGCTGGAATCCGTGTCCTCATTTAAATATCTTGGTGTTCATATCACTAACAACCTTTCATGGAACATTCATATTGAATATAAAATTAAAAACGCTAACCGCATGTTGGGCTTTCTAAAAAGGAACTTCTCTCTTGCCCCACTGTCCTTAAAACTACTTCTCTACAAATCATTGGTCCGCAGTAAACTTGAGTATTCTTCCGCTATCTGGGACCCCGGTGTAACGCTTGCACTATCATTAGAAGCTGCTCAAAACCGTTCTGTTCGATTCATACTACATAACTATCATCGCACATCTAGCGTAACAGCAATGAAAACTACCCTAAGCTTGCCTGACCTCTCCCTACGTAGAAAAATATCTCGTCTATGTTTATTTCATAAAATTTACCACCACAATGCAAATCTTCGTCAGCATCTGTTAACAGAACCATCATACGTCTCATCACGTTTCGACCATCAAAATAAAGTTGGCATCCCTCAGTGTCGCACCCCAAGCTTTCATCAGTCTTTCGTACCCATGACATCACTGGACTGGAATCGCCTTCCCGCACCTGTTGCCAGCATAGCCGAGAGTGCCGCATTCAAAGCTGCACTTTGCGAATATTTTTTTGATTTTGGTTGACAGTGTTTTATTTTTGTTCTGTTTTTGGATTTTTATGCTTACCTGCCTAATTACTGTTTGTATTTGTGTGCAATTAGATGTGTATGTCCACTCCCCTCTATAATGCCTTCGGGCCCTGAGGGAATTAATAAATAAATAAATAAATAAATAAACTCTGTCGATGTAATTCCGTACATCAACAAACGTGGGCGGGTGAGAGCTGATGAAAGATGCAAAGGCGTCCATTTCTTAGTGCAATTTGTTGTTCCTGGTTTGGATGACGTGGGATTGCGGCTGAGCCACGGCCAGAGGGTCAAGCGGTAGCGCTTGAATCCTGTTTTGCGCTGCATGCTGAGCCGACTTCAGGAATTGCAGAAACTCTGGCAGGTCGGGATGTCTGCTTGGCAGGCGGCTATACAGACCGTTGTGCCAGCCCTCCACGTTGTTGGTTGTCCTGGCACCTCGGTTGCCGAATTGCCCCCAGATGTCCTTGAGCAGGCTGTTGGTAAGCCAGAACCCTCTGAAGTACCTCTCGAATTGGTCCAGTCGCGCAGCGTTCAGCGGCTGAAGGCTTGGCTTGTCTGAGAGCAGGTCGCTGGCAAATTCCAAGCGGAAGGCATCCGGAACGAAGGGGAGGTGCCTCACTCTTGTGAACCACGCATGGACTGCAGGGTTATCCCTGCAGAGTGTCCTGAGGCCCAGCTCGTCCCGCCTTGCGTTAATAGCCTTTGCAAAGTGGAAGGCGCGCCCTCGGATCTGTTGCGATGCAAAAAACGTAGAATGTAAGGAAGCATGTTAATTAGGCAAACACCACGCCCCGTTTTTGTATACCAACTGAAAAAATTCACGTTTTCATCTACTAAACTCGAGAGTAAATCATGATTGTAGTAGAGAATGAATGACGCATTGTCCTAAATATGCATTTTAGTTTTGCGTGTGGGCGCTCGTCAATTGGTATTTCAGAAGTCTCGTTTCAGAGACTTCAAGGAGCACGATTAATTGTTTTTGCGAATTATTGATTATTCAAAGTGATATGCATGCTACTCCACGTCTAAAGAGCAATGGCACGTGCTCAATGCTTTGATAAGTGGCAGCTCTACATTTCTCAATTTCACCCTATGCAACGCTACACAACACATGAGAATTGGGAGTGTGCCCCGCTCTATGAAAACGTATATAATTCACCTGTGGCCGTCCTGAAGATGTCCTGAACACGGTGATTGCAGCTTGAATTGCTGTGGACTCGCAATCGAACACCCACGGAGCCGTCGTTGATAATGTGCCAATATGTCCGAATCTTCGCTCCATTGATGCTTGCAGGCACCGAAACACGACTTCGTATGCTTGCACATCACAGGCTTGCATCAGTGCGTAAAGCACAGGGTGTGCTTCCCCTTTGATAAAGGTGTGGAGGGTGTAAAGCTGTCCTGGGCAGTGAAACTCCGGGGGGTTGCACTTGTAGTTCCCGTCGCACAGAACCTGTTCTGCGCCCACCAGGGCATCGAGGTCCTTCTCGGCGTAGAAGACAAGTGTCCGCCGTCCTTGAGTCTTGTCTTCAAGTTGGAGGAACACTTGCGAATCCGTAGTGACACGGAGCTCAGGTAGAGTGGCGTCAAGAGTGTTTCCTTTCAACGCCGCGTGGTGTCTATTCCGTGAAAGGCACCGTCGCTTGCTAGAAAATTCGTAGCCACTGTTGAGCTGTGCTTGAATTTCCCCTCGAACGGTGTCGTCATAATCGGCAAACCTTTCAGGAATAGAGGAGACGGCTTTGTCAAATGCTTCTCTCGGTCTTTTTCGGCTGCTGCGGACGTTTGTCCGTACTTCATACATGAAACGTTTCGAGAGAACGGTGGAAGCATGAAAGTCACCAGACGGGTTGCAGCTGTGGGATGTCGACGGCCGATCCTGATCGGTGGCCAGCACGCCATTTCTTAGTGTCAGGTGAGCCACTGGGCACCTCTTAGTTGGTCCGACTTGCTCACTCAGCCGGTAGCAGGCGATACACCTATAGTAGACTGTGCTGGGATCCGTTAGTTGTGCTGACGGGTAAGAAAATTCAAGCACAGCGTTCTCCCATCGTTTACTTCGATACTGGATCACAGGTCGACTTAAGCGCTTATGTGACGTCACAAACGACGGGACCCCGAAGCCGGGCTCCATGTCGACACGAAAGCAGTCGATGAATGCTGATCTGATGTTGTCGCTGTACCTTCTGCAGATAATAATAAGAATATATCACATTAAAATTTTTATTGAACCATTCGAAAACTTATTCGTGTAGAACTCAAGCAACATTTCACTAATCAACAAGACATAATTAATACCCTACTTCTGTTTGACCAGCGCACAGGCAACTGTTAATCTCCGAGTGTAGACACTGGTTTGTAAAACAATTGTCTTGGTTATTAAAAAAAAGAAACAAATGTTCCACTCACCAGATCCTGGAAGAACGTGTCGAATCGAGAAGAGATCTTGTTCTGAACAGTTTATGTCTTGAATAACGCAGACGTGCGCAAAAATAAGGCAAACCGTGCACAAACCAGGCCGAATCTTGTCGTACCGAGATGCGCCTTTTGTGTTAAACGGGGTCACCGGCCGATCAGACCCAGTGTCCCCGACAGTGGGGCGAAATCCTTGGAACAAAATTGTGCCTCCACTGACCTTGGCCGACAAAAGATTTCAGCGCCTTTTGTGTTAAACAGGGTCTTTTGTGTGAAACGGGGTCGCCGGACAATCGGACCCAGTGTTTCCGACAGTGGGACGAAATCCTTGAACAAAATTGTATCTCCACTGACCTTGACCCACAAAAGAGAAAACAAAAGAATTTAGTGCCTTTTGTGTTAAACCGAGGGTTGTGGGTAGTCGATCAATCAAGATTGAGCACTTTGACGTGGACATTTTGACCCCTTTTGGATATTCGTCTCCATGGACATTTTGACTCGATGGACATTTTGACCCGATTGGACATTTCGTCTCGATGGACATTTCGACTCGATAGACATTTTGACCCGATTGGACATTTCGTCTCGATGGACATTTCGACTCGATGGACATTTTGACCCGATTGGACATTTCGTCTCGATGGACATTTCGACTCGATAGACATTTTGACCCGATTGGACATTTCGTCTCGATGGACATTTCGACTCGATGGACATTTTGACCCGATTGGACATTTCGTCTCGATGGACATTTGAACTCGATGGACATTTTGACCCGATTGGACATTTCGTCTCGATGGACATTTCGACTCGATAGACATTTTGACCCGATTGGACATTTCGTCTCGATGGACATTTCGACTCGATAGACATTTTGACCCGATTGGACATTTCGTCTCGATGGACATTTTGACACGAGTGTCACGTGGCCTATTGGACAATTTGACTCGATGGACATTTCGTCTCGTTGGACATTTTGACCAGAAGCCGGTTCGCGCCGCTTATTTTTTGTATTTCGACTAAAAAGAAGGTTTTAGTGGCTCTGACCAGTAGTCAGCCCAGGACCAAAGACGTCACATATCGCACACTTTCGGCACCACGGGTCGCCCCCGTAGGTGGAGGAGGTTTCCGCGTCGTCCCATTAAA
This sequence comes from Ixodes persulcatus, assembly GCA_013358835.2. Classification (NCBI taxonomy): domain Eukaryota; kingdom Metazoa; phylum Arthropoda; class Arachnida; order Ixodida; family Ixodidae; genus Ixodes; species Ixodes persulcatus. Next base: position 201,889 of record JABSTQ010010354.1, read on the forward strand.
ATATGACGCACTGATATTTAGTCACTCTCTCCGTGCCCGCTGGGTTGCCTGAACCCCAAGAGACGTGCAAACAGGAAAAAAGGTAGACGCTTAAATATGATTGCAGGGCCCCTTTAACAGCGCCTCGCTAATCTTTGCGTGAGCGTCCGTACCGCCGAGCTCACCCTGCTTCGCCATGGGGGGGGGGGGGGGGGGGGGGGGAGTTTATGCCATTAAACCCATCCCCCCCCTTCCCCCGAAATAAAATCCTGGCCACGCCACTGAATGGCGAACAGGTGTCCGCGCGGACTTTTGAAAGCGGTCTATTATCGCGAAGTTTATATAAAAAATGGCGAAATCATTGCGAGGTGGTCGTATATCACTGCCATAATTTTTTCCCTAAAGCCGGGGTCACACTACAAAAGACAGTCTGCAAACAAATTCAAACGCGAAGCACCACGAGCTCTGAGCTTCGAATGCCGCACGGCAACGAGTTCAAGGTGACACTTGGCACGCGGCATCGGAACCACGGATATCGTGGTGACTGATACCTGCAGACTGTCTTTTGTATAATGTATAAGCAGTGTGACCCCAGCTTAAAGGTACTTCTAGTTAAAGCAAACGCTGTTACATGACCCGCAAAATCGCGTAATAAATATGAAAAATCTTAGGGCAACACGGACTTCACTATATAGTATCAAACATCGTGCTCAGGCTCAAAACTCTATGTCAAACAACGTGCGGAAATAAAAAAAAAAAAGTGCCGCATGATTTTTTTTATTTACTTAGGGAAATCCAATTTTTTTTATTTACAAAGCGATGTTGCTGTTTTTTTTTTTTCTTTTTTATACGCGCTCAAAAATATCAAAAGGCGCGCTTCTAGCGCTAGCCGCCAGATGTTCGGATGAATATCTCAGATTAAATAAGCATCACAGCATGTCTATCCCCTTCCGCAGAGCAGCTGTTCACCGTTCTTCCACAATACACAAAAAAACCTGTAAGTAGAAGTTTCAGTAACTCGACGTAACAAGAGTTTTTCTGGACTGTACTCCCTCGCGCCTTGCTGTCGAAAACTGAGCGCCTCCCCGCGGAGAGACGCCGCCTCCTTCTCTTTTTTTCCAAATACGCCCTTTCCGCACGAATGGGACGGCCGGAGAAGCGTTCGCGCGCTTCGGGATCTCGGAGGCTATGCCCTCACTAGAGCGCTTCCCGTTTCCGCCGCGGGAGGGCGAGCAACGAGCTGGTGACGCGAATACTCTGTTTCTGGATAACTTGGCGAACTGTGGAGGCTAAGGTTCCGTGACCCAATAAGAATGTCGGAACGAGGCACGTGATCCGACGTCATGAGAGCATTTGTGTCACCAGGCCAAATGCGAGTCCCGGAGGAACCGGCTGTCGGCTGCTAGCCAAGAGTCGTCTGCTCCGAACCAACCAACTTCCGATGAACGTCCACTGCAGCGACATATCCGTTCGCTAGAATAGCGAGCACTTTAAGAACAGTTCTTGTGACAAACATACGCTCAATTTAGCCGTGAGTCTGTGACGGGTGCTAATGCCAGGGCACAGTGCAACGTTCTGAGCGGAAACGGTCTATTACACGGCTGCAATCGCCCGCGATCGCCAAGGGCCACGGCGCTACAGGGAGAGAAAAAATTGGGAACGGATACGGATGTGCCGTCGCTTTTTTGGTTTCAATATAAATATATGTTTCTTTCGGACCATTCAGGAGCGTCCAAACACAAAACAAACATGTACACTCCTCATACTCGCTCAAATAAAGCGCACAGATACACCGAAACACGATGTATGTAATTGATTCCAAGTAATCAAATTACTTTTAATTAACAAAGTTTTAGAGAACTTCTGTTGTAGTTTAATTACTTTTCTCATTCAATAATTCCAAATATAATTTATGTACATTGGGAATAATTTTAGTTACTGTAATAATATTATTATTCTACATTACTACGCGCATATATTTTTATCAGGTTCTTCAAAACTCAGTCACTGCCAAGTAAATGACTGGAGAAAAGAAAAGTATATCATTAAAGATGTATTTATGGAGAATTTCCCTGATGAACTCAGAGCGGTTTTGGTGCGCTTTTTTGTAGGTATCTTTATGCGTATGAAAGCGCGAGCTAGCATTCAGAGCTCTAAAGGCGCGAGGTTGGAGCATTTTTGGATGGCTCCAAATCCAGCAGAGGAATCCACCAAAAAAAAGGGAGAAAAAAAGAAGAAAAAAAAGCGTGAAACGTTTAAAACTAACGGAGTTTTCTATTTTTAAAGCCACGTCTTTCAACGGAATTCGCCGAACAAAGCGGTACTAAAAATAATGTCAACTAACTTTTTACTTCCAGCAATCAGGGAAGCGATTATTTTTTCATCTTTAATTGTCCAACTGTTTTCTGGCCGCGAGCGATTACTTTGTATCGATACCGTGCACAAACTGCAGTCAAAACGAAAAAGCTGCAACTCTTGCACATCTCCCGCCGACATTCCTCAGGAGGCTTTTCTCCCCCAAAACACACTTGCCGAGTCCGGCAACAAGGGTTGCCACTTCCCTCAAAAGTCGAAAAACGCGCAACCCGACATCCGGAGAGGACCCGCAGAGGAGCTAAAGCAACGTAATATCAAACAACAAAGCCGCGCAAGCATAACTTTTCGGTTGTAGCGTTAATGGCAATGATGCGAATGAGCAAAAATGCGAAAGAAAGGGTTCGGATCTTATAAGGAGGAACCAAACGAGAAGGGAACGAAATGCCAAAAGGCCAAGTGCCAATGGGACGTTTAGAGGAGAAATACACCCGTTGGACACGTTCAAACACCAAAAAACAATTTTAGACGTTTAAAATTCTTTATAGTGTCAAATTAGAGTGCAGCTCTTGAGGAGGAGGAGGGGAGTGTACGGAGGGGACGGTATGCCCCTCCTCCCCCTCCGTACCCTCCCCTCCTCTCCTGCTTCCCACCCTATTAGCGAGAAATTTTCGCCAAATGTTCCGCTAAATATAGCGGAACAAATTCCCCGCTAAATGTATCGGAAAATACTTTTTTCCCGATATTTAGTGGTGAATTTTTCCACCAAATTTAGCGGGAAAATTTTTCAGCTAAGTTTAGCGGGGAAATTTTCCCGCTAAGTTCAGCGGGTAACATTTTCCTCTAAATTTAGATTGCAATTTTTTCCGCTAAATTTAGCTGTGAGTTTTTTCCGCTAAATTTAGCGGGGAAATTTTCCCGCAAAATGTAGCGGGGAATTATTTCCGCTAAATTTAGTGGGTAAATTTTTCCACTAAGTTTAGCGGGTACATTTTTCTGCCAAATTTAGCGGGGAATATTTCCCGCTAAATTTAGATGGGAAATTTTTCTGCTAAATTTAGCGAGTAATTTTTCCACTAAATTTAGGTGCCATGTGACGTCTCAAGTGTTGCGTCACTCGAGGCCCTCGTGACGTAATGAGGGTGACGTGTGACGTCACGAGGGTGACGTCAACAGTTCACATCACTTGTGACCCTCGTGACGTCACACGTGACGTCATGTGTGACCTCATTATGGGAAACGTCCCATAATGCAACGCGCGGTTACGCCGACGATGACGGCAACGGCGAAAGCGACGGCGACGCCGCTCAAGTCGGAAACGGGCACCTAAGAGCTGCGTTCTAAAAACAATTGTAGAGCCCTTCCACTTCATATGAAGTCGTGCCCGAGAGGGCGTAAGCGTTGCACGGCGAGTCCGAGCTGCTGAACAGCTACGGTGGTGTGTCGAACATCCGCACAAGCCCGATCTGCAGCTTGAGAATCTGCAAAGAGGTGGAAATGGGTCTTGGTGTTGCTGTTATTGGAGGAATCGTTTGCGAGTCAAACATAATCAATGAAAGCGTGCATTTCTGCTTCCGTGCTGTGGACGGGTTTCATTGTGCATGACAGAGTCACCCCTGAGTTGACGTAGCGGTTTCAACCCAAGCCGTGGCAGAATCTATTCCATCTTGAGGACAAGCGGCGTCCGTGTAAACGATGCGGATATCTTCTTCCAGGCAGGCGGTCTGGGTCCACTTGATATGTTTATCTATCGTCTTCATTCTGCTTGCTCGGGGGCCATATGCTGTGGCAGCGGTGTAGAATCGGTGAGCATGATGTGCTCCGAGGGCGGCGGCAATTGTGGGAGGTCTGGAAGGCTCGTAACGTCAGGTCCAAGCAAGGCTACTGTGTGTCTGCCCGCGTGCGTGGATCGAAGGAGGACCTCTTGTGTGTGAAGGTGTGTCTCAAGAAGCTCGGTTTGGTCATTAATTAATGACACTGCAGCTTTTCAGAGCTGCTAGTGGTGTGTAACGAGGGGGCCCAGTGGTTATTCGCCTTGCCTCGTGGTTGAGATGCTCTAGGGCTTGAAGCTGCGTCCGGGTGACTGGGTGGTATGGCAAACCCTACATCACTCTAGTGTTAATAAAGGAGGTGACAAACTGGCGAAGTTCCCGTTCTTTTACCCCCTGGTACGGTTTGAAATTCTGCGCAGGGCGTCTAGAACCTGTTTAGTGGTTGCGACAGTACGGTTATACCAGGAGTTTGCTGTGCATTTTTCGTCGATGAACATCCCGAGCAGTCGCGAGCGATGGGCTGCTCACCGATTGATAAGCGATGGGCTGCCCACCTTGCGAGCGATGGGCTGCTCACCGATTGATAAGCTGATGCTGTCCTTGTCGGCTTCCTTGGCTTTTGTATGCTTGCCCCCCCCCCCCCCATTAATAATTATAATGTTTATTTCTCCATCAAGTACAAATACATGATGGAAGGGGACTGAGGAAAAGAACTGCAGTTGTGCAGCTTGACGAGTCCTGAGCCCCCTCCCCAATTGGCAACAGCGGCAGGTCACAAAAGAAATGCATCACTTTGTAAACAAACAAACGAAATAAAAATAAAAATAAAAAATACGCAGGTCAGTAATTCAATGTAGAACATTCCAATGTAGCAGATAAATTAGCTCTGCTAAACAGACGGTTCACTAAAAAAAAACAAGTGCACATTCAAGGGTTAAAGATATTCAAGACTTCGAGGGTTCAAGATTCAAGATAAATAGCACGACTATGTATACTATACTCATTCACTAAATTCATTCTAAACGGATATAACTGTAACTTATGAATGAGGGCATTGAGTAAAATATTCACTTAGTCATTGCTATGAAATTCACTCTACAAGAGAACAAATTCTCTGATATATTTTACTATTGGCGTTAAAGGATCAATATTATGAGTATTAAGGTAATTAAGTAGGGTCGGAAGCACGTTGGATAGCATTTGCTCACCATATGTTTTTCTACAACTGGAGACTTTCCAGTTGTCTAGGCTACGAGTGTGATATGTTGCCAATTTCAGTGACAAGGATGCGAGTTAACTAAGATTGACAACATTATTTTTTTTTTATTTCAGACCTATAACTTAGACATAAACGATATTTATAGATATTGTAATTATGCATTAAATTTAATTTAGTGAACAGAGGTTTACTAAAGTAATCATATGAAACATTACATATTCTTCGCAGCATCTTTTTTTTTTTTGTAGCATACGTATCTTGTTCAAATTTGCTATTGTAGTATTTCTCCAGACGAGGTGACAGTAATGTATATGTGAAAGAAATAACGAGTTATGGATTAACAATTTAGCATTTTTTGGCAAAATAGAGCGGCGACGATACATTATGCCAATCACACTTGACAGCTTTATCAAGATATGGTTTAGATGTTCATCCAAAGTTGCGTGAAAACAACTCCAGGAGTCTTAAAACTGGTCAAAACTTTTATTTTTATCGAATTCAAAACGATATCTCTTGTGATAGCTGAAGGACGTGGACGCCGACTGCTTCGAGTGGCACCGCAACGTCACGGAGCACCAAGTTCCTTGGGCCACAAGGCGGATCGCTGCACCGATGCTGGTCACCGACGACATAAACCTTGTTCCACCATGGTGTTGCAGGAACTTCAAACCTCCGGAACCGGCGGTTACTTGGAAAGCGTTCATAATCTCGTCGACGGCGGTGTCTGCAGGGACGCTGAACGAAAAACACATACCTTTGGCTGGTAGCACCGTGGACGCCATGGTGGGAAAACCGAGAACCCCGGGGACCACAAACAAACGCGATCCCGGGGACGCAACAAAGGGCGACGGTCCGGGCGAGACGGACTGGGCGAAACAGCGAGGCAGCGAGACAGCGAGACAATCTTAGCCAAAAGCTGGGAGAAGTCTGTTTTGTCTCGCCGCTGCTCTAGCTTGAGAAGGACGTCTTGTTCACGATACGAGCGCGGGCCGCATCTCCGGTGCCTAGCTGCGATGAATGACGAAAGATCCATAGGCTCACGATGTTGTGTTGCTGCCCACTCGAGTTACCAGTCGACCAGCCCGGGAGGTGTCTTTCACAAGTTTTCACACGATGCTGTAGAAACTACATTGGCGAAAATTGAGGCGACACTTGCGCTTTGCTCTACGTTCACCCGCCGTCGCATAGAGGAGACTGTGACGACCCCCGTAGGGGAGGCACAGACGCGCTATGGTGGGCCCACGCTGAGGTAAGGAGAGACGAGGCAAAAACGATATTTACTGTTTAATAATAATAGGAGTCGATGCTGGTGCCGCCCGCAGCTCACCGACCGTCGTGGCGTTCTGAAGGGGTGGCGTCCCGGGCTGTCCGTCACTGTGCTGGTGTGTGGGCGAGTTGGCTCCGGGGCTCACAGGGTTCAGGGGCTTGGAGCGCCGACGCCAGCGGGTGGCCTTGCGATTGAGGCGATCCGGGCTTCACAGGGCTTGTAGGATTTTGGGGCTTGGGGCGCTGACGCCAGCGGGTTGCCGTTGCGTTTCTCTGGTCGGGCTCGGGTCCATATCACATGAGCGAATGACGTTTTAGCGAACAGCGACAATTGAGCGAATCGACGTTTTAGCGAATAACGGGGGCGCGCGTTAACCCATCCGCCGCGCTGCGCTTACGCCACTTCGCGGCGACAGTCTGCGGCGGCTCATTACAAAAATGTGAACCCATTTGGCCCACCCGAAAATGCAGCTTCGCGGCGTCCGACTATTCGCTGAAGTGTCATTCGGTGAAACGTGGGCGTTCGCTAAAACGTCATTCGATCAAGTGAGTGCCTCCCGTTCACAGGGTTCTGGGGCTTGAAGCGCTGACGCTAGCAAATGGACTTGCGGTTGAGGTGATCCGGGCTTCTCAGGGCTTGGGGGCCTGGGGCCACTGGGGAGCTGACGCCAGCGGGAGGCCTTTCCGTTGGGTTTCTTCGGTGCGTTGTTTTCCGCGCTCTCTGCAGCGCGCTCCCGGGCACTTTTCTCGGCGCGTCTTCCCGCTCGGACTCGCTTCCCCCGACCTGTCCCAACTTGCTCCCCATGTCCGGTTTCTCCGCTCCTCCTCTCCTCTTTCGTCTTCTCTCCTTCCCCCTCTCCCCCGGGCCGTCACTTTTTGCGCTATTCGAAGCGGCCTGAACGCGTCACGTGTCCTGTACCTTGCCCCCCCCCCCCCCCCCCCCCGAACGTCACAAGGCCACGTGGTTCGCCGTGACGTGGCCATGCCTCTGACGACACGAGACCAATGTTGCCTGACGCAACCGAAGTTTTGGTTTCGGTATCTGCTGATGTTTAAATTAAGATTGCGCAAATAATATTCCACATTTCGCCAATCTGAAAACTTAGAGCTGTTTAGTAGTGCTTTGGGAAATGGAATCGCAAAAAAGCCTAAAATGTTTGGAATTGAGCGGAGTTGCCCTTTAAGGGCGACAATTCGCGTAAGAAAAGCTTCTGCCATTTTAGCTTCGGGGCCAATATTATTTGGTTAAAATCGCAATTTTAAAGCCTAAGGGACTAATGACGGGCTAGATACCTTCACATACATTACTTAAGTGATATTATAAACAAATCCTCAGATACCACCAGTGGAGTTTATTGAAATACTATCCAAATCCACCCAAGGCCGAATGCGAGCGATATAAGAAGATATAAACAAATAACTGGTATAGTCCTGTGTTCCTTCATTCTTTACTTTGTCCCTGTATTTGGGCTGTCTCGATTGTGATTCTCTCTCCATGGCCCAGACTACATTCAACATGTTGCTCGAGTAGCATGCAGCTTTTCTGCTTCGGCGTTTTTGTTTAAAAACAGGGACACAAAAAAACGAAATAGTACACATAACCTGCCAATTCATTCAGACTATTCGCAGCATTCATTGTGTGAGATGTAAAACTATAGTGATGCTCCTGTAATGCTGGCCATATTTCTTCAATTGTCATATGCCAGGTGCGATTCATGCGTTGCCTGCCCTGTCAACAGAGCCTGAAATGTTGGTTGATGTTTCGCCGGCAGCTACAGGCCGTGCCTCAATAAAGTCACATATGAAAATTTACACTTCCTACGAAAAAGGCGCACAAAAAAAAAAATTCAATAGAAACGAGCGCGCCGACAGTCAACGTCGTCACAGCCTCCACGGCGGGAGTCAGGGAAAAATTCTGTCCTCGCCGTGACGTTACACCGGTTCGCGTAAGGGGGCACCACGCAAACTTCTCGGGGCTAATACCATATGAACTGGGGCTAATACTCTGACTATTTTTTCGTTAATAACATATGATCTGATTTTGGAATTTATTATTCTCCCCCAGAAGGGGACGGGCCACTCCCGGAAATAGTGCAATACCGGGTCGACCCTAGCGCCCTCGAAGCAAGCTTCGTAGGGACTCTACAATTGATCTTAGCCAAAAGGCCGAGAAGCGATACAGCTGGATGCAGCAAATTTCTCCCCACCTACAACCAGCTGCCCGCGATACCGAAGTACCTCATAGCTTAATATCATATTTGCCGACTTCTACGAACGAATTAATAAAAATATTTTAGACAGCTATTTTACCAAAACTAAGTTAGTTCTATCCCTAATTTACATTAGATCACAAAAGGAAGCCTTTAGCTATATTCTCGATATTTGTGCGCACCGAAACGTGCGGCTTCTTGTGCACGTAACCCCCCCCCCCAATAAAAGAATATATAAATCTATATATATATATATATATATATATACAGTATATATTTTTGCTTGTAATTATGGGGGGAAGAACCGGGAGGACAAGCGGGAACGGATGGTAAACTGACAACTTAGTGGGGGCTACTCGCACTCGGCGGACCAATCAACCCCATCCTTTTTATCACCTGACCCCCGCTGATGCTCCGTGTGTGTACGAACGGGAACGTGATCACTTTGCGATAGATAGACGTATGATTGGCCTTACGAGCGCTTGACTTCCACCGCACTGTCGGCTTAAGCGCGGTCCAAACCAACGCGTCTTTTTGCGGCTGTAGGCCGTGCGCGCCCCGGATGTGACGTATTTCGTGACGTCGCGCCGATTCTTTGCTCCTTCCGGTCGCGCATAAAAAAGTTGGATGATTTCAACTTCTTTCTGAACGCGCACGAAAGCGCGCTGTGACGTAGTAGGGCACTCCTGTCTCCTGGCCAATCGGTGGAGGGCACTGCTCCGCGTTTTTTCGCCGTCTGGCTGGTCTGGCCGCAGGTCTGGCGCAGCCACAGCCGAAGCAGATTATCTTCGCAGTTGCCTGCGAGTATGGCCCGTATGGCTGCATCTATGAACTTTCCCTCTGTTTCCGACGCGAGGAAGGTGACCGAACAGAAGGCTGCTGCGGACGCGCAGAGGCAAGAAGAAGCTGCGCAGAAGGCCGCAGAAGTTGCCGTCTTTGATGACCAAAGCAAGTGCTTTCAGTTGCTCGAGCTCGTCCAGAACTACCCTTGGTTGTACGGGAAGCTTCGGCGCGACGACCCGAAACGGGAGAACGTCTCGAAGGAGGTCGCCCGTCTGTTGGGCATCGTGCGCTGTATGTACGGTTTTGCAACCCCTGACATCGTGTTTTCGCATTTTGTGTTGCGCGCATGGTTTACTTGATATGTGATGGTGTTGAATTGTTTTTCTAACAATATGGCAAAAAATTCATTCAAAAATTGACAGACGAAGACGGTAATATTTGTAAATACCCTAATGTTTTTTTTTTCTTCACGCTTTTGCGTTGTTTTCACGGTTGTTTCAACCAAAAATGAGAAGGAAGATAATCACTGCGCCGCCTTTATTCCTCTTTTTGTTCAGCCCACGAGAAAGTGTTGTCTCGGTTGTATAGAAAAGGCTGAACTCAATTTGTGTCCTTCAGACAATCAATCCTATTTAATTACAACTTTCGACTGAGCCAAGCATGTTTAAAATAACTCTCGAAACGAAATGACAAATTACAGTACCATACCGCCGGAAACAAATTTTTACGATTCTTGTTTTATAGATTTGTTCCGATTGGCCCACAAAGTATACGTAGCATCGTACACATAGCAGATGTTAGCGAGATCGGTACTAAATGTCAGTACTTGATTCACTGCTAAGTTGATGGGCAGTGAAAGCTATGTACTCTCTGTCTCTAGATCAGTCAGTCACCTGCCCCCCCAGTGCCTGATCCATTCTATGCCCGTGACTGCCCGGAGAGTATTACCACGTTGTATGCATGCACCCTATTGTTGATTGTTCCTGCGAGCATGTAGCTTCTACCGCCCTGTCAGCCTAGCAGTGAACATACTATAGTCGTTTGCTTGAGAGCTGGCGAGTCATTTTTAAGTGTGGGACTAAATTTGTTGTGCAAGTGCATTGGACGTGCGTTTTGTGTGTGCTGTTCGTTGCCCACGAAGCATTACAATTGCCTATGGCATTTTTGTCGTCTTTTTTTACATTTCTGCATGAGTATATCATGTCTGTCGGGCTTGTCCCACACTAGAATCAACATATTTCTCTCCAGACGACATCTGAAAGACAAAGTGGAAGTACCTGAGGGACAAGTACGCCAAGGAGGCGGCCAAGGTGGCAGGAACAGAGCGCAGCGGCTGTGGAACCTCGGACGTCTACAAGCCAAAGTGGATCTACTTTGGCAGCTTGCGCTTCCTGACTGGCGCCTCCACTGTTTGGCGAAACAACACTTTTCATATTTCTCATTCGTATGCAACTACACGGTCCTTTTTTGGAAATTATGCAGGTCTGAGGCTACAGGAACATCAGAAAGCCAGTCCAGCACTCAAACTCGAGGTAAGATAGAATGCAATGTATTGCGATGCCTCCTCATCATTATGTTAGTGGGCTTATAGTCAAGTTTCCAGGTGTCTTTCAGAAGTGCTGTCATATGCGATGAAACTTGAACTCTTCTGGTGAATTATAGGAGTAACTCCATCATGCAGCCAGTCACCAGGATGCACCGCAGGTACAACCAAGCCAACTGATGACCAAGATCCTGTGGTGATTATTTGCCCGTCTTGACTTTCTTTCCGGTCTTTCAGACTGATGAGCATGAGCTTGCAAAAACTATTTCTTTTTGTTTTCTTGTGTTCCTCTATACAGTGCTTTCACCTTGTGGCACTTCCCTTGGCGTTACAGCTGTCAACAGCACCACCTTCTTCCCCTCCCCCTCCCCCAATTGCTGCTTTTTTGGATAAAGCTTATCTCGTAAATACTGAGTGCACTGGCTAACCACCTAAATCAGGGGTCAGCCCCTGGCGCAGTGTGCATAGGCATTCGCTGGGCCGAACAGAAGATTTTTTGGTTTGTGTTTTTTGTAGAAGGAAAGCCATCATAGCTTTCCGATTTTGGTTCGGTGTGATATTACTGGTTGATGTTTCACTTCGAACTCAAACCTGGGAATCTCGCAGAAGGAAAAGCTTTAGAGCTTTATCTTAACTATTCCGACAGTGCAGTATACTTCATTTCAGCATAACTTTGAAAATGGTAAGAGCTGCATCCCTCGTGAGGCAATAAGAGCAACAGAGCAAGGTATATGACAGCCCTCCGCAAGATGATTGCAACCTCGGACAGTATGGTGTCGCATGCCTCGCTCTGGCAGTCATTGGCTGACCGGGCCATTGATTTAACTGTTTTTTTGCAAAGTTATGTTGAGACGGATTGTGATGAGTCTAATCACTCAATTTTCTTGTTGCAAAGACAGCGGTAACAAAAACTCTTCAAACTTGGAGTATTGCGTTATTTGAGGGAGGAGGATTCGAACAACATCTGTATCTTTCAGAAATAAGATCAGACAGACTTCTGGCAAGTTCAAGATATGTATCCAGTGGGGCTTGCTCATCTTTAAGTGGATTATGAGTTGGAGGACTTGTTCGCAGTGTGTTTTGATGATGAGTAAGAGGAATCGTTCAGTTAATTTTCACATTGGTTGGGGTTTTCAACTCTAAGGAGCACACTGATGCTCGCTGTGTAAACTAATGTTTTCGAGGATGAAGCACACATAGTCACACATGTTTTTGCAAATGACAATGACGGATAAAGAGCTCTACACCTCTGCGTGACTTTTAATCAGTACATTAAACTTGCATGCTTGCATCTTGGCGAGCAATATTGAAATATTGCCGCGAGCAGGGCCGAGAAAGCAACGCTCGGTCACGGACCTCTAGAAAGTTCTTGTTTATTCTTGTTCCGGACGTAACTTCTATCATTTATTCCTGCTTTTTGTTGTTCTAGAAAGTGCTCGTTCATTCTCGCCCCAAGCGCGCTACGCTTGAACCTTCTCCGCCGAATCTTCGAGATAGTGACTCACTCTAGATAAGAGGCCGCCCGCGACCTTGTCGAGTCAGTCTCGCTCGCGCTCTGTTTCGCCGCCGAATCGCCGCCTGCTTTTCTGCTGCCTCGACGCTCTTTCGTTCTTTACTTATTTTTGGTTGGCACAAGTTCGCCTCATTAAACGTTAGGTTTCTTTAGTTATTCTCGCCTCATCTTTTGTCATTCGTGACATATTTTGGTGGAGGTGCAGGGTAATTGCATTTTATGCCCGTTACGCGTACCCCTCCGAAGACATCCCGGCCAAGCGACGTACTCAGCCCCTGAAGGCTACCCTTTGCCGAAGAAGCCGAATCCAGAAGAAGCCGTCGTACCAGAGGTCAGTCTCCCGAATTCGGTCTCTTGCCCAAGAACCGGAAGAAGATCCCGACCATGACCACCCCGCCTGTCGTCGTCCCGCCAGTCGCACCCCGAAATCCGACGCCTTTCCACGGGGAGGCCCACGAGGACATTGAAGACTGGCTGCGACACTACGAACGGGTAGCCCGCCACAACGGATGGACGGCTGAGCAGTGCCTCCACAACCTCTACTTTTCGCTTGAGGGCACTGCGAGGCACTGGTTTGAAAACCACGAAGCGTCCTTCACTACATGGGAGTCCTGCGCCGCCGAGTTAAATCAAACGTTCCTCAACCACCACCGTCGGCAGCGAGCGGAGGACCTTCTCCAAACAAGGGTGCAGGGCCCCAACGAAAGCGTAACCAGCTTCGTAGAGGATGTCATGCGCCTATGCGCTCGAGCCGATCCGGAGGCAGCCGAGGAGAAGAAGCTTAGCGTCCTCATGCGTGGCGTGAAGGCTGAAATTTTTGGGGGCCTTGTCCGCAATCCCCCGACAACCGTCGACGGTTTTGTGGCTGAAGCCACTAACATCGAGCGCGCGCTGACGGCCCGAGCAAGCCATTACCGTCGACTCGCCGGCGTGCCTGCTCCTCCAACCGCCGCATCTTGCCGACTGGACCTGAATACCAGCAGTGTCGACAGCCTCCGGGAGATCGTCCGGGATATCGTCCGGGAAGAGCTCCGCAAGCTCCTGCCTGCTGCCAACCAGCCGGCTTCGCTGTCGATAGCCGAAGTGGTGCGTGAAGAAGTTCAGCGGGAAATTCAACCGGAGGCTCCTGCCAGCGTAGCAGAACCCAAGGAGCGTGCACCCTGACCTACGCCACAGTGGCCCGACGGCCACCGCCTCCTCCTCAAGCCTATGCCGCGCCGCCCCGACGTCAGTCTCCTACGCCACAGCACGACCGCCGCCACGACGTCCAAGTCCAGTACGCCTGCCAGGAGCCCCGCGCACCCCGGAAGACTGACGTGTGGCGAACGACCGACCGACGCCCGCTGAGTTACCACTGCGGGGAAGCTGACCATGTGTACCGCCGATGCCCATACCGACGACTCGGGCTGCGCGGATTCCACCCAAACGACCCGCGCCCCCGTTATGGTGAACGCCCTCGGGAGATCGACGAGTACCTGCGACGACCTCAGTCCCCCGAGCCTGCGTCCCGCCGAGAGTTCCGGTCGCCGTCGCCACGACGTCCAGCTTCGCCGATGCACCGACCCCGACGTGAAAGCCTGTCACCCCTCGCTCCTCGCCGGGGAAACTAGGCGCGGCAACCCCTGGAGGTGGAGTTGCCGAAGACGACCGACGCCAAGATCCTCCACGAACGTCGGAGAGCCCCCACTCGAACCCTACCAGAGACCGAAACGACGCCCCTGCAACGGTGTCCAATAACCTAAACGTCGTCATTGACGGCCACGACGCATCAGCACTCGTGGACACCGGAGCAGACTACTCAGTCTTGAGTGGAAGGCTCTCCCGCCGCCTTCGAAAAGTCACGACGCCGTGGGATGGACCTCAAATACGAACCGCCGGAGGGCACCTCATCACACCGGTCGGGAGATGCACTGCTCGCGTCGAGATCCACGGTGAGACGTGCCCTGTCAAGTTCGTCATTCTGCAAGACTGTTCGAGGGACGTTATCCTCGGAATGGACTTTCTCTGCGAGTATGGTGCCGTCATCGACCTCGGAGCAAACCGGCTGACGCTACGAAAACCTGCTCCACCACCGGAGGAACCCAAAGCGACGTCATCCACGGTACGAGTCCTCGCAAACCACGTGAACATACCGCCGCGGTCAAGTGTTTTCGTACCCGTCGGAGTCGATGAGACTTTCTGCGGCGACGTTTTGCTCGAAGGAAGCCTCCAGTTGCTTCTAGGAAGAGGTATCGGCATCGCAAGAGGCGTCGCGAAGCTCCAAGAGGGACACACTGTCGCACTCGTAACGAACTTCCGACAGGAGGCCCAGCACCTTACGAAAGGCACCGCCGTGGGTCACGCCGAGGAACTCCCGGACTCAGCCGCAATCGCCGGAATATCAGAAGACCTCTCTTCGTGGCCACCCAAGACAACGCCGCCTTCGCAGTTTGACATCGACCCAACCCTGCCCACCCCACAACGACGACAACTCAGTGACCTGCTCGCCAAGTTCAATGAGTGCTTCTCCACGTCGTCAAAGGTGCGCCAAACAACCGTTGCGAAACACCGAATTGTCACTAAAGACAACGCGCTTCCTGTTCATCGGTCACCGTACCGTGTCTCTGTGAAAGAGAGAGAAGTCATCCAGAAGCAGGTCCAAGAAATGCTCGATGACGACATTGTCCAGCCCTCAAGCAGTCCGTGGGCTTCACCGGTAGTCTTGGTGAAAAAGAAAGACGGGACTCTTCGGTTCTGCGTGGACTATCGCCGACTGAACGCCGTAACAAGAGAGGACGTCTACCCGCTGCCACGCATCGACGACACCCTGGACCGGCTGCGCCACGCCCAATACTTTTCGTCGATGGACCTGAAGAGTGGGTACTGGCAAATCGAGGTCGACGAACGAGATCGTGAAAAGACTGCCTTCGTCACGCCGGACGGGCTGTACGAATTTAAAGTGATGCCGTTCGGACTATGCACAGCACCGGCGACGTTCCAGCGCGTGATGGACAGCGTTCTTTCCGGCTTGAAATGGCAAAGTTGTCTCGTCTATCTCGACGACGTCGTGGTATTCGCCAGCGACTTTGACGAGCACCTGAGACGTTTGCGAGCCGTGCTACAGGCTATCAAGAATGCCGGACTGACACTGAAGCCGTCGAAATGTCGGTTCGCTTACGGCGAGCTCAAATTCCTGGGCCATGTCGTCAGTGCTCAAGGTGTAAGTCCTGACCCTGCAAAGACATCCGCTGTCGCCGAATTTCCGAAACCATCAGACAAGAAAGCCGTACGAAGATTTCTTGGGCTGTGCGCATACTACAGACGTTTCGTTCGCGATTTTGCCAAGATTTCTGCACCGCTCACGCATCTGACGAAGGACGACGTGAACTTCCAGTGGGGGGAGGAGCAAGAACAAGCGTTCAACGAACTGAAGGAAAGACTCCAGTCGCCCCCTATCCTCGGACACTTCGATCCATCAGCGGAAACGGAAGTTCACACAGACGCCAGCAACGACCGGGCTAGGTGCGGTGCTCGTCCAAAGACAAGACGGAGCAGAGAGGGTGATCGCTTACGCAAGCCGAGCACTGTCCAAGGCAGAGAAAAATTACTCAACAACCGACAAGGAATGTCTCGCTGTCGTCTGGGCGTTAACCAAGTTCCGCCCGTACCTGTACGGGATCCCGTTCCGCGTTGTCACGGACCACCACGCTCTCTGTTGGCTCGCCAACCTCAAGGACCCGTCAGGACGCCTCGCTCGCTGGAGCCTTCGACTGCAAGAATTCGACGTGACCATTGTGCACAAGTCTGGCCGCAAGCATAATGACGCCGATTGTTTGTCTAGGGCCCCAGTCGAATCTCCTCCCGACAGCACCGATGACGACGATGACGCCCGTTTTCTCGGAGCAATTACAGACACCGACATGGGAGCACTTCAACGAGACGACCCCGAACTTCGCGCCGTGATCGACCAACTCGAAGGTCAAGGAAGTTCAGTTCCGCGAGTTTTGGCCCGAGACTTGCCAAGCTTCGTTCTGCGGCGAGGCGTGCTCTTCAAGAAGAACTTCGGAACGAGCAACCCTGCCTGGCTGCTGGTTGTTCCGGCCAGCCTGCGAGAAGAAATCTTTCAAGCATGCCATGACGACCCGACGGCTGGACACCTTGGCTACAGCAGGACGCTCGCCCGGATTCGTGACAAGTACTACTGGCCGAGACTCCCGAAAACAGTCCACCTGTACACACGGTCATGTCACGAGTGCCAACGGCGTAAGAAACCTCCGACGAGACCTGCGGGATTCCTGCAACCGATATTGACCCCTACTACGCCTTTCCAACAAATTGGAATGGATTTGCTTGGGCCCTTCCCGCCATCGACGTCGGGGAACCGATGGATAATCGTTGCCACGGATTACCTTACCCGATACGCGGAGACGAAAGCCCTTCCGTCGGGAACTGCGGTGGAAGTCGCCAAGTTTTTCGTCGAGTCTATTCTCCTTCGACATGGTGCCCCCGAAGTCTTGATAACCGACCGAGGGTCATCGTTCTTGGCCCAGCTCACGCAAGAGATCCTTCGGCTCAGCCACACCAGCCATCGTCGGACCACCGCGTACCATCCGCAGACCAACGGGCTAACGGAGCGGCTCAACAAGACGATCGCCGACATGATCTCCATGTACGTCGACGTAGAGCACAAGACGTGGGACGAGGTATTACCATACATCACGTTCGCCTACAACACCGCAGCTCAAGAAACAACCGGGTTTACACCATTCGAGCTGGTGCATGGAAGAAAAGTGACGACCATGCTGGACGCGATGCTGCCCCATGAGCCTGTGGATGACGGATGCGACGATGCCCATGTGGTCAGCCAGAGAGCAGAAGAAGCACGCCAACTAGCCCGCCTTCGAATCCACGACCAACAGCGTGTCGACGCTCGCCGGTACAATCTTCGTCGCCGCGCCGTCCACTTCCAGCCCGGAGACAGAGTGTGGGTGTGGACGCCGATTCGTCGTCGCGGTCTCAGCGAGAAACTGCTGAAGCGCTACTTTGGGCCTTACAAGGTCATCCGACGCCTCGGAGATCTGAACTACGAAGTTCTTCCCGACGGAACACGACCATCAACCAGACGTCAGCCGCGGCCCGAGGTGGTGCACGTCGTCCGGCTGAAGCCGTATTACGAACGATAGCACTTTCCACCTTCGTCGACGAGTGAACTGTGAGCTGTAAACTGTGGCTTGCGATTCTGCTGTCCTTTAGTTGTGGATTTGTTTTTTGTTTTAGTTTTGTGCTGCATCGGGACGATGCACTTTTAAAGGGGGGGATAATGCCGCAAGCAAGGCCGAGAAAGCAACTCTCGGTCACGGACCTCTAGAAAGTTCTTGTTTATTCTTGTTCCGGACGTAACTTCTATCATTTATTCCTGTTTTTGTTGTTCTAGAAAGTGCTCGTTCATTCTCGCCCGAAGCGCGCTACGCTCGAACCTTCTCCGCCGAATCTTCGAGATAGTGACTCACTCTAGATAAGAGGCCGCCCGCGACCTTGTCGAGTCAGTCTCGCTCGCGCTCTGTTTCGCCGCCGAATCGCCGCCTGCTTTTCTGCTGCCTCGACGCTCTTTCGTTCTTTACTTATTTTTGGTTGGCACATGTTCGCCTCATTAAACGTTTAGTTTCTTTAGTTATTCTCGCCTCATCTTTTGTCATTCGTGACAATATAAAATGTGTATTGAGAAGGGGCTCAAGTGTTCCGTAGGCTACGTTTCAGAAATCAACGCAGTGCTAAAGCATTTAGGCTTAAATAGCCTTTTCTTCATAATTGCAGGTATACTTTTAAGCGTGTGTCAGCATACCCACCCCCCCCCCCCCAGACGCACACACACCTGTTTCCCGTCTGGCCCAACCCCACATTCACTTCGCGTCTCCTCGGCCAGCTGCTTCAAAGGGTTGCTGAGCCCTGATCTAGACTGCCTAGCTTATATTGACAGTGGCAAATGCATTTCCATGACAGTGGCAAATGCATTTCGCCATTGCGTTGTGTGGCGACCACTCGTTGTTGACGTTGTAGACAAGCTTCTAGCTTTATTTGTGCGTCGTATTTCCTACCAACGTATGTTGTATGCTACGCCCGTCTATTTGAGCTCGCTACCCGAGCCTGAACGGCAGCGGTACCGAGACAAACTGTGCGTGGACAGCGCTGCTTTCGACTATTTGTACGCCGGAAACAAGGCCTGCTGGACTTCCGACATGAAGTTTCTGCCACCGACGTCGATGGCTTACGCCGTGGCTTATTTGGTTCTTTTGCCAAGCCAGTTCACGGCCGACACGGTGTAGGCGTACAAGTCTCTCGAGGCCTACGATTACTTCGAGACGTTTTCCAATCCGCCGGCGGGATCAGCAGACTGTGGGTCTGCGAAAGTGTATTTCATAGTGTATTAAATACTCAGCGTCCTTCAAGTCGAGGTATGATATTTTTCTTACCCTCATGACCACAAGGCACAACTACCGGTAACGTTTTCTCCCTTTTTCCGCCGATCTCCTTCCGCTTGGTAGCACGGGCGTAGCGAGCCACCGACGAGCGCTTAAGGTCGGTGCTTTGTGTGCGAACACCCTGGGAACAAAATCTGGGTGGTCTCGATCAGACGACGGTTTCCCTGCACATTAGCAAGCCTCGGGACAGAGACTGAAATGGAAGCCGCACTTGCTTTCAAGAAAGTGCTTGCCGCACAAACTCTCGTCCTCGCGGGGCGACCATTATTTTCGATTCACGGATATTATCCAACTTCTGCGCCTTTCAAAGTCCGCCGGGAACTTGTGGAAACTCACTCCGGTACCTTTGCTGTGCCTTTTGGTTCCACCCTTTGGCGAATATCTACTGCCACCTCGACACGCGACTGGGTTCCAGACTAAGTGGCTGAAAGCAACGCGCGCACAAGGCCTCTCACACCCGTTCGACACCCAAAACGTCAGCCACATCATTTTCGTCACAAAATTGTCTTGCTTTGTATGTTTATTCAGCCTTGATGTTTATATGCCTCAACGGGTGACCTGTCGCGTATCTGTAGATGAGAAATTTAGACAATGCAGTACAACCGGTAAGCTGGGTTTTTTAACTTGCATCAC
This sequence comes from Ixodes persulcatus, assembly GCA_013358835.2. Lineage (NCBI taxonomy): Eukaryota > Metazoa > Arthropoda > Arachnida > Ixodida > Ixodidae > Ixodes > Ixodes persulcatus. The sequence goes on from JABSTQ010010354.1 coordinate 221,578, forward strand.
GCAGTAGTGATTACACGAACGCGTGCCGGTACGAAACTCATCCAGATTGAAACGCGTGGGGGCGGTGGGGATCGAATCCAGGAGGTTCCCATGAAAACAAAAAGAAACCATCTTCCCTCTCTGCTCGGCCAGAAGGAAGAGAGAGAGGGTAGAACCATTTACTCTCGAACCGATGTTTCTACAAAAGATCCATTAACGGCTACACAGCTTTGCGGCATGTTGAAATGTTATGACGACCGTGCAAAACGTGCGCGTTTCTGCCCACACCACCCGGCTCCGGCGCGATCGCAGCGCCGCCGCAGCTCCGTTACGTCAAGCCCGCGTGTCGGTCCATGGCTTGCACGCACGCCGACTCGCGGCACGAGTCCTTTGCCTGATCCCGCCGAGTTGAGTTTTGCCGTTTGGCCGGGGAATGGCCTGTGAGATTTCTGTCTGCTTCACCACACAAACAAATAGGACCGATGATAGGCGACGCGTGTATGGGGTGGTAATGCCATGGTGACGTGCTGTGTCTCGCTGCCACGCGACGAGCTTTCACTTTCAACTTTAGAGTGACGGCCGATGCATGGCCTATGCAACCAATCTAGCGGTAAGAACGTGCCACGTAACCTCGCGCTCCGCGACTCCCTAGGTCATAACGAAGAGTCTCACTCCCTCATTAAAGACCTCTGTGGTGTTTCTATGTCTTGCAAGCGGCACCAAATACGCCAATGCACGTGCCCGTACCTCGTACGACACTTGGAAGCAAGTGGCGGTGTAGCACTAAATAGACCATTTGCTGTATTACCCAAGCATCAAGGAGAATGCAGGGATCGGTGTTCCACGCGCCACACGCGCACGTCTTCCCCGTATAAAATATTCGAAGTAAATAACCAAAATAAAGCGTTGACGAACGCGCGTGCAAGATACAATTTGTTTTAGGTTTTTGCTTTGGAAAATTTACTACTGCTGAGGCCAGCACGTGCGGCGCGTGGAACACCAATCCCTGCATTCTCCTTGATGCTTGGGTAATATAGCAATAGGTCTATTGAGCGGTTGTGGGTTGGCCCCTGAAAGGGAACTACGGTTCGGCTGTCACTCGATAAAAATCACGCCGAGCGTGATTTTTATTCAGAGCTCACAGTGCTGCATTGGCTTCGCTGGCTTCTGTCGCCCGCTTCACATCTCGGCCATTTTCTGGCCGATCTTATGTTTGCAAAAAAAGCATGCCCTCGGGCGTATCTCAATATTACATTTAATTATCTATCTGCCTAGAAATGCCGTGTGTTTCACATTCGGTACGTGCATTAACCAAGGTGGGCGTCGATGATGAACCCGTGACAACCGTGAATGTGGTCACTTAAAGACCGACGACCAGTTCGCGCTTTCCACTTTTCCCCCGCTCCCTCCTTTCCCCCCTTTACTATGTCCACCGTTGCCTGTTTCCTCCTCCCCTTTGGTGAGGAGGATATTCTGCCTTGCAGAATCTAGAGTCTGGTCGTCGGCCTTTAACTCAGCACTTACGGCGTCACGTAGCTCAAAAGGCAAGAGGTCGCAAGTTCGGCCAAGTTAGCGCATGGCTTGCACATAACGTCCTTGCACCATGCCGGCGTGCATTCTACTTCGTCTTGCAAATAAAAAAAGCGATAGTACACAGTTTACGCTGCAAAAGATCCCAAGACCACCACAATGGCAGCTGGTGTGACGTCGGTGCAGGCCATGAAACCGCTGCGCTCGTGCTTTCGGCTCCGCTTGCACTTATGGTGAAAAAGAGCCTTGATCGAGTACATGGACGCTTTAGACACGCACAAGATTACAGCTACCATTGCTGACTTTGTTTTTTTACCGGGATACCAAGCTACTGAAACGGGCGTTGACGAGCCTCTTCCCAAAGGCCAATGCTGAGAAGGACACGGTAGAATCTAAAATGGCAATAACCTGACCTGAAGGAAAAGAAACAAGAGGAAACAAAGCGGAAGGTATATCTTATGGCGGCTGCCATGCACAATTGCCGAGAGCAGAAATGGCAGTAATGACATTACTGTAATGGAATTACAGTAATTGAATTACTTTTTGTAGTAACGATAGTGTAATGAATTACTTCTCTAGGCCAGTAATTTAGTAAAGTAATGAATTACTTTCAGGCAGTAATTTGGAGTAAAGTACTTATTACTTTTGAAATTACTTTTGTCCTAGATTAGAAAATTCGTTTGCTAGCTTTAAGAAAGAAGAGAAAAGTTATTTTGCATGGTGAAATGTTGTGAAAGAGCATCAGAGGAAATAATCGACGGCCACCTGAACGGAAATCCTCGTACGAGGAGCTGGACAGACGCACAAAGGAGGGCTGGAAAAGCCAAGGAGAAAAGCTTACGTGTAGACATCGCTGGAAGGAAACGGCTTACGAACTCCAGGCACGACAGATTCACGGCGTCGCGTCATCACGACGATACTATGCTTCGTTCATCCCTAAGCTGACAGTGCTGTGGGAGTTGCAATTTAACCAGAACCAATCAAACACCTTCTTTTAATCACGTGTCCCGTCCCTTTCACTGCGCGTGAGTATGAACGAGAGCGTGGTTACGTGGCGAACGATTACGCGTGTCTGTTCCAACAAGGACGTAGCTTCCACCGCGCTCTCAGCTTGGGGAATAACGGCTCATAGGCTACAAGGCGACGAGCACATCACCAGTGAGGTAAACATAATTTAAAACATGAGAAGACAGGACAAACAGATCCCGAGCCTTGTACTTTCTTCAAAAAAGGTCAGACCGTAAGCTTCGACCATTGTGAACAACAAACGACCGAAATAAATAGTTGATTCCAAATGCCTTGTCAAAGCCCCAGAACGTTTCGTGCGTCCTCGAGCAAAGCAGGTGCCGCTCGCGGTATGCCTCGCTGCCTTCCCTTGGGAAGTTTACTCGGGAATAAGCCTACAAGCAGATATCGCCCCCCGTTTGTTGGGAAAGTACACAATTTAGGAAGCTCGCGCCATTCCCCAACTTGCGACGCTTCTGCTTAGAAATTATCCGGGCCCTTTGTGTGACAATGCGCAAAAGCTTGGACTCTTCGGGCGTTTCGGAAAAATGCTCCTCGAAAGGAATGACCGAGAATAGGTCAACCATACTGGGCGACAACTTTTCGTGGCAATGCAGTGGAGGGTACAGGCACGCATTCCCTCTCCCATTTCGAGCGCTGCATAAAGCTGTGCGCGAGCTTTCCTCCTCTCCACTGCATTGCCAAAAAAAGGTATCGCCGAGTATAGTGCTATCGGGAGAATAGAATTAAATTGCGTCCAAGGCGGAAGGGAAACGTTTCACATGACGACTCCTTGTAAGAACGAGCTGCCATTGCCCGACTTAAAGGACACATGCAAAGAAAAAAAAAACATTTTTTTTTAAACAGCTCAGATGGAAAAAGGATATTATAAAACGATTTTACAACGAAGAAAATAAATTTTTAGAGCTATATTTACGGCGCTATACGAATTTGTAGTTGGCGCCCGCCGGAGCCGCCGCTGGTCACGTGGTAGGCCCGCGCGCCGCCGCCCTGCGTCGCCGGAGCCGTAAAGCCACGCCGCCGCCGCACGCTGAGCGTTGTGCGAACGCCGCTTCAACGCGTTTCTCCACGCCGCCGTCGCCGCCGCCGCACAAGTTCGTCTGGTTCGGGGCGCCGCCGCCGTCGTCTGACCGGCGCACAGGTCTATCACGTCTGCTTGCGCTTTTTCAGGAGTTTGTTTGGGGCTCTAAAAGTTACTTACTAATCTTAGTTGTTTGTTATACTTCAAGCAAAGATGAATAAGTTACTTTTAGAGGCCATAGGAAGCTTCCGAAAGAGCGCAAGCACCACGTGACAAATATGGGCCCGTCACGTGATAAATAAGGGCCACTTTTCCGCGGCGCCCGCGGGCGCAAACTACAAATTCGTATAGCGCCGTAAATATAGCTCTAAAATGTTTTTTTCATCGTTGTAAAATCTTTTTATGATATCCCTTTTCCATCTAAGCTGTTTAAAAAAAATTTTTTTTTTCTTTGCATGTGTCCTTTAACTAACTGACACGCACTACAACTTCTATATCAGGAAGACGGAAAGATCTCACCCTTTTAGTAAGAACCTTCACCGTTGAATGAACAGCGAAACCGGTCAGTCGACTTCTTTCTGAGTCACATCTCAAGGAGCTATCCATCATGTTTAACACTTATGTCGTGTGCGTCAGCAAAGCCACTGTTCAGTATGGTTCACTTTGAGCACATGAGGTTGTTGCGGTGTAAACAGGAAGATCTGAGTTTTGGTACATATGGACCATCTCAGCTTTTTGACGTAACATCACTGCGGTGGCGCTGCTGTCGGCACTGCGCATGCGCAGCGCCTCGCTTCTTTCGGATCCGGTTTCTGCACACGCGGTGCGTGGGCAAACGCGGGCTTGTTTTCTAAACACTGTGTTGGTGTATACGGTAAATAAAATAAAGCGAATTACTGCCTCAAGGTATTCAAAAGTAATGTCAAAGTAATTTCAAAATAATTTCATTACGTTTGGAAAGTAATTGTAATGTAATGTCATTACCTTCAAAAATATACGTAAGAGTAGACAAAGAGGACGGACAGGACAAACATCTTTCGTATGCCCCGTCCGTCCTCTTTGTCTACTCTTTCGTATATTTTTGAATCTATCACCAACGCGCTCAATCCAAGTTCATTACCTTTAGTCTGCGGTAATTTGTAATGTATATTAATTACATTTTTGCAGTTTTCAAAAAAGTAATTAGTAATGTAATTTAATTATTTTGAAAGTAATTTTGCCATCTCTGGCCAAGAGATACAAAAGTCTGTGTAATCAGCAAACCCATAAAAAGGGGGTCACCGAATAGCCGAGATGTATCACGTGGACGCCACAAGCCAATAAAGTCAGTTCAGCACTGAGGGGATAAGGGACTGTCCGGGTTCGCCTTGCGATTCTCGGAGCTCTAGGTCACGTGGTGCTGAATTGGCTGTTATGGTTACTCTGGAACAGGTCGCGGCGTCGGCCGCGGTCATATATACTCCTGAAAGAGAAAAGGAGGCAAGCAGCGCAAACAAGGCATTGCGCGTTGTCGCATCACTACGTCCTAGATGCATCGTCTCAAAACCATTCTCTAGACGGAAATGAATTCTGGCAGTTCTCCAGCGAAGACATCGGGCAAAGCCGATCTCGGCGGCATCGGGTGTAAAGCAAACGGAACGTGTCGCACGCCGTTTGCTCGACACCACTTTCTGTGGCTATGAAGCCAATGCGTAATCCCACAATAGAGCTTAGACTCTCTGCACTCTGTTTCCCCGATATGGTGTGCAGAGCAGACGCAACTGCCGATCGTCATGATTCAGAAGTTCGACTTCCTCACCATTAGATTCGGTGTGGGGAAGCTCCTGTAATGCTGCCTTGCTCTGTCACGAACTGTTCAAACATTTGTGGAAGACGTAAACGCGTTTCCTGTTATTTCAGATAAAGATTCAGTATCCGAAATGACATAGAAAGCAAGCTGGATTGAAGCCCTGGGTCACTCTGCTCGGATAGCTCGCTATTGTTGCCAGCAGCGTCGGTTTAGAAAGTGAAAGGGAGGCGCGCTGCGTGGAAGCATTGCGCGTTGTGACGGCATCACTACTTTATACATGCATCGTCTCATCGTCTCAGGCAAGGCAGTAAACAACTTCGTCTTCGTCAACGGTACGTCATGACACTCGAATGGCGCCCACTCACTAATTTGGCCCGAGCCCGACACGGAGCGTCTATCGACGCATTAGCCTGACACGACTTCCAGCCGAACGTCGACGCTGCGCTCGTGTTCAATTTCTGTCTGCGCTCGATCTCAGTGTGGTGAGAACAAAATTCTAGTGCAGAGGTCCTGAATAGTTTAGGTGAGTATACTCGGACCAGTGTTCGAGGTAACGCGTTACAAGAAACGCGTTGCTTTTTTTCGGTAACGGAGTAACGTACTCGTTACTTTTTTCAAGAGCGGGTAATGTGCTTACGTTACTTATTTCAAATAACGGATAACGTAGTTCCTTTACTCGTAACATCTTCTCAAGACCTGAAACAAAATACACTTAAATTTCTTTTGTGTCCGTACCTCGTTTCACCTTAATTCCAGACGCAGCCAACTCTACGTGCTGATGGGGCCGTTCAGACATGAATTTTCTTTATGCGGAAAAGTAGCGACATCCTTTGAAAAATGTCGCCTGCTATCTTGGGCCCTCGACGCGCGGGTGTACAAAAGCAAAACATAAAGATAAAAGCTGTGCGCGTCAGAGGTAGGAGGTAGAAGATGTCGCTACCTTTCTTATTCAGGGGCATTAGTCGGACAGTGTCAAAAGGGCACCATTATGGTGTTGGTGTTTGTCATGTTCACGTACGTGTTCTGTTATTGCTGAACTAATCAAGAAAACAAAAAGGCACATCGCTTTTGACGCTGCTTTATTGGGCCCCTTAGCTCGTAGCATCGGCTGCGCCTGAACTTAAAACGGAGTATAAGCGCCAAGTCATTAACTATTATACTAGTTCCACAAACCTTCTAATTGTGGCCTTTGCTTTCCCTTCACAAAACGTCCTACTTTAGGTAAACCCCAACGCTCACGCCCTTTGTCCAAATGTCGAAAAACGCTGTCTCCAAAAAACAAAACGGTGTTATCGTAAATTTATCAATAAAAAGTCACGCAAAAGTAACGTGCGTTACTTTTTGTCTTTAACAGTAACTGTAAAGCTTTCCTTTTATTTTGAGGGAACGTTGGTCGGCAACGCGTTCCTTTATTTTGCTGGTCATAAGTAACGAATTGGATTCCTTTTTTTCGGTAACGCCTGCAACACAGATTCAGACCCATTCTCTAGAATTTAAACATTTGATTGGGCTAGTTGGTTCATTGTGATCTAGTAGAGCGCGAAAAACACGGACCTAGAAGACCCATACAACACGTACCTGGCGCCAGGGTTGGGCAGTATCGCGATACAAATGTATCGCGATAGTATATTTCAGAAATACATTTCGAATCTGCATTTCTGTATCGCGATACATTTTTGTGGCGTGAGCTACACTGGCCGTGGTTGAGCAGTTTCGCGTGGCTCCTGGAGAGCCGTGCTGCGCATGCGCGAGGAGCAGTGACGTCACACGGCGCACAGCTGGCGCAAAAAAGTCAAATTTGGGGGTTTTACGTGCCAAGCCAACGACGGGCATCCGGCACGCCCCAGCGGAGGACTGAGGATTCATTTGGACCACTTGGGGATCTTTTGACGTGCAACCGAAAGCTCGGTTACACGGCGCCTCCTCCGCAATAAGCCTCCGTCAGATTGCGGGCGCCTCGGCCGGGATTTGAACCCGCCACATGGGGATCCGTAGACCAGCAGCCGGCTGCACAGCTGGCGCGCCGGAGCCGCCGCCGCCGCAAGCTCCGCCGCCGCCGCGCGCGCCTCGGCGGTCTGCGCATTCCAGAGGGGTGACGTCATAGCCGCGGCAGACGCACTGGCGCCGCCGCGTGCCCAGCTGTGCGCCTCTGTTGCGCAGTAGCCATGTCTGACGCTGCACCGGAGCCGCTTGATAGCGCCTCTCATTTTGTGCGCATGCGTAGAGGTATCAGTGGGGGTATACATGTAGCGGGGCGTTTGCCAGTGTGGTATAGCCATGGAGAAGGAGAGCGAAATTGCTGCTCAGCGGCGCAGAAGAGCGGAGCTTAACTCATCGGATCCCGAAGTAGTCACATAATGCGTGTACCGTGTGTGTGTCATTGAAGCAGCAGTAAGCATGATAATCAAGCTAATCCTAGACAACCAGGAAAGCTAAGACTAACCAGCTGAACCTAAGCTCACGCTACGTATATCCTGGCATAGCCGAGCTAAGCCACTGCAATTTTTTTTTTTTTTTTTTTTACCAGTATCTCTATTCTTGTATCAAAATACATTTGGAATGTTTCTTTGCATCGCGATACAATCAGTACGAAAAGCATGTTTTTTTGGACATCCCGCGTCCTGTTTTTTTTTATCCGCAGCATGGGTCTAAAGTATCAATCTGCCGGGATTTCTTGAGTCATTGTTTGCTGGCATCCAATGCCCGCTGCTAACTGTCTCTCTTGCATTAGCGTATACACAGTACACCCAGCCGGCAAAGCTGAGTCACAGTCCGTTGCAGCACGAGCCCGGCGGTGGTTGACTTCAAATAGTAGGGTGACTCACGCAGTAAAGTTCAACACATATGCGTCTGCGGCTGCGCCCGTAATATTGCACGGCTCAAGGGTACGTCATCAGTCGACGTGACCGTGACCCGTTGCTCTGGTGATCCGATAACCAGGAAGGAGGCCCGACGTGGCCTCGCTGTGCCGACCCTAACTTCGTACACCTGCGACTCGTCTCAAGCGCGCTGTTTCTCTGAGAGCTCGCACCTGTGCTGGCAATGTGAGGTCGCAATACACGAGATCTCTGTATGAATGATGCTAGGCGAATCTTGAGGACTGCAATCCAAGCGTCGGTGGCTGAGGGTCGGCAGGAAAGACCTTCACAACAGGGATGCCACCGTATCATTTTTTCAACCGTAAAAGAAGACATGTGTTCCCAGGATGCTTCAGGTGCTCCACTATTGTCAAAAATTCCAAATGACACTGCCTCCACAATCTTCAACAAGGTAACCTACAACGAATGTGGGTATTGTCCTTTCATACAGAAGCGTGATAAAGTTTCATATTCAAGGCCACACCTACAGATAAACAATACCAGTTCATTCCACCGTGACGTGATGTTATCTATGTAGACAGGGTTGTCCTTATTGGCCAGGGGCGTGGTGACGTTTTGATGGTGTAAGGATCGACGAAGCTCCGCGGGTGGGCCGTTAGCACCAGGGAGACTTGGCTGGTGGGAAACTTTTGCGTAAGCACTTCCCGTGGTGGAAGACCTCGAGAGACAGGCGTACTTTACGACGCGAGGTTCGGAACGCGCGGTTTCTGCCGAGAGAATCGGTGCGTGCGTTTTGGGCCGGGAAAACGCGGTGGCTCTGGCCGGCACCCTTTACACGGCGCGTTTTCATCGGTGTAGTCTTTCTCGCCCGCGTGTGGGGGGTCACGGCAGAACGGCAACGTCAAACCGCGTCTGGCAGAATGAATGACGGGATGGCTCACTTAGTCGGCGCTATCCACATTCACTGGGTCGGCTGTCTGCTTCGCATTGCGAGAAATAGTTTTGCTTACATCCGAGCCCGCCCGACCTTTGGCCGTGAAATGTACGCAGGCCACGCGTTCTCACGCGGGAATATATAAGCAATTGCCCCGTGGCGAGAAAGTGAGCCGATTGGTTGTGGCCTTTTTGGCCAGTGCGAAACGCCTGTCAAACGACGCTTCGAGGATTCGCCAATCCACTAAAAAGGGGATGGGCCAGCGAGTGACTTTAAGGGGAAACTCAGCAAGTGAGTTTAGTTTGTGCTGGGGTTCGAGAGCTGTCGCTCCGTAATCGAGTCAGGTCGTGGGATTCTGAAGGGCTTTTGTCCCCGTAATCGGGACGTAATCCCACGAGCCAGCCAACTCCCGAGCTTGCATAAGCTAACACCCGACCACCTCCTTCCCAACCCCATTCAGAGGGAGTTACCCTTCTGCAGTATTATTTCTCTTTGCATTTTCATTCCTTACAAAAGCTTTAAATTGTTTATTGAAAAGTAGTTCTAAAGTTCAACCGAATCAGTCGTCGACGGCCAAGCGAAGCGACTTCGTCTCCGGCAAGACCCGCCCAGCTTCCCACAACGAAGTCCGTCACCCCATCCGGACCTGGCAACCCGGACGGCGCAAGGTGACCGAGCGAAAGAACCCGTACCGATGGGATGTAGGGGACATAGAATTTATTTCGAGGTCCCAAGTCTTTTCACATCCCTCGTCAGACAGGCAGGACGTCAGGGAAGGGACTGGGCTCAGTCCTTGATGGAACGTTTTGTTTGAGCCCATTGAAGACTCCACGTCGTCCGAAACCACTACCTTCAAAGCAAAGTGCCAAGCCTACAGGAAAGTAATTTCGGCATCAGAAACTTCCACTTCAAACTTCAAGCTTCATCTCAGTTGACGTCTCAAACAAATTTGAAAAGGTATTGCAGTATCAGCATTTCTGTATTTGTATTACTGCCCTCCCTAAAATGCATTCCTGTATTTGTATTTTCAAAAACTTTTGGCCACTGTTTGAAATGTATTTTCAATACGTATCGCGATACATTTTTACAGATATATTTTAGTATCAGTATTTTAGCTACTATTTTATTGTATCACAGTATTTGTATTTCCAAATCATTTTTGAGTATTTCTGTTCAACCCTGCCTGGCGCTAACTTTCAACTGATTTAATCGAAGAAAACCACCAACCACACATGCTTGAAGACTCCCTTGATTTATTGATTAATAGCGAGTTCGTTTCACTGCACTCGTACCCACGCGTGCCCACTCGCAGCGTGGAGCGGGTTCGTTTCGGCCGGCACTCCACGAGTGGTTGCACGCTCCGAGTTCGTTTCAGCGTCGGCACCCCACGCGTGCATGCACTCGCTGCACCGAGAAAATCGAGCGTGCGCCAAAATGGAATCCCGTCATGCCTCGCTCCGTCAAGGAGCGGGAGCAGACGACGAGGGTTCGTCTGCTACGATGTGCCATTCGTACAGCGGAACCGAAGGGAAAAAAGTAGATTTTCTGATAAAAATCGTGTCCCGCGGGCAAAAGTTGACTCCGTTGCCCGCGAACACGATTTCTATCGGAAAAACTACTTTTACACGAGCTTGAATTGTGAGCGTCTGCTATTTCATGAAGGAAGCAATTGACAACCCGTGCCTTATTTGCAAGTATTTAGTCGCTCTGTTGCCGTACAGACGCTGCAATATACCGGTGTGTAAAGATATGCTCAGAACAAACGGATCAGCGGCCCCCGATATCTTTATCACCATCCGTGTGCTGGTGAAAAATTGAACATTTGTCGACAAAGCTACCCCAACAGAAACCTGTGATTGCCCTATGAGCATCCGAGAGAGCTAAACGCCGTGGCTTTACCCGAGGCTTCGGCAACATCATCATGTTTAACATTTACCTACGTCGAACAAAATGCGACGGGGCAAGATATATCTTGCCCCGTCGCATTTTGTTCGAGAAAGCTCTCGTTCTCGACGTCCTCACCAAGGCTGAAATCTGATCGAACTGTAACGACGATCGAAATCGAATGTCCCACCAAACGTTCTGCTGGATAATCAAACACATTAGTTTTAAGCCGTACCCTTTCAGTGGTTCACGCATAATACCATGCTCAAACGGATCAAGCTTCTGAGCGGACAGCATCATCAGTTTCTCCAGTATCGACGGTTATAATAATTGAGGGATCGCAACCTGCAGATGCTTTGTAGTCAGCTGGTTGCTGAATTTACGCCTTCTGTAAATATCTCTACGACAGCCGAGTTGCTTTAAGTCATCGCATATATAAACTACAGGTTGAAGTGACCAACGTTTATAGATAAACGTTGGCAGCAAATGCGCTCTCGCATCCCCCCCCCTCCCCCCCATCATGTCGAACAGAAAGGTGCTAGTTTCAGTTTGAAGTCGGAAATAAACACTATTATTATTATTATTATTATTATTATTATTACTCTTCCTACTACATAGATGGCGATAGCATCAGTCTTCTGCACTCAGTGCATTTGGCAAGTTTGTTTGAGGCTTTTTTTTAGGCCAGTTCTTCGTGCGACACTCCGCGAGTGCGATGCATTTTGGGAGAGAACTCGAATGGTGCCAGTCCGTGTGAAACGAGCCCGCGTTGTATGTGTCTCTTCTTCGTCCGTGTTTTTTTGTTTGTTTTTTTCTCTCTTTTAAGTCTTTTAGACCATTCTCTAGACCTGCGGTTCTGAACCATTGATGTTTCGCGGACCCCTGTGGATCGGCGGAGATGATGGACCCCAGTCGTGGTGAGGGGAAGGGAAAGGTATAGGTTAAATATGATGATGTTTTATTAAGTGATTTAACTAAGAGCTAATGTGAGGTAGACTACTCTCATTGGCATACACAAGAGAAAACTCACCCGAAAATTAGAACATTTCTTCTCAAGCTAAAAAAGAAAACAAAACTTCATTGCCGGGTTTGTTGAGTTATGCGGCAGGGCTTCGCGGGCCCCCAGAATCCAGGTATCCAAGGATGCAAAGGCACAGAGACGCAGCAATTCGGCATGCCAAAAATGCTTTGATTACGCCGTGAAACCGGCAAAACCTGCTTTCGACGAGTTGTGCCTTTCTCCTGCAGCACTCCGCTTTCGTGAATATTTCCACGTGATCTCAACGGCACGTCTCACCACTTACACAGGTTTTTAAAATACTTCTTCGGCGAATGACGACGAACGAGTACAAATCGTATCTTCAGCACGCTGCCGCCATCCTCTGCCATGGCCTCTGCAACGGTAGCGAAAACACGATTTCGCCACATGCAAGATGGCCGTCCGGTGGCGCACTCGCGGAGAGTTCGAATAACAGTCCAACACAATCCGCACTTGGAGTGCGGATAAAAATCCAAAGTTATTCGCACTCGGATTGCGGATTAGAGTCCACCACTATCCGCACTTGGACAGCTGTGGAGCAGAAGCGCTGGAGGGTGCCACTTTAGAAAGCTTCTTTTCAACGTCTCTACCAACAGGTACTGTTTTCAGCACATTTGTAGATAACTGAAAATTGAATCGTTAGGTGATAGTTTCAAAATAAACTTAGAAGCTCTTACTGGTCGCCGGCCTGAGGGGGGCGCTGAAGCGGGCGCTGAGACGGGCTTCCAAACAGGAAATATATCTAAAGCCTCTTATAATAGTCATGCTTAACGTTTTGTCGTATCCGCGTAGTGAGAAGACACTACAGCCCGAATACTCGTTGGTGTATTTTCCAGGACGTCAGAGTCTGGCTTGCGCCATCAGCCGCTCGCAGTTCTATGAGTTCGCGCGCTCAAAGATCACAGAGAAGAAGAGTTTTCTTTTTTTTAGCTTCAGACCGGTGCTGTCTAGCTTCGATAGCACTCGTCCCACGCTTTCAGCGTTTGTTCCTTGGTCGTTCAACTGGTGAGGATGTCATCGAGGTAGACGCTTATTTCGTCTATGCCAGCGAGTGACGTTTCCATCATCCGCTGAAAAATCGCGGGCGCTGCTGGGGTCCTGAACGGAAGTCCCGTCACCCGGTACAGTTATTCCATCGTGATGATCGTAGGTACCGCTGCCGTCTCGTCTGCTACCCAGTGCTTAAAGTCTCGCGTAAGTTGAGGGGGGTCCCAACAAGAAGGTGGGTGGGGGTTGGGGGGGGGGGGGAGGGGAGGGGAGGAGAGGGGGTTCTAACGAGATGTACAGGGTGTCACAAAAGAAAATTTTCACGGTCTTTTTTGCCGCAAAAATAAACTAGGCATCGCCGAACGCTCATTTTTCGCCCAAAGGCAGAGCTAGAGGTCACAACCAGATGCCAAAGTTTTAGCCTGATTTGATAACTTAATCATAAGTTATTAGTGATTTTCTGAAAATTTCAATGGGAAAATGGAGCCAATTTTTGCCCGTTTTCGGTTTCTGGTGCCATTGAACCCATGTGTTCGAAAACACCGTCGGCCGCCATTTTCCCATTGAAATTTTCAGAAAATCATTTATAACTTTTGATTAAGTTATCGGATCGGGCTGAAACTTTGGCATCTGGTTGTGACCTCTAGCGCTACCTTTGGGCGGAGAATGAGCGTTCGGAGACGCCTAGTTTATTTTTGCGGCAAAAAAGACCGTGTAAATTTTCTTTTGTGACACCCTGTAGTATAGGGCCACGAGGCTCGATCTAAAATGGACCGTAAAAATTGACGCTTGCACGTAGCAATCTAAACTTTTCGTCAAAAGTGTATTTTACAGGTCGGTTGTTTTATTTTTTTTTGTAAAATTACAAAGCGTAGTTCTCCTTCTGTAGAAAATAAGGCCAAGAAACTTGCCAGGGTTTACGGCGAGCAGCGACGCAGACGACAGGGGTTCAGTAGCGGGGTGTGTTTGGCGTTCGTATTGATAGATGGCGCTACCTCCTTATCGCGACGGCTCGCGACCACCGTGGTTTATTAAAATGAACGTAATCTTTTTGAAATGCACCTTCGGTTAAAAAATAGATGCGGACAATAAAAGCAAAACTTAAAGTAAAAAAAAACGCGTCTGCATAACGGAGACGCTTTTGCTGCCAATGGATTTCGTCTGCGTGTTGTGTGCTTTCTTTCGCAGATCGGCTGCACCTTCGGACGCTTCCCCCGACGCCATCTATCAATACGAACGCCAAACACACTATGCTACTGAACCCCTGTCGTCTGCGTCGCTGCCCGTCGTAGACCCTGGCAAGTTTCTTGGCCTTATTTTTTACAGAAAGAAAACTACACTTCGTAATTTTACAAGAAAAAAAAAATGACCTGCGAAATACACCTTTGAGGATTTGTATCTTTGCCTGTTGTTCCGCCATTTCCGCAAAACTTGGGAAGGGAACACACTCGTGGAGCTTCTCTAGCTTGGTGTTCCTCGGAAAGCCCCAAATGCACCTTCGTGCCTCGTTTAGAAGGGTTTCCAATTCTGCCATGTGTTTCTTCTGTAGCCTGTAGAAACGCAGCCCATACAGCACCTTGGATATCAGTGCCGCTTGCACGATGGTTCGGGCAATAGGCTGTCCGATTCCTCCGAGCTTGCTTGCTACTCTTCTAATTATCGATAGCCCTTGTTTCCACGTGCTCGTAATGTTCGTGATCCACGTTGTGGGGTTAAGGCTGGAGTTCAGGTGAATTCTAAGAATTGTGTGTTCTTCGGTTTTGCTAATCTTGTCTCCATCGAAGGTGAGGTCTGGTGTAACATCTTCCCAGCCGTGGCCGAACACCATGAATTTGGTCTTCTCCGCAGGGGGTTTCATGCCGGCTTCTTTGAGGAATTCCTCTATTGTGGCTAGTCCTCGCTGCAATGTTTCCATTTGTTCTGCATTCGTTCCTGTGAGGGTCCAGATGGTGACGTCATCAGCATATATTGTAAATAAAGTCCTTCGATGTCTTCAAGCTCCCATGCAAGGGGAGCCATAGCTAAGTCAAAGAGAGCTGGCGATAGTACCGAACCTTGCGGTACCCCTGCTCTGTTTTGCTTGGTGTTACTCTCATTGGTTTCTGCCTTGATCTTGTATTTCCTACCCTGAAGGAAGGTTTTTACTAAGTTTAGCGGTCTTCCAACAATGCCTTGGTCTTTTAAGGTTCTGGTTATCGTGGTGTGGGGTAGCGAGTCGAACGCTTTGTTTATATCTGCTGTCACTGGCATCTTCGTCTGGGCAGTATTGACTTGTGTTTTAAGATGCCTTCCCTGATAAGCAGCAGGTTGTCATTCGTTCCAAGATTTTTCCTAAACCCAGTTTGGGCAGGGTGGTAGATGTTAAGCTTCTTTGCTAGCCAGTCGATTCTCATCAGCGTCATCCTTTCGATCAACTTGCATAGGACAGACGTTAGTATATTTGTCTCGTGTTTTGAGGTTTGTCAGGACCTTGCCAGCCTTTGGGATAGGCGTGACCCATGACAGCTTTCATTTTTCGGGCATTACTCCGTTCTTCCAAGCCTTATTGATTTCCTCTAGAAAGATTTCTTTCGTTTGATGAGGGAGGTTCTTGAGCATGCTGTTGCTAATGGCATCTGGCCCAGCGGCACTTTGTGTCTTGCTCTTTTCAATCGCCGCCTCGATTTCCCACATTGTGAAGTTCGCGTTGTAATTTTCCTCATCGTTGACCATCCCCGGTTCATAGATGGTTTCGCTAGGAACTTTTGTCGGTTGCGGAAAGAAAACGTCACCTGTCTCTTCCAGCACCTCTTCTATTGTTTTGTCGCTGTTGAGCGCGATGTTTGGTACTGTGTTTGTTTCTTTTTTTTTTCTTTCGCCCAGCATAGAGTTGCATATCGGCCACATTTTGGCGAGCGACTTGTGTTCGCTAAAGGATTCGCAAATGTCCAGTCAGTTGGTCTGGTTCACCTTGCTAGCATATATCTGTGCCTCTTTTGCCAGCGGGTTGCCTGCCTGGAGATCTTTCTGTTCTATACATGCTCAGGTGTTTCACTAGTTTTTGCCACAATGACAATAGTCTCGTGTCCGGAGTGGGACTATTTACATCGACGAGTTTCCTTACTGTAGCTTTTTAAGTTGCTTCCTGGAGCGCGTGGGCGAATTCGTTGATATCTTGAATTTGGTACTCAGTACATACCGCCAATCTGAACGTGTTCCCGATGACTGTTTTCGATTCTCTCTTGCGTTTGTCCGCTCCATTTTCTTTTACGCCTAATGTAATGGGGTAATAATCACTGCACCATGTGTCCTCTTCCCATCTCCATTCTGCCACGGTGAAGTTTGTGGTGATGGTGAGATCTGGCGTAGAATCTTGTTGCCGCTCGCTCTGTCCGACTCGAGTGCGCTCTCGTGGATCGTTGAGTAGCGTGAGCCCTGCGCTGCTGTACTCCTCGTAAATGTCTTGTCCCTTTTTTGTTTCATCATCATGCCCCCAGTCGCTGTGTCTCGCATTGAAATCACCACCGATGACTATATGGTGGCCATGGAAGTCTCTCATCATCTGGCTCATCCAACTATTGTCGTCGTCTGCGTTCGTCGGTCTGTAGTATGCCGATAATAAGATAATTTTCTTCAGCCCAGTAGTGGTTCGCACTGCCACCACTTCTTGCGTTTCTGTACACCACATTGATGTATCTAGTTGCTGATGCGGGTAGCTTTTCTTGAGGAAGACCGCAGCTTGCGCCCTGATTTTTGGGACTCCTCCGCGTACGTGCACAATTGATGGGGAGTGAAATCCCCGGTAGCCTGTTAATCCTATGCTCTTGTCGCCAACTTCTTGGAGTAACACAGCGCCCCTTGGTTCGTCGTTCAGCTTCATATTGAGTTCCAATTTTTTGGTATTGAGGCCTCGACAGTTCCACTGAAGTATATTGAATGTCGTAGCCTTATCAGCACGCACATTTGTGGGCTTACGCTGCATGCTTAGTTGGTTGGTAGTTGCATGTTCTGCGCGTTGAGTTGTGCTTGTGCTTGAACGAGCCCGAGGGCTGATTCAAATTGCTGGCGTAATTGTTGTATGGCCATCTGCATTTGTTGTTGGTGCTGTTGGAGAGCCTGTTTCAGGGCTTGTATTTATTCCCCTACGCCGCTTTTCATCTGTTGCGGTACTCGCTCTTGCTGCTGTGCCGAGAAGACAGGAATCGCCTGCCTCAGGTCCTGTCGCTGTTGCGCTGCATGTTTAAGCTTCTGTTCGGTTTGTCATTTCCCTTCTAGTTCCGCCTGTCTCTGTTGATGAAGCCTTTCTTCTTCCTGTTTTCTCTTTTCAATTCGCACCCGCATCGTCTCGATGCGCCTCTCCTTCTCGATAAGACGCGCTCTGATTTCATTCAATTCCTTGCATATTTCGTTAAGCTGTTCTTCTTCTGTCAAGTTCGAAGAGTTTACTTTGTGGCTTTTGTGGGGCTGCGTCAGTTCGCCTTTCGTTTGAAGGGGTTGTCGGTGCGTCTGCTTACCGGGCGTTCCCTGCGACAACTACTCGAGCGGAGGGAATTCCTCTAAATTTTGAAGCGATAAGAATCGGTTCCAGTTGATTCTACCTTGTCCTATCTCAGTGGTGCGTGGTGGTGTTGCGACCTTCTTGGTTTGTGTCAGCGGCGCTTTTGCTCTCTTCTGAAGACGCGTATCTGCATTTTTCTTGGTCATGCAGCTGCCGTCTAGCGCTGTGTGGCCTGATACTTGGCAGTTTGCGCAGTATGTGCCTCCGCACTGCTCCTCCTCCGGGTGTGTCTTACCACACTTCTTGCAACTTTGTTGCCCTGTACACACTGCTGTCTTGTGCCCGAGCCCGTGGCATTTGAGGCAAATGACTACCGTCAGTTTGTACGTGTACACGTTGATCAGCCTGGTGTGGTAGCTTATCTTTCTTGGGATTCCCTCACCGTCGAAGTTAAGCAAGAATGTTCCCTGCTTGCCAATAGGTCTGGCATGAATTATGTTGTGGTAGTCGGAGTCGGAGTTCTCGACAATGTCTTGTGCCGTCGTTTCAGGCTTCATTCCGTGAATTACACATCGAGGCATTGTGCCCGTAACCGAGCGGTAGGCTCATACCTCCACAATCCGGCCGTCGTCGGTCACAAGTGCCTTGAGTTGCATTATGTCCCTCGCGTGTCTCTCGTCGTAGACTGTTACGGCAATCGTGTTGTTCCTTGAATTGACGACGTTCGAGAGCCTGTCTCGGTTAGATGGTACGATGAGTACCGCTCTGATCTGATCAAGGAGCAGCTTGGGTGAAATATCCGTAATCTTGATTTGTTCTCTGGGCTTGAGGACAATCACCGTCTTTGGTAGGTCAAAACGCTCTATTTTCATAACTTTAGCCGGCTTGGGCTTCTTGTAGCTGACAGTTGACCACGGTGCATTCCCGTCAGCTTCGTGATCCTGTCTTTCATCATCGTCGCTAGGCTCCCCCAGCTTGTCTGTGTACAATTCGTCCGCACTGTAGCTGCAGGCATCGCTGTGAATGCGCTTCTTGGGGTGTATTATCCGTCTTTCTTCTTGCGGGTCTACTTCCATCCAGTTCTTTCCGACAGAGGGCCGGTCAGCCCTCTGTCTATCCTCCATTGATGCCAAGCGTTCGATTGGTAACACTTAGGCCCAGCATCAGCGGCTTGAGAAGCGAGCTCAAAATCGTCAGGCTTGAGTATTTTACTCACCACCTCTTCCTGGTGCTTCCCGCTGATTTCGGATGACTTCTGTTCCTTATTTCGACATTTGGTCGCACAAAAGCTGCAAACTATTACGTCAGACTTAGGAAACTAGCGGACCTCAAAAAAGAAACGCCTTTCGCTGACGCTGTCTCCTTCGTCTGCTGCAGTAGCCTGACGACTTTCCACCCTTCGCCAGGTAAAAACACCGGAAAACAGGAAAACCCCAGGCCTGGCATTTATGACCCAATAAGAGCAATCGACGTCGCCAAGAATGCGATCAAGAAAAGGCTTGCACACAAGAAGAAAGAAGCAGAGTACCAACTTTACTAAAACCACTCAGTTGGGAAACTGCCATAGAGACTGCCCTGAAAAGGTGGCACCGATTCGTACTCAAGAACCGAGCTAATGGCGATCACAACGCCGCCATTTCTCCCGCAGCGGCAACACGAGGAACTGCACGTGACTTCTATTTTGGCTTTAATGGGCCATTTTGGCGTCGAAACAGATACGGTGGAAGGGTTCCAGGGGTGCCACCCCCGTCTCCCAAACGGACGCGCAGCGAAGTACTACCGAAGTTAAGATGCGCCTAGGTCGGGACGCGCTACCTGAAATCACCGCTGAGGCATGGTTGCATAAAAAATAGAGAGTTTTAGTAGATCGTTCCTATAACGATACCCAATAACAATACGATAACCATACGATACCGATACACAGAATAGGAATGCGCATTTGGTAGACCATTTTGAAGACGATACATCCGATACGGTCGCTTGGGGCGCTGGGGCGCTCCCTAGTGGAAACGATTTGCACTTTCCAAAATGAAAAATAACGAATTAAAAGAAAGATGTTTCACTGAAGGAAAAATAACAGTTCTTATATTTAATGCAATTAAAAAAACATAAATTAAGTTTTATAAGTTGCAGAAATTACAGAAATGCAGCAGCAAGCTACATCTAGCCAAGTAGAGACAAGCCAATCTAGTCCTCCCCCGGTGGCTTGTCACGGGAAGCCATAGGAAACACGGGTGGCACGGGCGTGAGCGAGTCAAGCGAGTGACCAACTTGAGCCATGACGACGTGTGTTTTCAAGGATCCCTTGGCCTTAGTTGTTTTGAGGTGGGACGAAATCAAAGAACTCTCCTTTCTGGATATGGAGTACCCCGTTCCGCGGAGGTTTAGGTCCGGGCGAGGCTACTTGGATGTGCTCAACATAGATAGTGAAGCTTTCCGCCAGCAGTTTTGTTTTGAGCAGATGGACTTAACGGAGCTGTGAAGCGCGCTGCGAGTCCCTGATACTATAAGGACGGTCAAAGAACGTCGCCATCCCCGGGCAGGAAGCTTTTAGAACTGTCTACTGTCCAGGGTGTCTAGCGACCAAGAAAACCGGGAATTGTCAGGGAAATTTTAATTACCGGAAAAAAAATCAGGGCATCGTCAGGGATATTGTCAAAAGGCGAGCCCAGTCAGAAAAAATGAGCCGGAAATGCCATCGAGTGCTTTGAGCGAAGCCTTGTGACTTGGAGCTGCTTAGAGCGGGGCGCGAGCTCTGCTCAATCGATGTAGAGTGTGCCACCCGATGCAAAGAGAAGAGCCGACAAAACCAGTCCACACCTGAGATTGGATTGGATTGAGAGCGTGACACTAGGCTAGATCGAGTTAGAGCTACTAGGTTTAGTAACAAATGGGAAAGCCGTATAGACCCCATTCCAGTCCAAGCCGAAAGTATTCGAAAATGCATCTGGCGGCCATGTTGCCATTGGGTTATTGACGAGTGTGTTTGAGCGTCATGTTTTCATCGTGTTTCCGGAAGTGGCCTAGCTCTTCACTGACGATGTTGGCGGCAAGAAAGCGCTCGTTTATTCCGGACTGGACGAACCCGAATATTTCGGAATATGCAAGATAGATTAAGCCCGTGCGAAATGATCCTCACTGTGCTCAATGCCTAGTGTTGTAATGGTTTTATATATTTAACCACCTCTACAGTGGTCAGAGGATTTCAGCTTTAATTGTCAGGGGAAACCTGGAAAAATCAGGGAATTTCAAAAGATTAATTTTCTAGACACCCTGACTGTCTCATGTTATTGCTTTGCCTGTAATTGCCAACATAGCATTTGCTGTCTGTTCAATATTACACTCAAAATAGTTATTTGTATAGTAATTCGAACGGGCCTACCTCTGCCGTTTTCTCCCAACTACATTGTTTAATAAAATTAAAGATTTATTCTGGTGCGTATTAGGTTGTCATACCACTTGCTCACACTTAACTTTGCTTTTTCATTTGACCATTCACTACTTGAACGTAATGTTCTTGCAGTTGGAGACGATGTCTTCTCTCCTCTGCTGCAGCCTCCTGCAGCACATAAAAAACTTTTCTTTTTCAAACGCTAAGCGATCCTCGCTTAAGGTCACCTGGCGCTCTTCCATGGCCAGGCGCCTCTCTATATGGCGCTCCTCCATGGCGAGACGCCTCTCTTCAAGAGCGATTTCTAGTTTTTTTATTCTGCGGTCCTCTTCTGCTCTCTTCTCCAGCGATCCAAGGTGCTCCCTGTACCGCTTCTGCCTGATTGCTGGAAAAATACCACAAAGGAAACAATGCACACAGCATCATGAAAACAACTTTTTTTTATTTTTCTTAACGTGTAGATTGACAATTGACTGACTGTTTATTTGATTGGACCTGGCCATTCAATGAAGGTACTGCACAAAGAATACTGGGTAATTCATGTGTGTTCAAAGAGTGACTGAGATATGTCTGTCTAGTAAGCAAAAAATAACAAATGTAAATGACAGCACAAAACGTCTACAGGAGATTTTGAGAATTTCTACAAATGGGGTTCTGTGTATCCTCTTTCAAAAGTTTAACGTATGCTTGAAGAATCTACTGAAAGATGGCAATGCTTACCCTGTCCGCCCAAAGTCCTAGGTCGTGCGACAGGAGTAACCGGCACACGATCCTGGACTGGTGGCAAGGTGGGTTGGACCAGCGGCACAGGGGTTGGAACCAGCGGCACAGGGACTGGGACCAGCTGCACAACCTGGTCTGTGTTGCCTGGTTGCCAGGCGTCGGCGTCCTCCACGCCGTTCATTATTTGAACGAAAATAGATTGGCAGTTCTCAGAACCTGTAAATAGAGTATTGCATAAATATTTGTGGTGTACTATGACACACGCTGTGGAGCTGGGCATTGAAAATGTATTAAAAATATAACGCAGGTGTAGTATTTCTGATCGAAAGGCGGCCAGGGGCCCGCCGTTGAAGCTCAAAGAGGGAATGACATCCGCCGGCTGCTGGTCATGGTCTCTGAGTCTCGAGCACCCCGAGCGCGGGTGCCCGGCCCTGTTTATTCCACGCGCGGCATCGGCTTCTTTTTCAGTGCCGGCGTTATGGACTATATACGAATACTACATATTCTCTCTCTCCCTTGACAAAAAAAAAAGACAAAAAAGGAGGAAAATACCACATAACGTATTCTCTCCCTCCTTTCACAAAAGAAAAAAAAAAAGGGGGAAGAAAATACCACTACGTCTTGAAAAAAAAGATTACACTTCACACTGCACCGAAAGTTCCCAGAAAAGAAGAAACAAAAAAGTCCAAAGATTCAAATGTCCATCATTTCATGAGTTGTCGATGATGGACTCATGTCCAAGATATTTATGACATAGTCTTTGAATCGTTCTGGTAATCGTGTATGCCGTCTTGAGCGTCCTTCTACTCGAAATGTCGATGGTAGAGGTGTTGAAACGGGCGTTGCGAAGCCCGATTCAGTAGGCGTGCTTGCAGTCAGGTGTGGATGCTAAATTCAATTTTGAAAAATGTGACGCTCCTCGAAGCGAGTTTAACAACTCGTCGATATGTGGGAGTGAAAAAGAGTCAACGACGATAGCTCGATTCGGCGCTCTCAAATCAACACACATCCGGATTCCGCCGTCTTTCTTTTTTACTGTGACGATGGGTGAAACCCATTCCGAGGCATTAACGCGCTCGATGACGCCTTGACGCTCAAGTTTTAGAATCTCTGCTGTGACCGCATCACGCAGAATAAGCGGTAAACGACGGAGCTTTGACTGTACTGGTGGAACATGTTGCCGTACAGTGACTGTATGAGTGTGATTTTTAACCAGTCCCAGCTCAGAACTGAAAAGATCTTCAAATTCTTCGAAACCAGGTGGCAGTTTGGAGAAATCACTCACCGAAGAAAACTTTGGATTCTGTTCCCAAGTATCAGATGAAGGGGTACTTGAAGATGATGGGAAATGGTCGCTAGCGGAACCAGAAGGAACTGAAGTCTTGTAAAATGATGGTGTGAGAGGATTACTTGGAACATCAGATGAACTCGGAACTTGTGATGTTGAAGGAGAGGAACCCGCGATACGTGGTGACTGTGGGACGTCAGCCGATTTCACATGTCCGTGATCGGCCGAACGGGAGTCAGCTGCATTAATATAAAAACATTTCAGCTGTACCCCTGCCTGACAAAATAAGCTTGAGATCACGGACGGCGTCTGTGCCGAGCAGAGAACGTCCCTTGCTCACAACTTAGGGCCGGTTGCACCAACGTCGCTTACCTTAACCCAAAGCGGCTCTTTCCTAAGACGGCTTAGCGCCCTAAACCGAGCTCGGGTAAGCACGGGTTTAAATTCCGGTTGCACCAACGTTAACCCGGCTTTACAGACGCGCCCCTAGCTAAACGCTGGATTTGCCTAGGGAATGTAGGGACACACAGAGCGAACTAGGGAACGCTCAGAGGGACGAATACGATTGGCGGAGAGGAATCTCGTGATGTAAACAAAAAACCTGCTGTAGTAGCCGTCGTCGCCGTCTGCTTTTCGCTGTATTTGTTCGGTGAGTAACGAATTAAAGGTCTCCAAATTCAATCATTTTTTTCGCTTAACTTTCAAAAACAGGAGTCAACGCTTTAAATAAACACAAATGCTCTTTACATATGTGATTGTGTGTTTATTATCGGTTGATAACAGAATATTTTGACAGCGACAGTAGTTTTCGTGCTCACATTTTGAGATAAAGGAGCCATCGGGGGCCCCAAATCTCACCGAACGCGAGAAGGACGCTCTACTCGCTACATCGCTGAAGACAAAACATCAACGAGAATAAGTAGGCAGGTAAGATGACTACTAAAATCAGGTCATGCCTGAGACCGATGAAGTTCAAAGCAGTGACGAACTCGCCACGGCAGCTGCGAAAATGCCCGGAAATCATCAAATAGAAGTCGTCGAGTTGTCGTCGCCACGAATAGAAGTTGTCGTCGCCACGAATGAAATATATAAAGCAAAATATTCCTAAAAAGCGCGATCACCAGAAAAGTTACGGTTATGGAACGATACAGTTTTCTGAAGCCAAGATTTTACTCGCGAGACAAGAACAATTCAATGAAGATTGTCTCGAAACTCAGAAAACAAAAGAAATTGACTTTTCGCTGTTTTATAACCTAAAAGCGCCTCAATCTGATGCAAACGGCAGAAGGGTCGACAATCAGCTGATCGCCGAGATCATGTACTGCCACTATTCAACGCGCTCATCGGATTGAAGGATATGCGTTGCAAGTAGAAATAAACAAGCTGGTAAATAACAATACGTTACAGTTACGTGAAAATAAGTAAGGTATACGTACGAATAAGCTCGTTGACAGAATAACCAACGTGAAGACAGACGTGAGCCCCACAGCTCCGTACGTATCTCGGTTAGGGCTAACACGCACTGAGAGTGGAGATCCAGCTTGAAAACAGGGGTCGATAAACACTTCACGCGACAATATTTTGCATCCTTGTCACAATCGAAGGCCATTCTGTCGAGACTCTCACGCTGTCGTAGCCTAAAACACTTTGTACAACCAATTTCGTCCACCGCGTCGACCGCCACAAACCAGCCGCCATGTTTTAAATCCAGGATTAAGAAACAACCAAAAGCAAAGCGCCCAATGTTGAGCGCTTACGATAAGCGTAGTTTAGTGCTAGGTTTAGCGATAAGCGATTTTGGTGCAACCGAACGAACCGAAACTAAGCTTAGGTTCCCGGCTAAGCTCCGCTTTGCGCTAAGCGGCGTTGGTGCAACCGGCCCTTAGAGGTGGATCGTCGCGAAGCGATGGTTGAAAACGACATTTGCATGAAAACAGCCTAAGACTGGGATGGATCCCTGAAGGTAATGCGCGGTGGTCGGTGGTAGTGCGCGGTGGTTTCATTAATTGAATTCGACAATTCCTGGTAATTCTTTGGAAGGTGGGTTCAGATATCATAGAAACTTCCGATCCAGTGTCAATTAACAAAGACATTGGGATGCCGTTTACCTTTACATCGGCAATAAAGTTTTGTCGTCGTCGGCTGGCTGGCTGCGGAGCCTCATCGTAAGACCCAACTGTGTACACGCTGGGTCGTAGGTCGTCGTCGTCGTCTGGGAACGTCACGATGCCATGGATGGGAGTTCTGGCATGACCAGCTCCGAAACGCTGGTACCGGCGCCCGAAGGATTGACCACGTCCAGTTGGCATGGCTAGTTGACGTCGATCGCTACCGACGGGTGGAGGTGGGTAACTCCGGCAGACGTTGGCGAAATGCCCGGACTTGCCACACGAGAAACACGTTGCCCGCGAAGCAGGGCACATCTCTCGGGGATGGGGCAGACGGCCACAAAATTGACATGGCACTTCATCGGGCAGAAAAGTGTGCGCTCCCGGAGGCGCATCACGCGCCGAACGACGGTCCGAGGTACTGGTAAACACCCGAGATTGGTGAAAAGGTGAGTAGGAAACGCCGGCAGGATGCCGAAGCCCGCCATCTTGACTAGGGTTAGCAACGAACTGCTGTGGAGAGCGGCCATTTTGACAGAGCGGAGCGACTACCCGGTCATCGGAGAAGGACGACTGCGATGCGTCAGAACGCGAACCAGCTCCTAATCGATGGTACATATCGCAGTATCGAGATGTCTGCTCGAACTGTTGTGCAAGGGAGACAGCACGTTCGAGGCTCGGTGCGGTAGCCCCCACAGACTCTCGGATCAGCCGATCCTGTACCTCCGATGATCTAAGTCCCGTCAAAAACATCTCCGCGATTCGATCCTCAAGAGAGTCACCATAGTCGCAAGAAGATCCGAGGTGCCGCAGCGCTCCGAGGAAATCCAGTACGCTTTCACCGGGCGCCTGGACACGACTGTGAAACTTTTTCCGCTCAAGAACCACGTTTCTACCAGCAGCGAAATAACCGTCAAGAGCCGTCAATAAAACGTCAAACTCTGTGACGTTCTCGTTCACGGCGGCTCCGGCCAAGTTAAAGGTAGCTACTATTCACTGGCCCTCCTGGCCAAGCAAGCTTTTAAGTAACGCACGTTTGCGCTTAGCCGAATACTGATCCGCGTCAATAACATCAAGGTAATTCATAAAACTCGATTTCCATGTCTTCCAAGGCTGTATGGGGGTGCCTGGCTTCGGCAAAAATGACGGGGGAGCTGGGAATGAAACAGCCGCCATGTTGGGACAGACTCGAACGTTGAGCACAAAGTGAGCTTAGCGATAAATGAATTAGTACTTGCCAGTGTCGGCCACCACCCATCCGCGGCGCGGAGTTTGTTAAAGAAATCCCATCCTCGTCGCCAAAATGTAGTATTTCTGATGGAGCGGCGGCCAGGGGCCCGCCGTTGAAGCTCAAAAAAGGAATGACATCCGTCGGCTGCTGGTCATGGTCTCTGAGTCTCGAGCACCCCGAGCGCGGGTGCCCGGCCCTGTTTATTCCACGCGCGGCATCGGCTTCTTCTTCAGTGACGGCATTATGGACTATATATGAATACTACAGCAGGTATGATGGAGTCAGATCTTCAATAGACCATTCCAAAATATGCAGTGCCTCCCATCGTTTCCTCGACACATAACGACACTCCGATGTACGGCGCGTGAAGGAAAATGTTCCATGAATAGAAGAAGCGGCTCATGTCGGCTTAGCATTCTGCAATTTCTGAATGCAAAGAAGAAAGACTATAACAAAACACTGTGTACCGGCTTTCTGATGTGTTTGCTCCGTTTTCTTCGTGTTGTGAACTCGCAGTGGTAAGCGAGAATGATTTGTGCTGTGACCAGGGTGCACAGTGCATACGGTCCGGCCCGAGCGTACGTCCGAAAAGCCCTAAAATTGAACGCGTCGAGCGGTGCCATGGGAGGGGACAAGTGGCCTTGTGCGATTTTCCAGACAGGTCTATCGGACCACCGTTGCACCAGAAATGAGTCCCAGAAAATGTGTTGGCACAAACCAATATTATCTGCTCCCACTGCGAGAACACCTACGCAGCAGGGACACATACCCAAGATATCAAATATGCACGGTGCAACAAAGGTGTGTTCATTAATTGCAGCAGCTCAATGTAAATTTCTGCTTGTCTGATCACAAAACGACATGGTCGATGGTAGCCCTCCTGTCCTTGTGCATTATCAGGGCGGAATTAAATGTGAATGGTGATATGTGTGGCCTTCCATGCATGCTGCACTATCTGGAGGTGATAAAACTGCGCAGTGGAGAGAGGGGCTGCGAAGGGTGTGCACATTGAAGAAAGCGCACTCTCTCGCAGCCCCCTCTCTGCTCCGCAGTGTGATTATCAGCCTCCAGGTAGCGCAGCATGTTTTGAAGACCACACATTCTACCATTCGCATTTAATTTCGTTCTGATAGTACATTGACGCCTTCCCCAGGCCACCACACTGTGGAGATCCCATACTGATAAACCTCTGCCAATCACAATCATGCATGTAATTGAGTATCTGTACAAAAGCAGTCATTCAGCTGTGAACCACTCCTTGATCTATTTCAAACTAACTCCTCCTGAAACATTAATGTATGTTTAGAACACCTAATCAGAACTCGACAGCTTACCCAAAGCTGTGCTCTGGGAACTACAGATGTACGCAAGTAAATTACACTTCTACTTGTGAGAAACAGGCCATGTATGTCGTCCTCAGTAGGCTATTCGATGGGAACTCGCGAGTAGCCTAATATCAGTCGTAGACAAACGCGATTGATGCAGCCGGGCATGACGACCTGACTTTCCTAACCAGGTGGGGTTCATGACGCACGTGTCATACTTACTAGACTGCCCTGCCACTGTATTATGATTGACAGGCCTGCACTCGGCTGCAGCCGCAACAACTCGTGCAGTAGTGCAGCATCGCGAGCAGCCCGATTTGTCACCGGCCGGGCTGTGGTGGCTGTGGCACGTTCCGGCGGTTCCAGCGTAGCGGTGGAGGTGGTGGTGGCACCATCCTCGGTGGCTGTGGCCTTCCTGAGCACTAGCTGGCTTAACCTTGTAACCAAATTCACGGGCCAGGTCAGCAACATCCTGCAGCAGCTGCTCTTTTTCAATGTACTGCTCTTCCGTTCCGGATCTAAGGGTTTCAAGGGGGAGAGCGGTATTAATAAGTGCGCCTGTCTTCCTCAAGCGTAGATCTGTTATTTCAGTCAACGACCATGAGTACATCTCCGTGTCGCGAAAGCTGTAACGCGAGCTCGGTAATTTGGAAACGCGCTTTCCTTCGCGAAATATCTATACTTCGTTTCACCTTATGTGCGAGCGAAGGCAAAACTGGAAGCGCGAGCACGGAAGCTCCGTGCGTTCAGGCTTTGCTCGAGCGCGCGAGCTGGGGATAAATGCAAAAAGCGCTGGCCTCGCGCTTCTAGCTTTGGCTTCGCTCGCAGATAAAGTGAAACGAAGTATAGCGGCACAGGCATGTGCGTTTCCAAACAACAAGCTCGCGCTAGCTCGCAGTTGCGCCAGCTGTTGGACAGGGTATGGCAGTATGCTAAAACTAGAGTGCCTCAATGTCCTTGTGTTTAGGGTGATGCCATCGCTTGTTGTTCCCGTTGCCGACAGCACGCGCTCACAGGGAAAATACAAAGAAATCGCACGAAACAAAATGTCACCGTAGCACGGTCAGCACCACGAGCGCGTGTAGGGACACGCTCTTTCACGCGCTTCAGAATAAAAAAAAAAAAAAATAAGCGTTCGAAACAAAATGGCCAGATGTCATCACGCCAAGCAAAGCGCACATGAAGGCACCCTAGCTAAAACGCTTCTGAACTTTCAAACGGGACTCAAAAACTACTTACTTTCTCAAGTTTGTGTGGTCGTCTCGCTTGAACAGACCCAGGAGCAGATCGCAGCGGTCTCTCACTCCGCGAACACTGAAGTTCCTCCCCAGTGCTTCA
Source organism: Ixodes persulcatus (assembly GCA_013358835.2). Lineage (NCBI taxonomy): Eukaryota > Metazoa > Arthropoda > Arachnida > Ixodida > Ixodidae > Ixodes > Ixodes persulcatus. The sequence continues at coordinate 250,467 of JABSTQ010010354.1, forward strand.
TTCAGGTTGGCTGCCACTGTGTCCCACCGCGAAGAACTCACAAAGGGATTCACCGCAAGCACTTCCCTTAAAAGGAGGATATCCTCGACAATCGTGAACCGTTTTCGACCCGCTTGGGCAGAAAGAGGCTCGAGTGGAGCGGCCATGATCGCACAGCTCTTCCCGGATCTCGTCAACTCTCGCGAGGCACGGGAGTGTGCGCGATATTCTCGATACCTGCGCCCGAAACACCGATACTCTAGCGCATGCGTAATGGCTCCGGTGCAGTATCGGGTGTCGTTATCGGAGTGAGAAACGATCTACTAAAACTCTCTGTTAATTGTGCTTCAGAAACCTTGCAAACGAAATATTTTAGAAAATATCACGCGTTCTTCATTTTGTACTAAACTCAAATAAAAGTTACTTCAAAAACAGTTTTTTCCGTTGGTTTTTACGCACAAACATGCTTTCTAAAAGCTCAAGGTGACCACAGTACAGACAAACGATAAAGAGTGGCGCTGTTGTCGTATTTAGCTCTGTCTTGGTGGATGCCAGTGACCCAGGTTTCAACGGTGAGTTTCCCAACTGAGGGTTCTAGTATTGTTGCAGAGTACGGAATGCCATCATGATTCAAAATGTATAAAACGGTTCGTCTAAGAAGGCTTCAAGCAGAATCAGCAACCACTCCGTCAGTCCTCAATGTTATGTATGTTGACTAACAGCCAGCGCTCCCTGGCTCCTGTGCTCTCGTGGCTACCGGCCGAGGATGAAGTGATGTGGCGCGCGCTCTCGAACATTCCATCGACGACTGACCCGAAGCAGCATCTCAGTCTATGTTCTAGACTATGCTCTAAATAAACATAGTCTGGTACATAACATGGTGTCAGAAGTGATCCGGTAGACGCACCGGCGCACCAGCCGCCATCGACGCACCAACGACGCAACGCAACAACGACGCAACAACTACGCACCAGCCGCAACATGGCAGGTGTCTTCATCCAGCCGCCATCAGCGTTCGAGCCCAACACGAAAAACCCAGCGATCTCGTGGGAGGAATGGCGATCCTCTTACCTTATCTACGAGGCAGCCTGCGAGTACGCCAAGAAACCAAAGCAGCACGGAAAGCGCTCCTCCTCCATGTACTTGGACCAAAGGCACGTCGGACATACCAGACGTTTCCACCGCCTCCAGCCTTACACGCAGAAGCCGCAACCTCCTTCAACGAGGTCGAAAATATCTTAGAGCAGTTTGACGCGCTCTACCAACCGTACAAGAACGTAACCCAAGCAACTGCCATCTTTAACTCGATGACACAACAGGCGGGCCAGTCCATTGATGATTTCGTCACTGAGCTCCGACTTCAGGCTCAACGTTGCGACTTCGGCAGCACGGGGGATCGGCTCATTGGTGACAGGATTATTGTCGGGATTCAAGACTCGGCACTTCGCGAACGGCTTTTCCGCGAGCAGAACCTTACTCTTGAAAGAATAATATCAACCTGCAAAGCCGCAGAAATATCAAAAAACATGTCAAGGATCTCCAGGCAACTGCACCTAAGACAGTGGTGGACGAGATGTATCGAAACAATTGGCGAGACGCGAATTTTGACCGCGAACAACGGCGCCAGTACAATTACCCGACACAATCGCCGCAACAGCAACAACGTCCGCCACAACCGCAACAGCATCCACAGCACCCGCCTACAACCCGGCCATGTTGGAGGTGTGGTTTGGTAGAAATTGTCCTGCCTATGGGAGCAGCTGCTTTCGGTGCGGGAAATTCGGGCACTTTGCATCTGTATGTCGACACACAAGATCTGGCCCGGCGAACCCCATATCCAGTCTTGACAACGGCGGATTCTTCCTGGGAGAGCTGACCGTGGACAACGTTCAGACAACCTCTTGGACGGCCACAGTTGATGTTCCAAACAACAAGGTCACCTTCAAACTGGACACAGAGCTGACGTAAACGTCCTTCCCAGGCATGTTTTTCAAAAATGGAACCAACCACCAAAGGTAGAACCCACCTGCGTCAGGGTCTCCACCTACACTGGCGATCATCTGCCGATCAGTGGAGAGTGCATCCTACAAACAAAGACAAGAAACTTTAGCCGCAACTTGAGATACCTGGTTGTGGACCTTAATGTTATCCCGATTCTTGGTGCTGAGGCACGCCAGGATCTGCAGCTGATACAGCGACTTCGGCACCTGGACTCGTCGAGCGAATCAACCGACGCTGGAGCACCTACTGCCAAGTATTTGGCCGCAACTGACGTAGTCAATGACTTTCAGGATGTGTTTACTGGAATTGGTCAGCTTCCGGAAACTGTGACGATCACGCTCCAAGACGGAGCAGTACCTTCTATCGCTGCTCCCCGCAAGATTCCACTAGCTATCATAGAGAAAGTAAAGGCGGAGCTTGACAAGATGGAACATGACAACATCATCACAAAGGTCACTGCGCCAACAGATTGGGTGAACCCCTTAAGGCCCGTTCACACGATGCATTTTTCTCGCGCATCTAGTGTCGCGAAATGTAGTTTCGCAAAATGGTTGCGCCGTCTGAACGAGTCCGAAAAGGACGCGCGAATCTAAAAAAAGTTGCACGCACACCTCGCTTCTGGAGCGAGCTTTTGCTGAAACTTTGCCGAGTCCTGTCAATCACTCTGAGGGCGCCGCCAATGGCCGCTTAGAAACGCTCTCACGTGGCCTTTGAGGGGGGAGCGAGCTGTTTGCGAAGACCACTTCACTGCCGGTGTTGTAGCCGAGCCAAATCCGAAAAAACCGAAACCACGAACGATGGATACTGCCGGCGCTTCCGCAAGCACGTCAAGAACCACTGAAGGAAAAGTGAGTAGCATATCGGAAAAAAATCCAGCGATGGACGAAGACAATTAGCGGGAGTTGGCGAGATTAGAATAGTGCTCATAGCGTTGTTGTCGCGATGATACCGCTGGATAAGAGACCATCGAGTAAACTGAAACCAAGTTTGCTTTGTTTACAAGCAAACGTGAAACCATGTGCGCTCTCTGAAACAGTTGGCACAGTAAAATCGGGGCAGACATGGGCGCCGAGAAGTAACCAGATTGAGCACGTAGCGTTTCTATGAATACCATGTGCATTGATAGGAGCTTTGGCAATGAATTGGCTGCGTACGGGCTCGGCGCCGGCACATGTCCTGCACATACAGGTTGCCGCCTCAATCGGCTTTGCGCGCATGCGAGATCGCTCCAAGTAGTGTAGTATGTGAGAAAAAAATTAAAGTGAATTGACTGCATAAATTGCGCAAAGCAGGTCCCCAGATAAATAGCGATCTAATTCGGAGCGCCACATTATGGTCAACACCGAAACTATTTTCGCGAGTCTAAACGTCATCGTTCTTGCACGTGAAGCGGTACGTGTGAACGAGCACATTTCGCGAAACTTGAGTGTCGCGAAACTGTTGCGCGCCTAAAAGATGCATCGTGTGAACAGACCTTTAGTAGTGGTACCGAAGAAAGATGGCAGCCTACGGATATGCCTTGACCCCAGACAGCTGAATAACGCCATCAAACGTCAGCATTATCGCATTCCAACGCCGGAGGAACTGTTCGCTCACTTGAGTGGATGCACCGTGTTCACTCTCCTTGATGCGAAATCAGCTTTTGGCAGCTGACACTGTCTGAGAAGAGTTAGTACATTTGCACTTTCGCAACTCCTTGGGGCCGGTATCGCTTCTTCAGGCTCCCATTCGGACTAAAAAATGCACCCGAACTCCTACAACGTGCCATGGATGACATCTTCGCCAGCATCAATGGCGTTTACCCCTACTTTGACGACATTCTCATCGCATCAAAGACAATGAACGAACACATTAAGCAGCTGCATCTAGTTCTGCTGACTGCACGCAAGCACAACCTCAAACTCAATGCGAAGAAAATGCAAGTAGCAGTGTCCACCATCTCCTACCTGGGACATCAGCTAACGGCAGACGGAATTCAAGCTGACGCTGCGAAAATAGAGGCCATAATTGCTATGCCAGTGCCCAAAAATAAGGCAGAGCTGCTCAGATTCCTGGGTATGGTCCCTTACCTTACCAAATTCATGCCAAATGCCTCAAGTGAAATGGCACGCCTGAGACAGCTACTAAAGACCGACGTCCCATGGCACTGGGATGAGAATCTGAAGTTAGAGTTCAAAATCAAGCGTATGATCACCGAGACACCTGTCCTGCGCTTCTTTGACAAGACCAGGGACATTGTAGTTTCAGCAGATGCGTGGTCATACGGAGTTGGTGGTGTTCTCCTGCAAGAAGGCCATCCAGTTGCCTATGCCTCAGCCGCTCTGAACCCTACTCAACAGAAGTACGCACAAATTGAAAAAGAGCTACTGGCCATAGTTTTTGCCTGTGAGCACTTCCATTATTACACCTCCGTTAGAATCGTAACTGTTCAGACTGACCATAAGCCTTTGATTGGTCTACAACAAAAAGACTTCGAGAAGATCACACCACGGCTACAGCGTCTTCTTCTCCGGCTTCAGCGATACGATGTCCGTCTGACATACGTCCCAGGAAAAGAGCTCACCGTCGCTGACGCGCTTTCTCAAGCACCTGCCAACACAAGCTCATGCCGAGACTCTGAGCCCGGAGAGAGTCTGGGGATCTGTACACTAGTCAACGCATCGACAACAAAACTGGAACAGATTCGGCAGGCAACAGCTGCAGATCAGATGCTGCAGCAAGTCTCCAGGTACATACGAAAAGGTTGGCCGGAACAGCGCTCAGTTCATGTGAGAGCAAAACCCTTTTTGCATTGCAAAGATGAACTGCACATATGTGAAGGCCTAATATGCCATGGGCAGCGACTGGTTCTACCTACCTCATGTCAGCAGGACGCCCTAGAGAAACTACATGGAGCACACAGTGGCGTTGTGTCCTGTAAGAACAAGGCACGAGAGGATCTTTACTGGCCCTCAATGAACAAAGGCATTGAGATGATGGTCCAGCGGTGCGAGCATTGCCAGCGCTACCAGCAACAAAACCAACATGAACCACTTGCTGATCGTGACTTGCCTGACCGCCCATGGCAAAAGATCGCAGCTGATCTTTTCTACTTTAACAGATCGACTTACCTACTCATCGTGGATTACTTTAGCAAGTATGTGGAACTACAACCCATGGCGTCCGCCTGCACTGAAGCTGTCATCACCGCTATGAAAGCTGTGTGCGCCAGATTTGGAATACCTGATGAACTGGTCTGTGACAATGGACCGCCATTTAATGCAGCGAAATTCAAAGAGTTCCTCACCAGCTTGGACATCACCTACGATCCCAGCTCACCCTACTATGCCAGATCGAATGGACTTGCTGAAAGATCCATTCATACAATAAAGCACGCACTTCAGAAAGCTGTAGAAGATGGAAAAGACATATTTGTGGTGCTTATGGATGTTAGAAGCACTCCCATGGATGGGCTGAAGTCGCCTGCAGAGCTCCTAATGGGCAGAAAAATCCACACACTGATCCCGATCAATCCAACTCAACTGCAACCCCACTACGACTGCACCGAGGCCCAATCTCGTCTACAGTTTCGTCAGGAACGGCAGCATCGGCATGGGGATAAGAGAACCAAGCCCCTGGTTGCACTTCAGAAAGGCCAAAAAGTGTGGTTTCAGCACTGTGGCAAGTGGACACTAGGCTTCATTAATTCTGTGGCACCCCAGCACCGCTCATACGTTGTGATGACACAGGAACGCACCATGTATAGGCGCAACAGGTATCACATCCGACCCGCTCACAGTCATCCGCCAATAGCGACTGTTACAGCCGAGGATTACTATGCCGCAGCTCCTTCTCCACTTGCAGCCAGTCCACAGTCACCGCCACCTCCTCCACGGGCAGCAGACTCGTACCAGCACTACTACACACGAGCAGGTAGAAAAGTGGTGAAACCGCAAAGATTCATACAATGAACATCTCAAGTGCTTTGGAATTTTTTATTTTGTGTGTTAGCTTAATTTATTTGTTTGTTTGTTTTTTTAAAAGGGGGGCGTGTTATGTATGTTGACTAACAGCCAGCGCTCCCTGGCTCCTGTGCTCTCGTGGCTACCGGCCGAGGATGAAGTGATGTGGCGCGCGCTCTCGAACATTCCATCGACGACTGACCCGAAGCAGCATCTCAGTCTATGTTCAAGACTATGCTCTAAATAAACATAGTCTGGTACATAACACTCAAGAGCCGGGAAGACAAAAGAAAGCTCGCAAAAATCCAGATTTTGTTCCGGAGCCGTACCAGTGCAAATTCTGTAAGGAGCACACTCCTGCCGACATCCAACACCTCATGTAGGAGTGTAAACATCATGATGAGGCAAGACACGCAACACTCGAACAACTTAAACCACAAGACCGGCTACCCACGCTTCAAGATTGGCTCAACCCGGTTGGGGAGACTGCGAGAAGAAAAATCATCCTGGTTAGTGTCCTCACCTACCTAGAGAAGACCGGCCTGGGAGACGACATATAATTATACCCTTGCCACACGGGCAACTCGAATGCCATTTACAACGAATGATATTCGTGTGATCAACGAATCGGCTCGCGATCTTCCGCGCGTAGAACCCCCCACGCTCAGAGTATCGCGCGCTGATTGGCTGATCGTTCAAATGTCATTCGTTGTAAATGACATTCCAGTTGCCCGTGTGGCACGGGTATTAGATTCTACCCCTATAGCCCAACATCCCTGCCCCCTCTGGCCCTACCTTAGCGTGACTGTCAGTTGTACTTTTGACCAATGAACGTTTTTCATACATACATACACCTTTGAGGAAAAGTTTAGATTTCTACGTGTAGGCGTCGGTTTTTCGGTCTATTTTAGATCGAGCCTGATGACTTGGACCACCCTAAAGATGCACATAAAATAAACCCCACTGCTGGTTCTGCACACTCTGTACCTGCAACTCTCAAATTGCTAATCCCCAAATATCACATCCCTGAAAACAAGCTAGTTTATTGCTAGATATGATCTTGATTTCACTAATACTGGGGCTGTGGAGGAGGGTCTCAGACCATCCGTTAAAATCAGTGGGGGGTTTAAGAGGCCCTGAGACCCCCCCCCCAACAGAAGTGCTGTCGAACCTCGGAGGAGGAACTATTTTCTCAACGCTGGACTTGTGCCAAGCATGCCAGCAGATAAAGGGAACGCACGAGACAGCAGCAGTACTTACGATCAACACGATGAAAGGACTGTACAGGGTAACGTGACTTCCGTTCAGGACCCCAGCAGCACCCGCGATTTTTCAGTGGATGATGGAAATGTCACTGGCTGGTATAGACGGAATAAGCGTCTACTTTTATGACGTCCTCATCAGTAGAGCAACAGAGGAACAACACGCTGAACACCTGGAACAAGTGTTATCCAAGCTAGACAGCGCTGGTCTGAAGCTAAAAAAAGAAAAAGGCAAGTTCGCAGTCACCGAAGCTGCATTCCTAGGACGCAGGATTGACACTTTAGGGGTAAACACAATGCTGACAAGATGTAAGCAATGTAAGCGAGCCGCCCTGAAAACAAAAAGAGAGAGAAAGCTACGGGGCCCCTCGAGTTTCCTGCCCACCCCGCCCCCAAAGCGATCCTCCTTCCCCTCCTTTCCTTTTTGGCAGACCCGGGGGGGGGGGGGGGGGGGGGGGGCATGTTGGTAGGAAGGCGCGTTCGTTTGGTATCCCCAACTCTCCAGCCCGGGCGTTCTGGAAGGAGAGCAAGAGACGCAGCAGAGCTCTGGCCGTCCGGGCCGTGTGCGCCCGCGGCCCGCTCGGCCACATTTCCCTTTCTCTCCTTCTAGTAGCAAGGGGAAAAGAGCTTGCTTTTTCTCTCCTTTTGGGGGGGGGGGGGAGGGGGGGAAGGACACCCCCTTTCTTTCTTTCTATCAGGGCATAGAGCCTTTCTTCAAGGGCGCCGCCATCTTGAATTGTCGTCACTTCCAGAATGGGCGAAAACATTGTTTTGCCGTCGCCACGCCAATGGAATGCATTTAGGAGAAAAGCCTCTATTTTCTTACTATTTGCAGGTTGAAACGTTTTAATATTTTTTCGTTGCCCATACCGGATATGCCTACTTGGTGGTCGGGGGCGAGAGTACGCGGAAAGGGTCTATAGAGGGAGAAGGAGGCTGAGAGACCCCTCTCTTTCTTTCTCACTCTCTCTTATCGTGGTCGTAACCCCCCACCCCCCCAGCGCCGATCGCGGTCTTCTTTAGCTTCTGCTTCAGGAGACCGAAAAGAGGGAGGGGGAGAGAACCTCTCCTCTAGAATAATCTCTCTCTCGTTCTCTGCAGAAAAAAGATGAGAGGGAGATAAAAAAAAGCTTTCTCTCTCTCTCTCGCCCCCCCCCCCCCCCCCCCGTTGGAGAAGAGGAAAAGGGGGACAGGAGGGGAGGAGTCAAATGTTCGGAAAGAAGAGTGGGGAAAAATACTGGCGGCCACCCCTATTCTCTCTCTCTCTTCCTTTGTCTCTCTCACTCTCCCGCGGTGTTGCCTTCGCCAGAGTCCTGCCCGCGTTTTGGGAGGAAGAGAGAGAGAGGGCAAGGAGAACGTATCCCCCCCCCCCTCCTCCTCCCCGTGGCCCCCCCGGTCGGTATCCCTGCTTGCTTAGCCCCCCGGGGAACATGATCTAGGTTCCCCAGGGAGCTGGAAACCTAAAACTTCCACAAACTGGCCCAGCTCTCTACTTTCTTCCTGAAGAACTCCTTGTTGGTCTTTCTCTCTCTCTCCCTATTTCACTTTCAATGTGAAACAAAGTATAAAGCAGTCTTTTGTAAAACTTCTTTTACAATTTTTTTAAAAACTTTTAGCTACCCAGCGACGTTTTTGAAGCCTGCTTCTCTTCGAGAAGGATACAGGTACCTGGAACCCGCGCTGGCACTTACAAACATGTACTGAAGCTGGCGCCCAATGCGATATCGGGCGTGTAAAAAAACAACGATCTGCTGAAGAAACGTCCCAATGTGTATTTGAGGCGCCTTGGGATGTTTCATGTTGGTAGCTACTAATTGGTACACCCTGAATCCTGGCACTGTATTGCCGAAACGCGCGCTGCGTACCGAGAAAATAAATAATAACAATCAAATTCTCACTCACGTGACCAGGACGAAAACAAAATGGGTTGTTTGTATGATTATACAGCCTAGAACTTGGTCTGCATCAACGGGCAACGAGTCTCCCAGCTGTAGGTGAGAAATTTAGCCAGTGCAGTACAACCGCTAGCCTGGGTCTTTAACGTGCACCACGCAGTAGTGGCACACGACCGCACGCTGGTACGATGCTCGTCCAGATCGAAACGGGCTGGGGTGGGGATTGTGACCAGGACAATTACCTTCTTCGGCAGTGCCTGGACTAGAGCAGTCAGAACGAAATATTTCGTTTATTACGCTGAACCTTCTTGGTGAACCTAGTTATCAGGTTGGTCCTTGTTGGCCATTGTTTACATCTGCAAACACTACCACAGATGATCAGATTACAGACGCTTCTACTCGGGCCAGAGTAGAGCGACCTCACAGCCACTTTCATTAGGCCACCGCTTCCGCTATGCGTCGTGGGAAATATAGGGGGCATTCACTGGACGCCATTTTCGAGGGTGATGTTTAGGGCGCGTGCTCAGAACGGGATTACATTAATAGCCTGCTAAGACCGGCAATCTTGATGGTGTGTAATGCACGTTGCAAAAGAACTGGGGAAGCTCGCCGTCAGCACGCGCTCAGCAACCACGCACACAGATATGGCCGCCAGTGAATACTTCCTATAGACCCCTTTCGAAATTGTGCCCTCTATTGGTAGGTGTAGAATCTCTGCACAATGGTGGATACAAGGGCGAGCTTCTTGTGTTCGATTGCGACCGGGCCGCACGAACCCTCGTGCAGCGGGAGCACAGCTCGGAGCTACCCGCTCGCGCTACTTGCGCCTTCCGCTGGGTCGGCTATTCCACCATTGTGCAGTGGATCAGATTTTGTTTTAATTGTCACGTGACTTTCGAAAGGGGTCTAGCGTTCGTGCGTATGGCGCGTGCTTTGCTCGCTTTCCGAAGCGACGAACACGCACGTGCTGGGCTGTGAAGATCGCACGCTGGACTGTGATTTTGTAAACATTGGAAAGGTCTATAGGGAGTATTCAGTTCTGAGCATGCGCCCTAAACATCGCCCTCAAATATGGCGTCCAGTGAATGCCCCCTATAGTCTTTCTGCACGAACGATAACCGCGCTGAGTGTCTGCGCGAGAAGAGAACGAAGTTGCACGAGCTGTCTCGTGAACCTGCCTGCCTCGTATAAACTGCAATTATGGTGGCGTCACGCATGCGTGTAACGCTTAATGAGATCGGTCAATGGAGCTGCCATTGCTGACAAGCTTACCGAGATGTCGGGCCTCTAGCAGGCGTTTACCAGCCTACACAGAAAAAGGCGACAAAGGCGCCACCGTGTGAAATTCGTCGCTTCTTGCGCTCCATAAAGTTCAGCATTTACTGCCCTGCCGAATTTATTCGTGTACATAACGAATGGTGAAAAGCCCTCACAAGCCGATTAGGGCATTGAATCGGGACACGTGAAAACTCACTGGCTGAATCCACTTCTCTCGTGAAGAGCTGTCACGTGCTTTCAATCCGTTTCTTTTCTTTTTTTTTTTTTTGATAGGTTTACAGGGCATTATTTTTCGCCTTTCCCCAAGCTATCCTGAAACGGAGATGACCGCTCCGCAGTTGACGATGTGCCCTCTGTCTTCCTCGCGTTCCAGCTCATGCGAATGTCTGGAATGAAACGTGCAGCGAAGAGCACGTCAACAACGTACGGAGACTGATCCTGGCGGGCTTTGCCGCCCTCGACGTCCAGGAAAAAGTGCCCCAGCTTGACGTCGAGGATCCCGCCTTCAGCCTGTCCTCCGGAAACCTCTTTGGCCTGAGCTCCCTCAAGATGAGAGGAGACGTCAAGCTCGCGTGTGGCGACCACGAGAGCATCGCCGATTTTGTTGCGGTCGCCCCACTGGTGAGGATGCTTTTTAAATGGCTATCTTAGGTGAGAATTTAGGATTTTGCTGGTTCGTGAGCTTAAAGGGGCAATGCAACAATATACAATTGGAATGGTTTTCACTCTACACGTGCTTACCCGCACTAGAGGGACTCAAGGATACTCGCACGCAACGCCACTGACCAAGAAATTCCTTTGTAGTGGTGTATTTCAAGGACAAAAGAGAACGCTTTGATTCAATCTCTCCTTCGCGAAATTTTCCTACGTAGCTGGGCGGTCGCAATACCGCCCAGTGACGATATTTGAATGCGGTTCATAGTCTGGGCCCGAGCATCGGGTGAGCACTGGATTTGGGCTCGTGATAATCGATAGTTCGACAATAATTCGTGTAGTGGCCCATGTCCAATCGCTGCAATAACGACAATAGCCGAACCATAACAATGTCTGGAACTCAGCGCATGTAAAATTCCTCTATCCTGGAAAAGGTGGCGCCATTCATTGTTGTGGAAATGCTCGAGACACGTGGCCGCACGCACTTCTGGGAAGAACATGGCGTCTGAAATCTAGCTCAGTGCTGCGCTGTGCCGCCATGATCTTCCCAAGGGCTGCACGTTCAACGGCTTCGTGCATTTACGCACCTTGCGCTACTTTTGAAACATAAACCAACCCCAGCGCGTGGCTATGATCAACGTTAGCGGCATATAATCGGCTCCAGATCACGTGGCCGCTTGTACTGGCTGCGAGTTGAGGGAGTGAACGCTGGCTCGTTTTTCTTTAACTTTTTCTGTGACTTCTATTACGTGAAAAACAAACGGGTGTTTCCGAGGTCATTAACGTCAGCGATTTGTTCCACACGGTATTTGTACATAGTACTAAAATCGTTACATCGCCCCTTTAGGTACAGCCTCCAGATTGTTTTATGGTGAATTCCCGTCGCAGATCTCGAGCGCTAAAAAAGCGCTCCATTTGAAGCGCGCATATTCCGCTCGCAGATCTGGCTCGAGCTGGTCATCTTCCCCTTGTAGATCTCTGGCAACGCCCGCTCCACAGAGTGCCTCAAACTCCGCCGAACTTGCTCTACGGGATATCACAGATCTCTCCGGAAGTTGACAGAGCGGCCCACGTGATTTCCTTCTAAATTGGCAGTGCGCATGCGCGGCGAGGTTGGAGAGGTCGGCGGGACGGTCGGGTCATCGAGTTGGATCTGTTCGGGTGCATCGGTTGTTTCCGCGGCATCGTGACGGCTCGAGCGCTTCTACCTCGCGTAGATCAGGGATACAAATCCGGGACTGTGCAGCGTGGCAAATCGTAAGCGCTGACATCTGTGATCGTGAGAGGAAGAACGAGAAAAAGAACGACAGAAAAGCCGGAGGCAGACGCAAGGTTAGGCCTTTTCATTCTGCAGCCAATGATTGTTTACCTTCTTACACTGCATTCCGCTGGCGTTTTCCCGTGCAATAAAGCAAGAAGAGATTAGGCAACGACCGTGCAAGTGATGGTTTGTTACCTCTGTGTTTATTAAAGTCGCACCAGAAATCTGAACTCCACCGCTGGCAATCGCTGTCCGTGCCCCCCCGCTTCGACGCGGCCGAAAGGTATGTGACGGTGCGGAACGCGGACGTCTTGTTATTTGTGACATGGGTGCCGTTGTACGCATAATTTTGCCCGGCCTGTGTCGCGTGTTATTTCTGCAGCTAAGCAGTGACAGTTGTCACTGTTCGTCGGAAAGATCAGTCGGCTGAGGCGTTGGTTGGCTTGTCAAGTTCGAGCAGCGGCCCTTTTGAACGGCGGATGGGAGAAGCGGTGGGGAGGGGTGGGGGGGAGGTCGCTCCAAAAATGCAAGTTTATCTTCCCCTCGTCGATTCGGAGCGGGTCCCACGGAGCGGAAATTTGCCTCCCTTGAGGATTTTAGAAAGCGCTCCGGATCTACGAGTGGAATTCACCATTAGAATATCTCCCGAACGTCGACCGGCCTAGAGCAACTGTAAGTACCTGCTCCGCTTGCGGAGCAGAGTACCGCAATGGTGCTCCCAGGGGGGGTCCATGCTGGATCCAAGGCCGCAGTGCAGGAAGCGACCGTCGCTTCTGCAAGATCCCCGGATGCGCGGATGGCGTAGCTGTGAGGCGGTATGCTGAGGCGTGCGGAGCAGATAAGATATTGTGCGGCGAAACGCCGTGCGTGAGCCGTCGCCCCGTCATTTGTTTTCTGTTTCTCTGTATGCTTTCGGTAAAATATAGAGGCCGACGAAAACGTCGTCCTTTCGCAAGCCATTGTTACGCGTTGTTGTCTGGTCCGAAGTGCCTGGCTGTGCCACTCGCGAATCACTAAGCAAGCGCCGCAGACGTGAGCTACGCGATCGTCCCGCGTGTCGTCTCCTTCCCAGACTTTGAAACCATGTTAATAATAATTGGGGTTGTGGGGATATTTATACAGCGAGTCGTTGGTCAGCCATTTAATGTTGCGACGAGTCACTCGCTGTAGATGAGCAATTTAGCCAGTGCAGTACAACCGCGAACCTGGGGTCTTTAGCGTGCACCACGCAGTAGTGATACACGACCGCAAACCATGTTATGAAGCATCGCTAGCGCGGCAAGAGGCATGGAATAAAGAAGAACGAAGCGCCGGCGACACACGCGCTTCATGTCTAGAGCCCAGCGGACATGGCCTTCTCGTCCCTTCCAGATATTGCTGCATGGTGTCAGGGTGGTAAAACAAAGTTTCACCATGAACACGCCAAGCAGTTCGCGGGAGTCTTCAGCTGAGACGAGCCAGGTGGAAGAGGCGGCAGCGGCATCTCGGACAACGATGTACGCTCACACCATCACCCCACCGTCAACGTTCCATTTCCACAACCCAGGTGACTGGCCAAGGTGGTACAACAGATTCAACCGCTATCGAAAGGTCTCCAAGCTCGTCAACGCCCATGAGGGCGAACAAGTAGATGCTCTTATATATTTCCTCGGAAATGACGCCGAAAATGTTCTCGAGGCATCGTCCCTCTCGGACGCCGACAAACAAAACTTCGAGAAAGTGTCGGACTTGTTTCATAATCACTTCGTTGGAAAGCGAAACGTCATCTACGAACGAGCGAAATTTTATCAAAGTAAGCAAGAGACTGGAGAGCCGGTGGAATCGTTTATAACCAGCCTACATCACCTGGTAAAACATTGTGACTACGGCGTTCTGAAGGACGAACTGGTTCGAGATCACTTTGTAATCGGACTGTCAGATGACTCCCTTTCTGAAAGCCTGCAGAGAGACCCAAACCTCGCACTAGAAGCTGCAGTCACACGAGCTCGACAGAAAAAAAAGCCGTGCACAAGCAACAAGCAGTGGTCCGAGGGCACAGGCAAACAGAAAAAGAGGAGATGGTCGTCGATGTCCTTGGTAAAAAAACAAGAAAAATGGAAGGCTCCGCGCAATTCAGAGTCAAGAAATGACACGAAAGTTTCTACCTGTGGAAGATGTGGCAAGTTGGCGCACAGAAACTCCAAGTGCCCTGCAATCAGTTCCAGGTGCCTAAACTGTGGCAGAAGAGGACATTGGACAAAGATATGCAGGAGAAAGTCTATACAGGAAGCAAACCTGGAGACAGACCAAGAAGAATGGCTACTTGGAAGTGTTAAATCTTCTGCTGGCCTGGCTTGGAGAGTCCCGCTCAAGGTCAATGACAAGGTCGTCCAGTTCAAGATTGATACAGGCGCCGACGTCAGTGCCATACCGGAGGATGCGGCATCGAGCTTCAAAAACCTCCAGCCTACTGCGGCCAAACTCTTCGTACCCGGAATTCAGATGTTAACAGTCATTGGGAAGTTCCGGGCCACGATATAACATGGTCAACAGCTGATACATGAGGACGTCTATGTTGTCACGAACCTTGACGAACCGCTTCTGGGACGTGAAGCTAGCACAGAACTTGGACTTGTCAATTTCATGCATTCAGTCACCGACCCCACTACTGCCGGTTATCACCAGAAATATCCGGAACTTTTCAGTGGTATTGGAATAATGAAGGGGGAGTACAAGATCCAGCTAATTGATAATGCCACACCGATTTCAGTAGACACGTCCCGTCGTGTACCCTTGGCTCTGATATTAAAAGTTGAGGAGCACTTGAGAAAAATGTTAAATGACGGGATCATAAAGCGAGTAGAAGAACCCACCGCGTGGTGTTCTGGAATGGTGGTGGTTCCTAAGTCAAACGGAGATGTCAGAACATGTTTAGATCTGACACACCTCAACAAGAACATTGAGCGCGAGAAACTGGTCTTGCCATTAGTGGAAGAAACTTTGGGCCGTCTTTCAAATACATCTTTGTATTCAAAACTGGACGCCAACGCAGGCTTCTGGCAAATCAAGCTGGCGGCGGAGTCACAACTCTTGACAAATTTCATCACCCCATTTGGTCGGTTTTGCTTTCAAAGGCTTCCATTTGGAATTTCATCTGCACCTGAGCACTTCCAAAGGAAGATGAACCAAATCTTGGAGGGCCTTCCGGGGGTACGTGCTGTGTCATATGGACGACATCCTGGTGTCGGGGTCGAACGATAAAGAACATGACTCCAGGCTCGAAGAGGTTCTTCAAAGGCTGAAAACGGCAGGTGTCACACTTAATGAGAAGTGTGAATTTAAGAAGACATCTGTCAAGTTCCTTGGCCACATAATCAGCAGCCAAGGACTTCTGCCGGATCCAGAACGGGTTGATGCAATCACTAAAATGCGTCCACCCACCACAGTTCATGAGATAAGGCAATTCATCGGGATGGCCAACCAATTCGGTAGATTTATCTGACACACGTCGGAAAAACTAAAACCCCTACGAGACCTGCTGAAAAGGGACATAGAGTGGGCCTGGGCTGTTCAGCAGCAGCGTGCCAATAAAGAAAGACATCCAAGACGCCGCAACCCTGACTTTGTATGATCCAGGACAACACCTCATCGTTTCGGCAGACGCTTTCTCGTATGGCCTCGGAGCTGTACTCCTACAACGGGACAAACAAGGAGATGTGCGACCCGTAGCATTCGCGTCCAAAGGACTGAATGACACAGAGGTCAGGTATGCACAAATTGAAAAGGAGGCGTACGCCGTAACATGGGCGTGTGAGCGTTTTGCGAGGTTTCTCTTGGGAACTACGTTCCATGTTCAGGCGGATCACCGTCCGCTTGTACCTCTCTTTTGATCAAAAGAGCTGAACCTTATTCCGGCGCGAATACAGCGGTTTAAACTTCGCCTAGCTCATGAGGTTTTCCTTCACGATCTCTCATGTTCCTGGTAAAGAACTGTGTACGGCCGAAGCTCTGTCCAGATCGCCGGTAGACTTGCCGGGAAGAACTATGGGAGAGGAACTGGAAGCGTACGTACAAGCCATCAGCGGTTCCTTGTGAGTTTCAACTGAGTATTTAGACAAGATTTGGACACTGCAACCGGAAGACCCGGTCGGAAGAAAACTGAGGGAGTATACCACCACTGGATGGCCCACAAAGGCCAAGGTTGCTCCTGAAGTGGTACAGTTTTATTCCGAAAGAAACAACCTCACCATACAAGACGGGCTTTTAGTGAGGACGAACCGCCTTTTCATCCCCCAGCCGCTTCGCAAGGAGGTGTTAGACAAACTTCATGAGGGACACTTGGGCATTAGCAAATGCCGAAAACGTTCAAACATGTCCGTCTGGTGGCCAGGACTCAGTACACACCTGGAACAGCTAGTCACGAACTGTTCCAGATGTATTCGGGAACGTGTCCCAAGAGTAGAGTCCATTATCCCATCGAAATTTCCAGACCGCCCGTGGCAGCGTGTTGCGACAGATCTCTTCGAACTGAACAAACAACACTACCTCTTAGTAGTCGATTACTACTCGCGGTATGTAGAAGTATGCATGTTGAGGCAGACAACATCAGAAGCGGTAATTGGCCACCTCAAAGCAATATTTTCCCGTCATGGTATACCTGAAGTCCTCCGATCGGACGATGGTCCTCGATATTCGGGAAAATTATTCCAAGACTTGCGAAGTACCACATAACGCATGTCACAAGCAGCCCGTATTACCCTCAGGGTAATGGAGAAGCTGAGAGAATAGTAAAGGTAGTCAAAGACATTCTCAAAACGTCTGATGACCCCAACCTTGGCCTTCTATCTTACCGGACAACGCCGGGAAGCTGTGGCTACAGTCCTACAGAGCTTCTAATGGGCCGCCAATTAAGGACAACGCTTCCCTCAACGTTAATTTCGAGACTTCCTAATCACGAGGAATTCAGAAAAAAGACAAGGAAGAAAAACAAAAACAAGTGAGAAACTATGATAGCCGACATGCAGTGTGTGAACGCTTGAACGAACCTCTTGATAGCACGGTCAGGGTGAGAAATGCGGCGACAACTGGTAAAGCCGTCGGAAAGAGGACGGAACCAAGGTCGTACGTCGTAAAGATCCCGAAAGAACTTTTGGTCAAAAGCAAATGTCATCTCGCTCCGCCGCCGACAGACATAAGTGAGCAGACATCACATCACTCATTGGTCTCGGAGTCAAGAACAACGCTGCCAGACCCGGCTTCCAAGGGCGCCGAAGTACGAACAAGGTCCGGTCGGATTATCAAAAAGCCAAAGAGGTTCACAGTGTGACTCCTGTTAGTGCTTATATATATATATATATATATATATATATATATATATATATATATATATATACACGCTTCGAGCGGGCATTAACAAGAGCGCCGGCCTGCTTATACTCCGTTTCACCCTACGTTGGACCCCGAGCCAAAGCTACGGACCGCCAGAGCCAATCAAGCGCATGTTTAGAAGTGACGTCAGCTTGCTCCTCAAGCGCGTATCAGTGCGCGGGTTGCAATGGCGCTGGCAGGAAGGCTTAGGTGGGCTCACTGGGGTTCAACAGATCTCATCTGCTGTTTTCGATTAGCATACCTGATTTTGTGTACTGTTCTTCGCTTATTACGGAACGCTGGAGCATTCTGGAGTTGTGAGATCGACGCGCGACGGTTTCGTCGCCTTTCTGTGTGTGGGATAGGCTTACACGGATAGCTTTACCCGTCGAGCAGAAGCAGGGTCCGCAGAAGCCTTTCGCTTTACTTGTGGCACACAGAAGCCCATAGACGTTTTAAGTCACTCAACAATTCAGGTAAGCGTTTACAATCGAACCTTGACTTTAACCGAAACGCTCTTGCTTGCTTGGAAGTGCGCCGCATGCTCCCTCGCGTGCAGAACGCGCAGGTCAGGGTTTTATATATCGGTAAATAAAAGTGGAAGAGCAAGCAAAGTGAGTGTTTTAATTCGTAGCTTTTGCTGCTAAACCGTGCGTGCGTTTCACAAGAACTCCTAACGTGACTGCCACGACGTAGGGGGAATGTTCATCAACACTAGCTCTGAGAGAGCGAGTGACGAACCACACACGGCGGTATGAAGCTGTTTTGTTTCTTTACTCCAATTCCGCAAAAACCAGCATCGACGAATAAATCTCCGCTTCACGGCACAGCCAGACATGTTGTCAATGGATGTTTTCTTTTCCAATCACTACGATGGCGTACCACCTCGTCCGTCGTGATCACAGCCTTCTGAATCCAGGAACGTTTCCGAGACGGCACCAACGTGCGAAGGCCCCTTGAGCTTCGAACTGTGCGATTTCGGACCTAGCGATGTTGGCCCCAATTATTCCAACTCGAACCTTGGGAAGTTCGAAACATCTCTAAAACGCGTGTAACCCTGAAACCGAATTTAATGTTGCTCGCATTCCGTACGCAGTCACGAAGTTGTGGAGGTTGATCGAGTAGAAATTGTGTATATTTTAGTTCTCAGTGTCAACAGTAAAACCTATCAAAAGAGATCAGGCTGCTGCAGTATATAATAAAGACAATTTTAATGAAAGGTACATTCACAAACAAGCCCAAAAGCAAAGTAAAATATATGTTAGTGCAAGTCTGCCAGTGCAAAGCGACACTGGTTTATCCTGTAGGCAAGAAATTTATCTGGTGCAGTACTGTTGGGTATAACAACTGTTTATTTATTAAAATGTATGACAGGTGGCAGTAGTATAAATATTTGTTCGCTGCAAACTGATATGGCACTAGCACCTAAAGCCACAACAGAGATCTTGTGCTCAACCAAGTCAACAGTGCCACTCCCGCAAATCACGACTTCTGGAGAATATGTGCCCATGGATCATCCAAGTCCATCTCCACCCAACACCGAGACAATCACCGATAAAGTGACCATAAACGCTTCTCTTTCCGCAACCGAGCAAGAACTCAACTCTCTTGTAAAAGAGTATGAAGATATCTTCGCACACCAGGCGAAGATCGGTGAGTGCCCCTACGTGGAACTCAGTATTAACCTAGAACACTCCAGACCAGTTCGTCGCCAACCCTACCGCCTCTCGCAGCCTGACCGACAGTTCCTCGAGAACCAAGTGCAAACTTGGAGGGAACAAGGCATCTGTCGCCCGTCCACATCTATGTATGCATCGCCAGCCTTCGTAGTGGACCAGCCTTTTCATGACACAACACGTCGACGTGTAGTCGTTGACTACTCCCGCACGATCAATCCGTGAAAGAAGACGACGTGCACAAAACAGCCTTCGTCACCCAAGACCACCACGAAGAGTTTCTACGAATGCCTTTTGGGCTCAAGAACGGACCGCCGACCATGACAAGAGCCATCAAATTGGCATATTCGCACCTTCGCAAACTAGGTGTTGTCACCTACATCGACGACATTGCCTGCGCGCACAACAGTTTCGAAGACCACATCAAATGCCTCCGCGAGATCTTCAAGGCCGCACGAAGCATGGGTTTCACACTCTCGCCGACCAAGTGTGTCTTCGCATCGCCAACCATCTCGCTCCTCGGAAGTGCTGACAACAGAAGGCATACAGCCAGACCCTGATCGCACATCTGCTGTATCTCGGTATGCTACACTGACGTCCACACATGAGGTTCGCAGCTTCCGTGGATTTGCGAACACGTTTCGCAAACATATAGAGAACTTCGCAGTGATTGCAAGACCGCTTACTGAACTTCTGAAGAAGACCACGAGCAAAGAAAAGAACAAAGAAACGCAAGCACTTCAGCTTGTCCTCGACAAAACTCAGCAGGAATCCTGTCGACTGCGCCATGTTGGGTATAACAACCATAACAACTGTTTATTTATCAAAAAATGTACGACAGGTGGCAGTAGTATAAATATTTGTTCTATGTAACAATAGATGGCGACACTTGCTCACAGTACGACTGCACCTCACAGCGGTGATACATGACCGCACACCTGTGTGATGCTCATTCAGATGATAATTTTTTTTTTATTTGGCTCTGAAGAGGCGCCGCATCGTGGAAGAGCAAAAGACCCTATCATGAAGACTCTCAGTGTTGCGTCTAATGAACATAATAATGCAATGTATAAAAAAAATTGGGTTGGGTGTATGTTTATACAGCCTAGAACTTGGTCTGCCTCAACGCACAAAGAGTCTCTAAGCTGTAGATGAGAAATTTAGCCAGTGCAGTACAACCGCTACCCTGGGGTCTTTAACGTGCATCGCGCAGTAGCGATACACGAATGCACGCCGGAACGGTGCTCATCCAGATACGAAACGGGCAGGGGTGGGGATTGAGCCCCGGATCCTGGGTTCTGCAGCGCGAGCTATCGCTCTACTTGCTCCGAGCTGGTGTGCCACTCGGCCACCAATCCCCCCTGAATATATACACCAACTCATGTTTACAGACAAACCGGAGCGGACGCCACCGGCGCTGCGCATGCGCGGTGGGCAAGAAGCTCGCCGTCGCTCACAAACAAACCATTGAATTGCGTTGTTGTCGGCGTCGGTGTGAGTCCCCGTGCTCTTTTTCGCATTAAAATTGTTGATTCTACGTCCTCCTAACAATGTCCGACTACTTGAGCGGCTTCAGCAAAATTAACGAGGCTCGTTACACCGCAAAACTTTGAGTGAATAATGTGACGTGCGGCGATTTATTTCACGTGGACGCCGCAGAATGGGCGCTAAAGCCTGACTCCCACGATGGGATTCTGCTCGCTATTTTCAGTCGCGACGTCACTTGAGCTTGAAAAACGTGGACCGTAGCTGAGATAGTGGACGTCGATACTGAAAACCGCAAGTAGAATCGGGCATTACAAGTCGGTGATGGCCACTGGTAACAATGATCAACATCTACTTCTTGTATCTACTGTTTACACTGAGCCTACTTACCCCAACCAACCTTCAAAAGTGTTTTGAGGCCTGCACTTACTTCTTATCGCAATTATCGGGTCAATGTTTGGTTTACGGGCAGCTTTTGTTTGGACGAGCAGACGACAAAAAGCAGACGAAAGTTCGAACGATCAGGCGGTCGTGTGAATTTGAAGACACACTGAACCCGCGGGTGGTCCGGACAACTTGGCGGTTTCCTCTCGTTCATGTTGGAACAAAACAAATACATCTGGCGACCACAAAGTGTTGCCCGCACAAGCAATCGTAGTTCGACAGCGTCTGGTTTGCCCCATTTCACCACTACTATCCACGTTCTTGGATCATGAAAACTGATCTTCAAACCTTCCCAGACTCTCTTGGTACAGCCCCCGTCGCAGCATTTTGACAAGCTAGGTTTTTTGTCTGGTTTCTCCCAAAAGGACACAGGAATGCATGTCTCGCACGACGACTTCTGCCCACCGCCCCAGACCGGAAGTGCGCCCGACGCGCCACCACCACGGCGTGACGTAGCAGAGTTCAGTTCGTGTATAGAAGATGACGACACTGCTGCAAAACAAGCACATTAAGTTAACGTTAGCACACACTGAGCAACAATCGCAATCTCACTAAACCTCTGTCAGGAACAATTTTGCAAGTTCAAGCCTTCGCACCATCTGACAGTGGTCGAAGGGTGGTGTAGCAGACGCAGAACAGACCAGGACGGGCTCGTGAGGAAAAGCACCGACGAGGGCACCCCCCACACTGCTGCAAAACAAGCGCATTGAGCTAATGTTAGCACACACTGAGCAACAATCTCAATCTCACTAAACCGAGACTCGGTCAGAAACTATTTTGCAAGTTCATGGTCTCTCACCATCTGACAGTGGTAGAAGGGTGGTGTAGCAGACGCAGAACAGACCAGGACGGACCCGTGAGGAAAAGCACCGACGAGGGCACCCCCCACACTGCTGCACTCGCACCATCTAACAGTGGTCGAAGGGTGGTGTAGCAGACGCAGGACAGACCAGGACGGACTCGTGAGGAAAAGCACCGACGAGGGCACCCCCCACACTGCTGCAAAACAAGCACATTGAGCTAATATTAGCACACACTGAGCAACAATCTCAACCTCCCTAAACCGAGACTCGGTCAGGACTTGGCGTCACCCTAGCATCATTCATTGAATCCATTCAAAATCGCTCCGCACGTTTCATACTTTCTAACTATCACCGTACAGCCAGCGTCACCTCCATGAAAGCGTCTCTATATTTGCCCAGCCTCTCCTTTCGTAGAAAAATAGCTCGCTTCTGCTTATTTCACAAGATTTATCACTCTAACCCAGCACTTCGAATCTCATTATTTTCAGAACCATCATACATATCGCCGCGTACCGATCATCTACTAAAAGCAGGAATCCCCTACTGCATCACCTCCACCTTTTATGCATCCTTCCTACCCCTGACCTCCGTCGACTGGAATCGCCTTCCCGCATCCGTAGTCTCACTTACTGACGCTGCGGATTTTAAAACCGCCATCACTGATGTTCTGAATAATGTTCCATAGCAATTCTAGAACTTGTGGGGTTTTTTTGCGTTTTCTTTTCATTGTTCAATTTATATTGATGTATAATTCCACCCTCTGTAATGCCTTCGGGCAATGAGAGTATAATAAATTAAGTTAAATGTTGCAAGTTCAAGCTCTCTTACCATCTGACAGGGGTCGCAGGGTGGTGTAGCAGACGCAGATGAGCCTGGGGTGGTGTAGCAGACGCAGATGAGCCTGGAAGGGTCTCTTGGGGAACGGCTTTTCGACGGTCGTCCATGGCATTGTAGGAATCGGGGCCTTTTACCACGAAAGAGATTCGCAGCCCATGTCCTCATCGCTTGAGTCGTCCATGTCCTCATCGCTTGATTTGTCGTCATCGCTGCCTAGGTGAATAACGACACTGTCGATAACCGTATCTGAGAGGCAGTCGGCTTCCCACATCTTGTTTTCCACATCAATGACGTGTCTCGCGTATGCATTCCAGTCGTCAGGCGTCACCTGTTGTAGAGCAGCTGGAGTCAATAGCTCAACTTCTGCCAGCTTGAACGTCTTGTTTGCACCTGCAATGGAGCCTTTCACCTGGCTCCAGACAAGCTCGATGGGGTTGAGCTCGCAGTGGTAAGGTGGCAAACGCAGTACAGTGTGCCCATGCTGCTCAGCGATGTCATCAATGCGGTATTTCTGAAGACCTGGCATTGTCAACCTAGCCCTCTCCACAAGGTCCAGATGTTCTGCCTTCAGAAATGTTGGATCCCAGACGATTTCATTGTCGGTGAGCCATTCCTGGATTGCTTGTTTTCTTGTGCGAGAGCTTGGAAGAGTGTGCAGCCTGACCGAATGGTAAGACGCATTGTCCATGACAATTACACTGTTCGGTCTCAAGTTTGGCAACAATTTCTCGGTAAACCACTTCTCGAAACGTGCGCCGTCCATCTCCTCATGGTAGTCACCGCTGCCCTTTTTTGCACGGAAAACTTCTGCAGCACCGTCAACAAAGCCCTCACTGCTTCCTGCATGGACCACAATAAGTCTTTCTCTCTTGCCGGAAGGATTCTTCAGCCCAACTGTGAGGCCTTGTTGAATGCATCTCTTGGTGTCTTTACGGTAGTGTCCTTCCACACCTTAGACCTTGTGTGGCCAGCGTTGACCCAGGTCTCATCTAGGTAGTAGATGGTCTTGTCATCCAGGCGATGCTTCCTGATTGCCCGGAGGTAGGTGGCACGCCAGAGCACCAGGTCTGTGCGCTCCATCAACAACGAGTCCCTGTTGCGCTTGACGAAAGTGAATCCCAGATCCACCAGAGCTCTCCACAGCGTTGTGCGGCTGATCTTGGGGAACTTGCCATTGTCCCGAGCAACCTCTAAGACCTGTAAATATAAGTTGAAAATATTGGTTTTTTAAACTTGTTTTGAAATATTGCTGTATAGGATCACTTTGACTACATTATACTTGTAGCAATTTATTGTAATGTCAATTATTTTTCTGCAAGGCTTCTGCGAAAAAATGAAAACTGCTAGGATACCAATGTACATATGTGCACAATTCAGCTATGTTTGTTCAGTTTCGCTATGTAGCGCTGTGGAGTGCTCCAGTTGAAAATAAAAAGTGTTTTTTATAATGACAGCGCTAACAGCTTATCTCTATCGACTGAGAAGTTCAAATGGGTCGTCAAATACGCGCAGCTTTAAAATCATGTCTGCTTCATGTCATTGAAAAAACTCAGGCCCATGCAATTATGACGAGTGGCGCTCATGTAATTTAAGTAATTTAGCATATATTAGTGACTGTGGCTAATAAACCATAGGTAGTTGAAGGTGTCAACGCGTTTCTTTCGCTTTAGTGAAGTATGTTTGTAAAAAGCGCCCTTACCTTCGACAACGTCGGACACTCGTTGAGGCGAAAAAAGTCGTGCACGATGAGCCGCAACGTTCCACGGTCGAAAGAACCCAGCAGACTGGGTGTAGGCGGGGCAGACCTCTTTCTTTTTCGCTTGGGCGAAGGTACCGATGGCGTGCCATCAGGACTCGACTGAACGAGTTTTTTCCACCTGAAGATCGTGGAGTAGCCCACTCTTGTCAGCTCAGACGTTCTTTGCACGATCGCCTTGTAAGACCCGTTCGGAGACTCACAACGGAGCTTGTAGTAAACGTTCAGCACAACATGGCGCGCCTCTTTTCCAAACGAGGTTTTAGCAAATGTCGTCTGGAAGCGAGCTGGCGATAGAAGTGATAGAAGTACCGGCGCCTTTGACGGAAACACGCTTGACGACACCGCAGCCATGGCAGGTGACATCTTAAACACGGGCAAAAAGTATCTGTAAAGTTGAAATGTTTGCTTCCAATAAACATTTAACAGAGTTTTACAGAGTGTACAATAACTTTTAAATAAAAACACTTCTCTTTGGAAGAAATATTTTTTTTCAAACACGTCACGAAATGGAAAGTAATCTTGAACCAAACGCATGAAGAAACGAACGCAACGGCAGCGTTGCCAACCAAACATTTGATTTCTCCGAACATGCTACCTAATTATGTGTTAAATATCACGTTTGAAAGCTCTTCTTGAATAAAAAAGTCGTTTTTGTGTCGATGGTACACGACACAAAAATATTAAACTAAGGCTAAAGTATATCCCCGCTTCGTACTGCCCAAGGTTTTTGAGGCGCTACTTCGCGATGCGTAGGAACAACTTGTCTGGGTCGCGTCACAGCCCCCAGCCTTCCGCCGCGGTCCAACGTAAGGTGAAACGGAGTCTAGCTGCTTACATCTTGAACGGTTCACCTCCTCGGAACCCACACGTTGACGGGAAACCGAGCAGACGGAGTCCCCTGCTCTGTTCTCCCTGCACTGGACATCATTACGACCTCGAGGAATGTCTTCGCTCTCGGGTGCGAGATGGGTAGGCGGGCGGTGAGAAAAATAAAAATAAGGGAAATGGAAGAAGAAAAAAAGGGGGAGGGGGGGCATGCTTGCATGTGAGTGTGTGGGTGTGCGGGGGGGGGGGGGGGGGGGGGGGGTGGAGAGGGGTGTTTGGGTGTGTCATGAACCATCGCGCGTCTCGGTTCGCGCCCGAGCTGCTCCTGTGTCTCTGCTGGCTCGTCTTGGCCACCCGGGCGCGCTTTTGGGCCCACTTGATTTTGTTTTATTCCCTTGTTTCGTCCTGGACACTGCCGAGCCCCAACGGCGCCTAGCGGGGGGTTCTTTGGGGATGCATGCAGGGCCCCTTCCCTGGCCGCGGCCTTCGTCTACCCATGGTCGGTTCTGAGAAGTTGTTTTTCGCCTTCCCGCAATGTTGTTGTTTTTTTGTTTTGTTTTTTTGCCGCCGTGTCAAAGTGGCGGGCTTCCAGCTTTCACTGCAACATTAGGACCTGATGAAGAGCGGTCCCCGCTCGGAACGTCGTCCAATAAATACGTTTTAAAGCATTTACCTCCTTTTTACGATATATATATATATATATATCGAAGGCCGGGCTCCGGCCGAAACGTCGAAGATTAAATCGTCCGTTGTTGCTGTTTTCACCAGGGGTTTTTTTCTTCCCAGTTATACCCTCGCCCTCGGCCTCCCGCCACCATGCCCGTTGTATATATATATATATATATATATATATGTGTGTGTGTGTGTGTGTGTGTGTGTGTGTGTGTGTGCGTGCGTGCGTGCGTGCGTGCGTGCGTGTGCGTGTGTGTGTGTGTGTATGTCCTCGTGCGCATGCCTCGTGCGCCGGCGACACACGCGCTTCATGTCTAGAGCCCAGCGGACATGGCCTCGTCTCGTTCTTTCTAGATATTGCTACAGCTAGCGTTATAAAACAACGCGATAATGCTGTATCCCGTGACTGCACATAATCTTGAAAGCTCAAGGTACCTTTCAACTCGTTCTATTTTAGTGTAAAATGTATATTTCGCCAACACAAAGCGAGAAACATGATCCGCTCGAAACTCGTTGCGTGCAAGGTCGCTTTCGCGCACGAAGGTCAGATCCAGCTCGGTGCACGTGACCTCTTCTCCGCCAATACGGAGTTGGCGGCGAATGGAAAAGGAACGCGACGCTCTGCCTCTGCAGGCAGAGCCTATGCAGCCGGTAGATCAGCGCCTTATCGCGGCGTGGAAGACCAGGTCAGCGAGACAGGTAGCAGAAGACACATACCTATTCTCGCTGACTTGCTGTTTCACGCCGCGATAAGGATTTGATGTACCGGCCGGGCGGCGTTTGCGCGATATTGTCGAAACGGGCAGGGGTGGGGATTGAACCCAGGGAGCTCGGAGGGGTTCTGCAGCGTGAACTTTCGCTCCACGTGCTCCGAGCTGGAAATTAATCACATTCGTTTGATTTAAATCAAGTTTCAATCAATCTATCAATTTTATTTCCTTTCTATTTGAGAGGGGAAGGCAGGGAAAAAAAGCAGCATGCTTCTACTTGACGAAGCCCCGCCTTCCCTTTACATCCGCAGAAGCAGCTCAACATATTAGTGAATGAACAATTTAATATATATAAAGGCAGGTAATCAGATGTTTATACAGGACAATGGTGTCAATTATATACAGTGCAAAAGGTTAAACAAGGTAAACATAATTCAGTGTTGCACACGCTTGCTCCGAGGGTTTAGTAATGACCACACAACAATGCACATTGACTTTCAAAAATATATACGAAACTGTCTCTATACCTTCAAAACATGACAGCACCTGTGTAATGTATCACTCAAATGGGCCACAAATTTCCTTTTTGCTTTTGCTTCCCACGGAAATTCCCTTTGCTTCAAGGTTATTTAAAATTCTTGGGAGAGTAAAAGCCAGTCTCTGGTCACCATCAGGGGCTCCGGAAGTATATCTGATGTGTGGGGGCGACGTCTGGGGGCTCATGTCGCATCGTGTAGTTCACCTCTCTCTCTCTCTCTCTCTCTCTCTCTCTCTCATATATATATATATATATATATATATATATATATAGGTATATTGTTGTGATTTGGACACTGGAGGGCGAAGAGCAGCGGCACGAAGGAGCGCGTGCTGTGATCGTGGCGCGAGGGAGCGAAATACGATCTCGGGATGAGACAGGGGACAGCCATGGCGGCGTAAGCCGCAGAACACCGGCTTGAATAAATGGTACCACCACGACTTCGGGCCCTGCCTCCCGACAGGCTGTAAGCGAGAGCACCACAATATATATATCAACGACCACTGACGAAGCACAGTGCAGAGAATGAAGGCTGAAGTCTGATAGAATCTTCGGATATTTATTAGTGAGAACACACTTATTGGAGAAACAATGAATGACAACTTTAAAAGAAACGGGTTAACAAGGCTTCCAAACAAAGAATACATGTGACAAACTACTGATGCAAACATACATACATACATACATACATACAATATACACATATAAAACATATAAAACACGATGCACAAAATACAAAACCCGCACTTTTCCTTCTACTTCGGGTCACACACAATAATTTTTTTTATATACTGAACGGTGCGCCATCATGGCAAACCAAACGTGGCTGCCCGTTCAGTTGTCCTGTTAACAAACTCGTTGATTATTTCGTCTAGCACCAGTTCCGCGGTCCTGCCCTTGTGGACATGTAAGAGTAAAAGATGCGTTAGTCTGCTTTGTGTCATACGGCTGCGGAGGTACGTTCTAATTCGACGTAAAGCACTGAATGACCGCTCGCCTGAGGCTACGGGTGCAGGAATGGACAGTAAAAGCTGGACGTACTTAATAATTTCATCAAATATTTCCCGCACCCCCTCCGACTTTTTCTGTAGGACATCTATGATGCTTTCTACTGTTACTGTGTCCACATCGGACAGAAGAGATGGCAAGAGCATAAACTGTGCTGAAAGTCGAGATAGCACAAAATCATCAACGTGTCTACCTAAATTCTTTCGCAACTCATCTGGTGTATACTCTTGCCACCTGGCAGCATTTGTCAACGTCAGCTCAAGATTAACCAGCTTATCCATACCGGGCTGCTTAAACCGACGGTGGATTTCACACGTTATCTGGTCAATGGCCGCGAAAAACTCCTTCCTCATTCTTGTCTTGGGGTCAAGTGCAGCAGGATTTAGAAGGCTTCTCTGTGAGCTCGAGCCTTTTTGGTGGTCTTGTAGGCCTTGTCACCTGAGGCTCTTTCAATCCTATCTGCGTGGCAGTTGACTGAGTTTTTTGCCACAGTTCGTCAAAGGCCGGTTCTGAGCGTAGGCGGGAGATCGCTTCACCCAATGCCTCGGCAGCTTCCTTTGCGTCAGCCGCGCGGAGAGCTGGGCGTTGCAGCGCCTTTGCAACTTCTTCACATGGGCCAAACAGCGCTATTGAAATATTAATTCCGAAAAGCGTCTCGAATTTTTTCATGGATTTTGAATATCCTTGTAAGGCAGCCCTGCAACTTTCCGTCGTTGAGCGCGGTGTCTGCGTTAACTCATTCAGAGTTTCTTGAATTCTGCTATAGTTTTCGCGAAACCTCCTCAGTGATTGTACCCTGACCGTCCACCTGGTTGGGCAAAGGGGCAGCAGACTTCTCGGGCTCGAGTCAACACGCTCAGGTATTTCATGACACGGAGGGCTGTCAACACTAACGAACACGCTCCGCCTCTTATGTGAATCCCATATTAAATTGGAGATGTCTTTCACGATGCTTAGGGCGTCGTTTATTACGTCGCAACTTTTGCTGGCTTCCTGCAAGACTAAGTCCAAGGAATGGTTACTGCAGTGAACATAAAGGGATCTGGGCTCAGCGTCGCAAATTTTTTTTTTGTACTCCGGACAAACGTCCGGACATATTAGCAGCTCCATCGAAACAATGTCCGCGCAAGTTCTGAAATTCAAGACCGATTCTTAAAATCATATCTTTCAGGACTTTGTAGAGTGTGTCGGCCGTACTGTCTGGTGCGTTGTAGAGCCCGACGAACGCTTCTCGTGCACTGAGAGTCAAGCGGTCTACCCATCGCACACATAATGTAAACTGCTCTTGTCCTGTGATATCTGTAGTCCCATCAGCAATGATACCAAAAAACGGGCTCGACCTCACGTCCTTCACGATGCTGCGCTGTACATTGTGTGCCATGATCTGTATTATTTCGTTTTGCACATCAGTGCTCAGCCATTTGTCTCTCCTCGTAAGCCATCTTTTAAGTGCTGGCACGTCGTTCAATCACTCTTCTAGAAGATCTATGAAGTTGCCGTCCTCTTTTGTGTGCCCCTGTAACGCTTGACCTGAGCGACAGAAATAACGGATAGAGCTGACTATGACGCGCAGCGCCATCATAGATTCTTTCTGCTGCGTCTGGTTCTGCGTAGATAGAAGCTGCACAACGCGAATTCCTGTTGCTCTGGAGAGGCTACTGGTTTAGAGCATCTACATGAAATTTGCTTTTCTCATGGCGTTGCAGCCTCTCGGCACCTTTCTTCCAGTTGTTAAAGCCCGTCTTCATAAACGAGAACTCCATAGCTCGTGTGTTATCTCCAACTTCATTACTTAAAGCCTCACGGCACACGTGGCAGAAAACTACATCATGCTCAAAGTCGTAAGACAGCCATGGAAACCTCTCAAACCACTCGTGGTGACATGAGCGACCGTCTTTGTTCTTCGGAAATTTGTAGCTTTTCCTAGGCACAGCTCGCAAACACGGCATATCTCTATCAGAGTTTTGGTTGCCGCTTTGTATAGATGTCTCGGAGTATGTCGGTGCTCTTTCCGTCTCTGTAGCTCGACGCACAGTGTGTGATGCTTTTGTCTCCTGTGGTTCTACAACAGAAAACGGAAAGAGAAGGTTAAGCCAGTGTTCTACTTCGGTGATAAAACGCTGTTCTAGGTTATTAACGTGGTATCTTACCAATAGAACAGTCCGTCGAGCATGGCAGAAGCTCCGAGAGGACATTGACAGCCGCTGATTCACTCTCCTTCCCATCTTCCGTGTCTGTAGTAATGGCCGAAGTTTCTGGAGTCAATGTAATATATATATATGCATATATATGTCACGGCATTTAATTTTCAGTCCCCTTGGTCTCATAACAAGTCTGACTCGCCATCGCTTACCATGAGTCGGTCCCACCGCATGTCCACTTGATTGAGGAACGTGACTGTCAAGGCACCTTTCTTCAGCGGCTTCTATTAGAAATACAAATGCTCAACCTACTCGAAAGGAACGGCAAATAAAATATTTCTGAGAAGACAAAGTAAGTACCTTGATCACAAGTTTCAGTAACGTGTGCACGTTTTGGAGCAGGGAGGAAGAATGTGATGATTTTCTTTTGCCCTTTCTTCATCATAAATATAGGCTGCTGCGACCTGCACATTCCAAAATTGAAATACATTGAAATACATTGCAAAATCAACAAAGTCGTTATGCGTATTGCTTGGAGTCGTGCCTTTACAAGACAGTTCATGATAAAATAGAAAGCGCGCAAAAAACAAGGACGAAAAAGAGACACGTACGACAGACAAGCGCTTACTCGCAACTGGAAGTTCTATTAAAACTTGGGAAAACACGCAGATGATTCCTTTCGCCGGCTGCACATGCGCCATTCAATTGTCCCCACCCCCTTACCGGTTCTAATCTAAAAAACGGAGGAACCATTTGTTTTGTTACCACCCCCCCTAACGTGCGCGTGGCACTGTCGCAGATAGGAATGCCTCCTCAGCATCTGTCAAAGCAAGTGACGGGTGACTTATGCAGCCATCAACCAATGTTTTGATAATAAAAGCCTCTAAAACCTCCCTTGCTTTCTGCTTTTTAAATTGTCCTAAAATACTTGTTTCTAAAACCAGGAGCACATTCACACCTGCTGCGGTGGACTGCTAAGTGGCCATACGGAGTGGTACGAAGAGAGTTGCAGTGCTCTCTCAGTCTATCATTAATACAATGTCCAGTCTGGCCCACATACGCCTTACCACAAGACAGTGGTATGCAGTACACAACGCCGACTCGGCAGTTGACAAACTGATTTGCATGTTTCTTTCCACATGAAAAAACACCCATTTTCTTCTCTGACACGCGAACCTTCCTGCACAACTGCATCAATTTCTCTGGTGCGCTGAAAACAACTGGCACATCATACCGCAGAGCGACGTTCTTTACATTGTGGGGGACACCATGGAGGTACGGAAGCACCACTGGCCTGACAAATTTCTTTCGTGGTACCCGATTTTTTGGCCCCTTCAGACGTTTTAGTAAAACCCCCGACACTTCCTCCAGCACCCGTGAAGGAAAACCTGCCTCTTTTAATTTTTTTAACTAGTCATGAAAACTCTTTTTCACACCGTGATGGCATGACTTGACCAATGCCGATCCTAAGCAAGACACCGCGATACTCCTCTTGGCGAGTTTTGAGTGTGCAGACTCAAAGGGTAGGATCCCTTTCTTCGAACGGGGACTGTACGACCAACACACATGGTTTCGCATCAAAGTGACAGATCTAAAAATTGCAGACGACCGTCAGAAAGGGCTTCAAAAGTAAAATTAAGCCCCTTTCCCATCTCTCTGAAAATGGACATCACACGTTGAATGGCATCCGTTCTGTCAACGTCGTCGACAAAAATCAAGAAATCGTCTACATATCTAAACACTCTTTTGACACCCTCACTCTGCAGGGGCCTTCTGGAGAAACGTCAAGCTGGCCAAGAAAAATATCGCTCAGAACCGGAGCTACACATGAGCCGATGCAAATGCCATCCTTTTAAACAAAAATTCCCCCTTCCCACTCGACCAGCATATACTTCAAGTAAAAATTGAGTAGCTCTAAGAAACTTTCACTCGATACTCCGCTAGAGTTCCTGAACTTCACCTCACCGGTGGCTTCGATGCAGTTATTCACTGCTACTAACAAATTATTTTGGGGAATAGAGTAAAACAAATGCTCGACGTCCACAGAAAACGTCCTACATGAAGTTTCGTCGTCGTTGCCCCTCGGACCGCGAGCACCACTTCGCGAAATACAACGGCACTAAAGTAGCCGGTGATGGCAGCCGGTGATAGCAGCAGAAAAGGAAGTAGCGTGGTAGCTTACCGTGTCATTGAAAGGTGATCCCACCTTGCTCCACGGAGTCTTGCTCTGACGAAGGGAAGAGGACCAAGCGGGCGGCCGGAGCGCGTTTTTAACACGAAAATGTTTTATGCCGGGGTTCAAGATGAACTTCATGTAACGGATGGGACGTTCGGCGCCAACTAGAACGCTGGCGCACCAATAGACTTCCATAAACATGGAGACACAGAAAGGGAAAGAAGAATCTCAAACGCCTCAAGCAAGACGACTATTGAGTTCCACCAGACAGCTTAAGCCACTCCCCGGCAACACTCACGACGACCTCCAGACGGCTGAAGCCTAAGCCCAATTATCTACTTTCAAGCCAACCCTTCCCAAAAAAAAGGGGTTTTGCTGGTGGTATGGGAAGGAAACTGCGAGGAGGGTTCTTTCTAGATGGAGTGCTCATTCGAAACTCGTGAAAGGGGGAGTGGTAGGGGCACTAATTGGTTAATGCACTGAAGAAATCTTGTTTTCATTTTGTCGGAAACGCTTTCGGCGTTCAAATCAAACGTCTACTAAATGTACATAGACAGTTTGTACTTTCTTGGAGGACCGCTGAGAAAGTTCAAAGAAAAACCCCATCGCAGTAGTAATCGGATGAGAGAGTTTTTGCTTGTTTGAAGGGCATGTCAAATTTGGCGTTGTGGGAATTCTGGAAGGATTGGCTTGGAAGTAGATAATTGTGCTTAGGCTTTTGCTGTCTGGAAAACGTCGTGAGTGTTGTACCGGGGGGGGGGGGGGGCGGGGGTGCGGTTGTATTGTAGTGTGGCGGGTCCCTTTTCAAAAGGGTGGTCGTTAGTCGTCTTGCTTGAGGCGTTTGAGGTTCTTTCCCTTTGTGTATCTCCATGTCTATGATAACTGTAATAACAAAAACGGCTTGACACTTCGGCTATTTTGGGCATAAAGTTTGTGTACACCTCCGGTAGGGGGCCACGGGTCTTGTTGACAAGCGATGAATCACTTTCGCGTTTGTCGTTCTGGATGAACCACGATTCCAGCAGCTTTCTCGGTCCCCACCTTTTCTCCCTCGCCAAGGTATCTCGATGCCTTGTCAAAGTCAAATTGGTGGCCAGACGTCCATGCGTGGTCGATGAGTTCGGATTTGAAACGGGTGGCGTTTGTGGAATTGGCGACGTCCCGTGCGTGCTCTTTTAGTCTTGTTTTTCTTTTTTGTCCTGTCTCTCCAATGTACGAAGCGTCGCATTCCTAGCACTGTACCTGGTAGCCCCTTTCTCTCTGAAGGGGTGGGGTCTTTTGGCTTCTAGACAAATGTCCATGTCTATGGAAGCGCCTACAGGGAGCGCTTCGGTAGTCACAGTGCAGCGGAGGCTGCGCCGCTGCGCTGTGATGGTTTGTCTTTCGCGTCGGATTAGCCTGGGGGGCCTCGTCGCCTGTGGAGTGCAGCTTCAACATGCCACAGCCTCACGGATGGTGGGAGGGTACAAGAGCGGGGTGGGGGGGGGGGGGGGGGGGCGGTCGGAAAAGTTTTGAGTGGGGGGGCACGCCCCCACTGGTTTTGAACCTGTGGGGGCGACTGTCCCTACTGCCCCCCCCCCCCCCCCCCCGGTTCCGGAGCCCCTGGTCACCATAATTGGTTCTGGAGCGCGGTGCGGCCCAGTTTCGAGAATGACGAGTGCTGTATGTCGCGTCCCGCGACTCCAAACCTGAGACTGAATTAAAAACGCTAATGAAGTTGTTTCATTATCTTTTCTATGACATCAAAAGCTTATAACTATAGTAATTCGTGATTTATAACGTGTCAAGCTTTTTAAACTAAGATTTAGTGGAGTGATCATACGCTACATTACATAATTCATTTAAATAAATTACCTCGATTTAAATTATCCTGGTTTGAATCTAGTGACTCTTTATCACTACATGCATATTTAAACATGGTAGATTCGATTGTCAATTCGTCCAATTACTGACAACAGTGCGAAAGAGTTACTGCATATCTAAAGTAACTTCATTAACCAATTTTTCTCAACGTAACCTTAGTCAAATTGAAACAAAAACAGCGTGTTTTTGTTTTAGCTCGCTAAAAAATATTTGATTTTTTAGCGGTGTGATTTTTATGCAATGAGACCTTTCTTTTCGAGTTTTTCACTTTTCAGAATCCGATTTGCTTAAAATTGGACCTTACGCAACTGATAAACATGGTGTTGTTTTGTTGTTCTTTTGTTTGCTGGAAAGCTCCGATTTAATTTTTCATAGTAAAACTGGTCTGAATTAAATCATATGTAAAGCACGACTTTAATCATCGGGATGTTCATTGTCCACCCTGGCGCTGAGCTGAAACATTGCACTGCACGAACTGTTTTCGACCGACACGTTTGTCGAGGGTGGCGACCCCTATAGGACTCTAGAGTCACAAATAGCTTTGCGTCATCCGGAAGGTTTGCTTCCAACTTGGCCTTCTTTGACCCGCAATTCGCAGGTCGAGGGCCAGTACGACTGGCGTTCCCGCTGCCACAGCCCACAGTCCGGAGTCCTTTGAGTCGGCGGACAGGATGGCACCTTCACTGGGAGGCTGCGCCACGTTAGGGGCGCCTTGCGCAGAGTGTCTCTAGACAATTCAGAAGTGTCTTCGTCCAGGTGGACGGCGTGTGCAGCTTCTCGGTCCCGGGCCACAAGATTATAACGCTGGACAGCAGGATTTTTAACAAGACAGTCAGGAAGACCACCAGAGACCTCGTGTCCCCGAGCTTTGAAGAAGGCGGTGCAGGCCGGCTAATAAAGTGTGTACAGAATGCGCGACTGTGTGCACTCCACGTCCCTGTGCCTGTAAACGGCTTGCACTGAGGTCCCAGTGTCACGTGACATCACGGTATTACGTGATGTCATGGCATCACCCAGTTGTGTAGTATATTAATTCCAGTACTTTAATTTCTCTGATTCAATTATTTGTCAAGATAATTTCTGTTTGTAGTTATTTATTTATTTATTTATAGTGGTTACCTACAGTCGGAAGCCTAAAACGGTAGAATACCAAGTCAGTATGCAAAGGTAACAGACAAGAACGCAAACCCAGAACTTAATCCAATGACAACACACTACATCAAATGGTCGACGCTTTTCTTGAACGCAATGATGTCATAACTAAAAAGGTCAACAAGGCATCGAACCATGTTGAATTAACCTGAGACTGGGGTAGAGAAGAAACATCAAAACGTAGAAGGGACAGAAAATAGACAGGACGACGTCTCAACCTCAGCTAACTCGTTTATTTAGTCCACCTCCTTATATAATCTCAATCTCAAGGTCATCTCCACCAACACAAAAGCACGAAGTCTATACAGTTCAAGCGCCACAGTCTTCATCCCACAATGCAAGAACGTTGACAACCTTTACAGGTCGACGCGATAAGGCAACATCTATCCACCTTCAAACTTGAACAAAAGGATCTCTTTCCGTACTATTCTAAACACAGTTCATACTTCTGAATCATAAACAAGCCCTCTCCACCTAAAAAGCACACACACACTGAAACGGTAGTTGGGCCAATACACGTAGAGAACCACACAAAGCAAAAAAGCAAAAAAGCAAAAATCATAAAAAAACATCAAAAATGCAAAAAGGCATCGAGGACGTAAAGTTTTTCGTTCTGTCAATTCGACGGCCTCTTTGGTAGCCCATCACTAGCTCTGACCTTCAAAACCCAAACATAAGAAGCTTCGAAACTGTCGGCGACGCCCGAGCAGTAGCCAGTGGACAGCCACTTGTAAGGGTGGTCTTTCCAGACCCCAACCAAGATGCCTGAATCCCCGTTCCAGCTTCAACAGCAGAGCATTGAAAGCGCCGCCACCAACATCACGAACCAAGTGTCGACAGACCACATCACTCCTGGACAACACAGCATGCCGAGCAACTGAACACACGATGCTCATGACACCACGTCATCATTCTGGACGTCCCAGTCAGTAGAGAACTCATCCGAGACCGGGGTCGAAACTATGGAAGAAAGCAACATCAGCAACGAAGAGTGGAAAAGGCACGATCATGTAAGCGCTCTCACAAAACATTGTCCGACCCTGCTTCGAGTTCGAGAACATTTCGCAAACAGCCGAACGTCTGTGAGGGACTCACGGTAATCCTTGCAGCTACGAAGCCTGAATAAAAGCTAGCCACTTTAAGCAGTTTGAGGTTGTCCAACGCCCTAGAGAAGCTATGTCCAGAGTATATCCTTCAGATCCGCCCCAACGACATCGCCGTTGATGTGCGCAACGGACAAACAATAAGGGCGCTGCTTACATCTCCTGAACTTTGATTGATCGATTGATTTGAGTTTTATGGCGCGAGAGCTACCAGGGCCAAAATGGGCAAAGTGCATAAACTATTGCAGAAACAAGGGTTGAAGAAAGAGAGCTATAGTAGCTGATGATCTAATAAGACTATGAACATGACTCGTGTATCCCATGAACATGAGTTTTGGTTATAAAAAATTACGATGGTCTATGAATTTTGAGATGACACCGACCGTAATCTACAACATTTTAAAATATCTACAATGTGAATGATATATATTACGAATAAAAGTTAAAACCGGTGTATGTACCCAGTTACTTTAAGAAATTATAAAACGCGCCGAAAAGGGACTAGAGGTTGATCACCGAGAAGGAAGGCAGGGTGAAACGGGAGATGATATCTAAAAAGTTCTGGAAAACATGCCCGTCGCTGTTAATGTAGGTGCCTGCAATTCTACAAGATGTGTAATACAGTCACCACTTTGCCGCAATGCTCACACTGTGGAGCATCTTCATCACAAAGCAAAAGCAGATGTGTCAAACTTGAGTGGCCAATCCTCAATCGAGACATCAAAACTTCATGGAAACGATTCCTACATTACTGAACACTCTTATGGGCTCTAATTTTGATGTCGAATCTTCCAATATGTGTGCGCTTAAGGATTATTTTCTTTCAAATTAAACAATCCTTACTGCTGTTGATTAGCTAGCAGATTATTGCTTTTGTTTTGTCTTGTTAATTTTTTGTTGTTGTTAAGTATTTTGTATTATATAAATTCTTGTGTATGACTTCCCCAATGCTGTGTACCTGTGGGGGGCTGAGGACCAGTCAAGCTGCTTGCACAGCTTTTTTCCTCAGCTCCCACCATACTTGTATGGTAAATAAAGTCATTATTATTCTGATCTAGTAGAGCGCGAAAAGTACGGTCGTAGAAGACCCATACAACACGGACCTGGCACCAGGGTTGGGCAGTATCGCAATACAAATGTATCGCGATAGTATATTTCATAAATACATTTCGAATCTGCATTTCTGTATCGCGATACATTTTTGTAGCGTGAGCTACACTGGCCGTGGTTGAGCAGTTTCGCGTGGCTCCTGGAGAGCCGTGCTGCGCATGCGCGAGGAGCAGTGACGTCACACGGCGCACAGCTGGCGCAAAAAAGTCAAATTTGGGGGTTTTACGTGCCAAGCCAACGACGGGCATCTGGCACGCCCCAGCCGGAGGACTGAGGATTAATTTGGACCACTTGGGGATCTTTTGACGTGCAACCGAAAGCTCGGTTACACGGCGCCTCCTCCGCAATAAGCCTCCGTCAGATTGCGGGCGCCTCGGCCGGGATTTGAACCCGCCACATGGGGATCCGTAGACCAGCAGCCGGCTGCACAGCTGGCGCGCCGGAGCCGCCGCCGCCGCAAGCTCCGCCGCCGCCGCGCGCGCCTCGGCGGTCTGTGCATTCCTGAGGAGTGACGTCATAGCCGCGGCAGACGCACTGGCGCCGCCGCGTGCCCAGCTGTGCGCCTCTGTTGCGCAGTAGCCATGTCTGACGCACTGGCGCCGCCGCGTGCCCAGCTGTGCGCCTCTGTTGCACAGTAGCCATGTCTGACGCTGCACCGGAGCCGCTTGATAGCGCCTCTCATTTTGTGCGCATGCGCAGAGGTATCAGTGGGGGTATACATATAGCGGGGCGTTTGCCAGTGTGGTATAGCCATGGCAGAAGGAGAGAGGCCGTAGGTCAGCGCGCTATGCAAAAAGAAAGCTTCGAAAGGAACGCGAATGTCTTTCCTCCGGTAAGTTCGTGGATTGTTGAAGTTCATGAAACTGCTCTGATGATATTGTGGCGGCCTCCGCGATATATTTTATCTCGGACGTCGAGGCACCCTAGCGCGCTCCATCTGGTTCTCCGGCGCGCGTTTGAGAAAACAGCGCGGCGTTGCGGCCGGGCCCGAGGGTCAGGTTTCTTCCCTCCGCGCGCAGTCGGCGCAGTCGCCTTCAGATGGATAATAAAACCACAGAACCGTTTTGTACAAACACGGAGTCGGACGTGTTTTCCTTCGCGTCCTCAAAATCTCGGAACGAAGGCAGTTGGTAACCATGTGTGGGACCCCGAAGGTCTGCGTGCATGCTCCGCCGCTTGCGGCAGCCAGAATGCATGGGAAAATGGCGGACCTTTTCCTCTAGAGTTAGTATGTATGATCTCTATGATCACGTCTGCTTGCGCTTTTTCAGAAGTTTCCTTTGGCTCTAAAAGTTACTTATTAATCTTATTTTTTTTTGTTATACTTCAAACAAAGATGAATAAGTTACTTTTAGAGGCCATAGGAAGCTTCCGAAAGAGCGCGAGCACCACGTGACAAATATGGGCCCGTCACGTGATAAATAAGGGCCACTTTTCTGCGGCGCCCGCGGGCGCCAACTACAAATTCGTTGGGAGTGTCTGCTCCGACGGCCGTCGCTCGAGCCATGTCCACACGGAGACGGCTCCTTCGACACCGGAAGCAGTAGTGACGTCACTTCCGGTGTCAAAGTAGCTTGCCCTGTCTGGGCATGGTTCCTTCGACACCGGTAGTTGAGGGGTGACATCACTTCTGGTGTCGCAGCCGTCGCAGCTACCGGTATTGCTTTGACATGTGCCGAGTCTGCGATCTGTCAGGTTCTCCTAGTTCTGGGTTGGTTTCACGCAAGCTTTTTGCACTCATTTGAAGCGTTCCAGTTGTCATTTGCCCGATTACTTATTTGTTTAACCATATTCATTACTATTTACTGCCATTGTCTGTATTTTGCGCTTTGAACGCGTTAATTTGGATTTTGTATCGGGTTGTAAACGAGCGTGGTCGCACTCCCAACGTGCCTCGTGTTTTGGTAGCCGGTGATCCTTACTCGAACCAGTACTTCTCGTCGATTGACCGGAGGGCTGTTGAGGTCGCGGCATCTAGTGGGATTAGGATTGAGAACTTGTTTTCACGGTCTGACAGGCTTGCCGATTTTGACGTTGTCATCGTGCACGTCGGCACTAAAAACACCAGCGTGTGCATCAACAAATCTGGTCATTGGAACGGCAGCGTAGTCACGCTGCCGAGATGCAGGTTATGAATGACTACTACCGGGAGGTAAGCTCCCTGCAGCGCGAGTTTTGTAGCAAAGAGGGGTTCGAGTTCCTCGGCGGTTAAATTTGGCCAACGAGTAGCAGCAGTGGATCGGTCGCGACTGCTCGGAACGGACGACAGCCAAGTGACAGCAGTCCAGCTCGTGACCACAACCAAAAAAAAAAAAAGAACCCTTTTTATTTCCACGCGCCGCTCCTTATATAAGCGCTTGATTGATTGATTGATTGATAAATGATGGCGAGCAATAAGAAAAACACCATCACCTTAGTAGTGCCTACTACATCTCCCTTAGGATCTATCAGTCAGTCGCTTTGGTGGTCCAATCACACGACCGCAACGTGTGCGTCTCAGCCGAAGCCCTTCTTTCTGAGGCTCTGACGATGATGCTGGTTGACCCTCACCAGGCATAGACTGCTGTGAACTTGGTCCTTGATTTTGTTCACTGGCTGGCAGTTCCTCTGTTGACTGGCCTTTTGAGAAGGGGACAAGATGCCGACGGTTTCACTGCAGATTTCCCCTGGGCGTTTCCACCACATATGACTGTGGTCACTGAGCGGGGCTGAGGATACGGCCTCGGCAATTGACGTCCTTAACCGACACGTCCTCCCCCAACTTCAAGGGGGTCGGAAGACAAAGTATGCCGGCGATTGTGGTTCTTTGCCTGTTGTGACGTGTTTGCGGCATCTCTTGCCTTGAAGTTCTGATGGCTTGGCAGTGATGGCTTAAGTCGTTCTGGTAGACCAGGAAGTCGAGTTTAGAGTTTTCTTCCCATTAACAACTGGGCAGGAGAAACACCATTGACACCAGGTGTGTCTCGGTACGATAGGAGAGCCAGGTATTGATCGGAGCTCTTTGCAAACAAGTTCTTCACGATACGCACCATGCATTCTACTTCGCCGTTATTCTGGGGGTGCCACGGGCTCCTAGTCTCGTGGCGAAATCCGTGCGCCTGAGCAAAGTCTGCAAACTCGTGAGATGCGAACTGCGGTCCAATATCTGTCTGCACGACGTTCGGTATTCCATAGCAAGCCATGCAACTCTTGTCAGCCAAGATGGCTGCTTGCGCAGATGTAGATCCGAGAGAGATGACCTCAGGAAACCTTGAGTAGTAGTCTACAATCAGAACATAGTCACATCCTTTTAGCTGGAACATTCGGAATGGACGATGGCGAAGAGACACCAGCCCGTGATACCCCCAGAGTAACGGTGAAGTAGAGCGCATGGTACATACCATGAAAGACTTGTTTGCAAAGAACTGATCCATACCTGGATCTCCTCGTTGCAATCCAAGTCGGCCATTCCGCCAGGCTGGTGAAAGTGAATGGTGCCAAAGGATGAAGTCCCGACGCTCCGACGCAAGCCAATTGGATACGGAGGTCACCTTCCGCCATAGTGACGGCGTTAGCCAGCTTCTGACACCATGTTCGGAACGGACGACGGCCAAGTAACAGCAGCTCAGCTCGTGACCACAACCAGAAAGAAGAAGAAAAAGCCCTTTTATTTCCATGCGCCGCACCGGTTCTTATATAAGCACTCTGTGAATGATGGTGTCCTCTGACGAGCAACAAGAAAAACACCATCACCTTAGTAGCGCCCACTACTGCGACGGCATCCACCCAAACCAGATGGGCAACAAGGTATGGCGTCTGTGCCGACGAGCACAAATACAGAGACATTGACTGCAAGGATGGCTGCAGTAGTAGCCGTACAAGTAGGCGTCTGTGCATATTCACTTGCAATGTACTTAAAAAAAAAAAATGTTGACTGAGGGGTTTACAATGTGAAGGAGGCTTATTGCAGAAAAGGCACCGTGTAATGTGAGCTTTCGGTTGCAAGACGAAAAATCGCCCCGGTGGTCTTAATAATCCTGAGCCCTCCGTCGCGTTTAGCACGTAAACCTAAAAAAAAAAAAATTGTTTCAAAAATTTTACTTTTGAGGGTGTATGAAAATTACAATCACCCTTATACTCAGTGTTCACAAGAACTTAACTTTGCTTGAAGTATTTGTTTCTAGTACTTTGCAAGGAAACTACAACTCCCTACCTCAAGTACATTCTCCAAACTTGGTCTTACTAAATTTGCATCGCTAAACGGTGCTAGGTTAACTCGGGAGAAATACTGCGAGGTATATTCTTACCTAGCGAGGTGCGTAAGCAGATGATGCATTGCTCCGTGTTGTCTTTGAGAACAATGTCTTTTTCATCGTTCTTAGAAGACAACAGAGTTTTAGAGAAACATTTTTCAACTCGGATTTCAATATCATTGGTTCCGCTGGTATTAACTGCGCATGGAATGTGTGCATGTGCATGTCATATTGTTACTGGAGCTGGATAATGGTTCCTTTGAACTCTCTTAACCATACTCTGTCTCGGATGTTTCGTACAGCTCTGGGAAACACACAGGGACGAATGCATTGATCTGAGCACTGGTTTGTTTCGTGAGGGCTCAGGAAAATCTAAGCTCTTTCAAAACCCATGTGCCGATGTCCTTGGCTTTCCAAATAGTACCTACAGCTCCTGAGGTAGGGTATAATTTTGCACCAACCTAACAACAAAGTGGTGGGCTGTTATCATACAAAAGTGTTGATTTCTTTCGAAACCTCTTCTGGCCATTCCTCTGAGAGGAATGGCGGTTATAAGTGGCTTATAACTTTATGTTAATTCATACATGCTTTCCACGCAACGTCATTCCTACTTGTTCTGGCCGAGAAGTACAAGTTTGAAGGTGTGAAATTTATGCTGCAGAAGGTACAGGAGCATGGTACGGAGTAATGACGGCTGATGTAACGAGAATGCAAGCCATGTATAGCTCATCGGGGAGAGAGAAAAAAGTACTGGTTGGCCTCTTGGTCATGTCTGATATTTGCCGCCATTACCGCAAAGAATTTTTATATTACACACTTGAGTACCTATGCATACCATAATTTGAAAAACACTGAAAGTGGGAATGAAGAGGACCATCAGTTTACTTTATTTCAAAAGAGATTGCATTTATTGTATACTTACTGTATACTTACTACTCAACTTGAAGTACATAATTCAAGTAGTTTTTTAGATATGCTTTACTTTATGAAAACACTGCTTAAAATTTTAAATGGACACTAACTCAGACAATTAAGTTAGGCTGACAGTCAGGTTTGGTGCTCTAGTGTAGAGGTTAATAGTTGGGCACTCTCAACTATCTGGGCAGGTTCTTGCCAAGTTCATGGACTAGCAGGTGCAGAACATCGTGCAGAAGATGGCCAGGGCCAGGATTCAGCAGGAGTACAAGGGGACGACAATGAAGGCTTCCTCAAGCGCTGGCTGGACCATCAAAAGTGTTCCACCAGCCATGCTCTGTGAGGTTGAGTTTCCTCCACTTTGCTCTCCTGCTGCTTCCGCACCATCTCTGCCACTTGCTTCTGCTGCTCCCTCCCTTGAGAGTACCTGTGCACCTTGTGAAGCAGCTGCTGATCAGGAAGCCACCTGGGCAGAGATGTCAATATCTGCAGGCTCTCCTGTACCAGGTGCCTGCATGGCCTCTGAGCTTGGTTTGGACAGAAGCCAACCAGTTGTCACATATGGAAAGGCTGAGCGGAGGCACAGACGAGGCAAGCCTTCTGATGTGCCAGTGAAGTAGAGCCATGGTGCTGGGTTCAGGCTGGTTGGTGGTGCTTTGAGTCCACAGCAAGGATAGTCGGGTAGGGCAAACCTGGGAGAGCATGCCTCTTGCTAGTGCAGAGTGCCTGAAAGCCACATCTTCAAGGAGCATAGCTTCTTTGAGTGGAAAAGCTAGTGCAGGAGTGCCCGAAAACCACTTCCTTTGGAAGCACAGCTTTTGGAGAGAACGATGAGT
This sequence comes from Ixodes persulcatus, assembly GCA_013358835.2. Lineage (NCBI taxonomy): Eukaryota > Metazoa > Arthropoda > Arachnida > Ixodida > Ixodidae > Ixodes > Ixodes persulcatus. The sequence goes on from JABSTQ010010354.1 coordinate 294,369, forward strand.
GTGAAGCTAGTGCAGAGGAGTGCCCAAAAGCCACTTCCTTGGGAAGCACAGCTTCTGTAAAGGCCTACGAGCAAGCAGACCTTGTCACTGCCGATGCTTCGGGTAGAAAAGCTAGTGCAGAGTGCCTAAAACCACTTTCTTGGAAATCGCAGCTTTTGCAGAGAACAGTGAGCATGAAGCTAGTGCAGAGGAGTGCCTAAAAGCCTCTTCCTCGGGGAGCACAGCTCCTGTAAAGTCATGGGAGCAAGCAGCCCGCACCATTGGCAATGCTTCGGGTGGGAAAGCTAGTGCAGAGAAGTGCCTAAGAGCCACTTCCTCAGGGAGCACAGCCTCTGTAGAGGCTGGTAAATGGGCAGCCTTTGAAGTGACTGAAACCAAGGTAGTGTGCCCTTTCCAAAGCACGGTGGGAGGAGGGAAGCAGCATGGGTGAAGTACAAGCGCACAAAGCGAGGGTATCGCACACTGCTTAAAGCACTAAACCATACTGCCACTATTGCATCCCCCACCATTGCTTGGGATGGGGGAGACCTTGCATAGGGTGCCTCTCTTTTTTGTATGTGTCTGATAATCCATTTTCTGGCTTGGGGGAGGACAGCCCAGCATGTGCGAAGAAGAGCAGGGCCAGTGGAGGCAAGCATCCCTCCACAGCCCTGCTGCAGAACCATTTTCCTGCAGGCCAAGTTTAGCAACTATCCAACCTATCTCGCAGCATTTGAAGACTGGACCAAAACAGGGTTGCATGTATTTTCAAAAAAAAAAAACAAAGGTCGAAGACATGTCCACTAGTTCAATCTGATGAATTTAAGTACTCCATGGTTGAGTTCATCTAGTCAAACCACCAGCTAACACCTTGGCCCAATGCAGTGAACGAGAGCTAAATGAAACATTGATCGATATTCAGGCGTTCCTAGTCTTCCAACCTTCCCTAGCAACCAGGTGCAGCTCTTGCCATAGTCTGTTGCACCCTATGCAGCTCGAGAGGATGTATCTCAGCAGCAGCTAATGGACAACAATCGGTGGGGCAACTACTTCCGAAAAACTGTGCATTCGTTTGATCAAACGCAGGAGGCAGACCACGAAATGTGACAGTTATAAGACAGCATGCACTTTCTGAAATGTTCTACAACAAAGCACTTTGCCTTAGTATGGTAGGTGCAGAGTTAATTCCTCTCTACAGAAGTTATTCAGTTACTGAAAAAGAACTGGCATGTGTAAGATCCAACAGTTCTCTGTCTGATAGTGTTATGAATATTGTATGGTACTTAACACGTAAAACATTTCCACATTAAGGTGGTTTTCAAGATGTTCTGTTAGCTGAGGGACTAAGATTCAAACAGGTGAGAGATGCTTTCATTCAGCTATTGCGTACAAAAGTTCCAGACCATTGGCAGTGATGTGATAATTGTGCCAAAGTGCTTACCCTGCTAATCTTGCTACATTTGACCAAAATGTGAGGAACTCTGGCCAACATTGCGCCAAAACTTAATTTTAACAACTCGCAATTTGGCCTGGAACGATAGGATTGTGCGCGTTTGCAGATCTTTAGAATATTATGTCATATAATATACTAACTCGGTCTCATTTCGCATCAAACACAGACATTACTCGTGTAAGCGAGTGCCATTGTGTTTTGCCCTTTTTCTTCTATTTTGCCGGGCGCATTCCTGAAGTCGCCTACGAAGCTCAGAGGGCACGAATGTTGTGTTCTTAAAGGCTTGTGTTTACACTGGCTCCTCGGCATCAGGGGTCTCAAACGTGGATTCCAGCGCCATGAAGATGCAACTGGCTGGCGTCAGACCGGATGCGGCATCTGCCAGCCAGGCAAGACCAAGCAGCGCGAAAGAAGAACTATACGGCGGTCTACCTGCGGGACTATGAGCAAGAGGGTTGTGCGATGGTGGTGTGCGACCACCATAGTTCCCATCATGTAGCCTAAATTTGTACTTCCAACTATATTAAACCGTGTTTTTTTTTTTTAGTTGCCAAAAGCTTAGTTGTCAAGACCTCATTTATTTTCTAGAATATATTTTATTTTAGACTATTTCTAACACTCGGAAGTTCCGCAATAATTTTTGCTTTCTGTTCTGGCGGGTTAGTTTCGTTGAGTGCGCTTCTCCCCGCTCACTGGTGTACTGCAGTGAAGCGACAACCGCGGAGTAGGCATCGCGATTTTGTGTCTTGCTTCGCCGCAGCGCACCTGTGTGCTAAGGGGAAAGCATTCCTCCAGAGCAAGACGGGACGATTTTTTAATAAAATTCGGCTTGTATGTATGATAGACTGACTGCAGTATCGTGGAGGTATCTTTTTCCAATTCTAGATTTAGCAAGGATACTTCAGTATTGCAAAAATATTTATGTGGACTCTTCTTTAAGTTAATGTTTTATGCCGACTTTTTTGTTTAGTTGTCACTCTCATATAGGTGTGAGTGAATTAGCAGCTAAATTAGCAGAAGTAGAGAATGCAAGCTTGAGAAGAACCTTAACGAGTTCGGCAGAGTTGTTTATAAGAAGGCGTATTTATCATTTACAGGCCAATTTTTGTTATGAAGTTCTAGGTATAAAATATAATTGATGTTTCATAATCAAATGACAAGTGCTTTTTTTTTCTGTATTAAGAACTGCAGTTTTATTACAACCTCTAGAACTTGAAGGAAACAAATTTAGGCACTCAAAATTATTGTATTCTATTATTATTTCACTGGGATTCCGTACCTAAATTTACAATTCACCACAATTCATGCTGTCCTTCATCTGTCATCTTGTCACCGTGTCTGGTGCGTCTGCATGCAAGTAAACAGCTAGTTTTGTGCTTGAGGAAATCAATCCTGCTGCGCAATCGATGATAACAAAAGGTTGCACATAAGTGAGAAGGCAGAGTAGACTCTGCCTAGTTGGACAGGTCAGAACATGAATCTTAACGTAATATTTACAGTGCTATGAATGAAAATGGAATGTGCGCTTGACAGTGATGTGATTGCTGCGCCAATTGCGCCAAACTGCGCCAAGGGGCTGACCCTGCTACATCCTGCTACATTTTGCCAAAATATGGGAAATCTGCGCCAAGCCTGCGCCAAAAAACTGATATCGGTCGCCTTTCAAAACCGGGACTAAACTGAGCACCGTAATTGAGCATGCGTGTGTTATGTGGCGCAAGCGGTCGCCCGTCACAAAGTGCCCTGCATCAATTGTCCATCCGGTCCTGCATGGTTCTCCCGCCGTGTCGCCTTTCGCGCTCTTGTCGTCTCGTGAATCTCGTCTCGCGTCTTTTTTAAACATATTTTAAACGATAGATGTGGGTGTGTGTGGACGCTCCGACGATAGCGTGGCGGGTACCAGCCATGCCGTCAAGCTGTGAAACGAAACCACGTTTTTACGTGGCGGGGGTGACTCTGTGAGCTGAAGCACTCGCTCCTGAAAGCCACGGCCGTAGGAAAACTATAATTGGTCCCTGCCTTCCAGTCACCATGGTCGCGCGACGTTTGGTATTGCCGTCCCCACGTCGCTGCAGATATGGCGCTTTCTAAAATGAAACTAAGTACCGCCGCATGTTCATCAACATTTCCGTTCTTTCTTAAATCATATGCTACTACAAAAATCCCTCTTAGACTGAAAGACTGCTGTGTCGAAGTATTGATTACGTAGGTCTTTCTCGGTGGGCTTTCTTTCGAGGGGGACCCCGGTACGTGAAAAATCTGCCGCGAAAAAAAGTTTGTGAAGAGAAGTGAGCTAAAGCGAAGAAGACAATGTCTGGACGCTGAACCCGCACAGCGCGCTTGTTTGTCTCGAGTTCAGTCGTTGCATAAAGCGCTCCAAGAACTTTCTGACCCTGGCTCGCAATGCCTTGCATCGATGCGCTCAGGTTGTTTTTTCTGTGTGTTTGACGGTGACAGCGCAGGGAAAACCACTTAAACGATCATTTAAACACCTTCCAGTCTGGCCTACATACTCTCTACCACATGAGAGTGGGACCGAATATACGAATATACAGCCAGACTGGAAGGTGTTTAAATGATCGTTTAAGAGAGCAATTTTATAACACCCACCGAGTCGTAGCTGGACACCTGGGAGTCCATTGTCGCGATTGTGGCTGTGTAGCCCATTTTGAAAATTGTTCTGTGATCGGTAGAAGTCGAAACGCATTGACAAGAGAAATAATGGAAGCGGAAAGGATAGCACAGCTGAAGGACAAGTGTGTCAGTAGTCCTTCTATAGCGCTGTCAACCAAGGAGCTTCAATTTCTCTCTAAAGGATAGCGATGAGGGAGAGGGACGATGTGTAAAAGTTTTTAGGTTATATATATTTTTTCGTTTCTTTATATTTTTTTCTCTTCTTTTACTGTTCGTTTCCCGTGTATTTAGAACTTTCCTTGTATGTCGTGCTACTTCTTCTACTTATACCGTTCGAAAAGTCAACCCGGACGTTGAAGAGAAAAACGAAGTACTCGAATACACAAGAGTTGTAAGTTCAGCGCGTGTGCTTGTCTTCCTGAGTGTATGGTGTGAGAGTGGTTTTCCCTGCGCTGTCACCGTCAAATATGGTTCACCAACTCGCCCAAGCATCCATCCTTTTCTGTGTGTGTTTAGCTTGTACCTTGTTTGCACGACAGAGGCACCAGCCGGGACGCTTGCAATCCATTGTTTTACGTTTGCTTACTTTTGGCGAAAATCTGGCACGTGTAAAACCACAAGCAGCGAGTTCCGTCACACGTCACATCAGGACACTACACAAAGTGTCCTTCGTTTGTTCAGCACTTAAAACGAACATGTTTGTTTTTCTAAGAATATCTGCTCCAAAAGCCACTTTTGCTGCTCCGAAACACTGTCTTGGCTGCTCCAAAAGCCGCTTTTACTGCTCCAAAACACTGTTTTGGTTGCTCCGAAGGCCGCATTTGCTGCTCCAAAACGCTGTTTTGGGTGCTCCGAAATGTGCTCCAAAATGGCTTAGGCCAATCACATCACTGGCTTGAGCTCCAAAAGTTCTTTTGGCTGCTCCAAAACGACTCTGAGTGATCACGTCAGTGCATTGGCTCACAGTATCAAACATTGGGTCACCTCCAAACCCTGTCTTTGCGTATGATTATATTGACAATGTTCCTCCTGATTTTGTCAAGCAACTGTGCAGCATTCTGAAGCTACAATTGGCCACTATAAATGTTTTTATAAAACCTGCACAAAGTCAAGGCGGCACTCTGGATTGTGGCTTATTCACAATAGCTAACATGTAATACATAGCATCCAGCAAAGACCTTACCTCTGTAAGCTTCTGACAACGGTCAATGAGGACCCATTTACTAAACTGCATTCTAAAGGGAATGATGAAAGACTTTCCCATAATAAATTTTATTGTTTCTCGTGTGCGACCAGAAGACTTCGCTTATGCTGTCCATTGCTTGTGCAGGCAGCCTCTGCTGTTGGCATTATTCAATGTGCAGGTTGTCCATCCCTCTTTCACGAGGAGTGTCTAGGCAGAAAACCTAATTGTGGCATACAGTTTGCATGCAGTCGAGGGTGTATTGTCACTGGAATGCAGAAGAATAGGCAGAGGTTATCCTAAATGACTGTTTCAAGACCTTGAACTTTATTTACCATACCCGCTAAGTTCGGAAAAACCAAATGGGGGGGGGGGGGGGGGGGGGGGGGGGGGGGGGGGGGTAGAGGTTTTTTAAAAAGAGATATTGATAACAAATGTAAATGAAGACAACTTCATTATATTTATGCATGCTAAGCAAGGCGCTGGCCCGCACATGCACTTCGCGAAAAACACTTATTTAGTGCGGGGAGGGGGGATTTCGCTTCTTGGAGATTTTTCTGGCAATTCAAATTGGTCGAAATTAGGAGTCTCCCGGGTAATACGGGTAACTTGACAGGTATGATTTACCCTTGTTATGTTTATTCTTGTTAGTCTTTACCTTTGTTATGTTTCCACCTGCATATTTCTTACTTTTCATTATTAGAGTTTGATATAACAAAAACTGACCGATATATTTGAAAAGGCATGTGACCCTGTAATTAGTTGCAAATTATTATTACAATTGTGTTCAAACACTCATCACGGCCAACAATTTCAATAACAATTCTTGTAAAAAAAACACTTGCTCGAGACAAATAGATGGATAATAAGAGCTGTACCCTTTCTAATGGGCGGCAGCTTCCACCACCTAGCCTAAAACATTAACAAAACTAAAAACATCATCCGCTGCCTCCTCCCCCCGGCGAGGGAGGCGCTAATTTTCCTCTGGTCAAACCTTGCCAGCGTCACCCGATTCCTCACGATACCGCAGTAAATGTTGGGACACAAGTTTAATGAAATAATTTGCAACTGGTTATCAGGTCACACCTTATCATCTGCAACAGTGTGCCCTCTCCATTTCAAATACCCTGTTTTTCACTTATATTTAGCATAAGAAAAGTACTACGTACAGCTGCTGATTCCTATGGGGGACAAGACAAAAACAGCTTAGTTTTATTTTTTATGCTTTGGTGTATGGTGCTTTTAACGTCTTTCTTTTCTTTAATTTAGGTCTTTTGGAGGAGCCCGACTGCTAGAGAGCGGGCTCTCAGGTGGTGGATAGAGAAACGTCTTCTGTTAGGAAGTTGTGAAAACAATTCCCTACTACAAGATAGGCATTCATGCCCATGGACCAACAAGCTTCTTTTTTTTTTTTGTTAATGTTGCTTTTTCTTTTTAGTTTGCATTTAGTTCATTTCTTATTTTGTGCTTCGTGGCAGGTCTTATTTTGTTGAAATAAACTTTTGCATCCATTTCATTCATGCTATTGTTGCAAAAACACCGGCAGCAACATTCGTTCAAGATAATGCTGCTGAACAGGCTACATTGAAGCAAAGCAAATGTGTCAAAGGGACTGACAATTGAAACAGTTAGCATATTAAACTTCATACTTCTTGGAAGGCTCACTGATGCGACTGCTGCACCAAAGGCCTCAACCTGATATATGCTGCTAAAATTAACCAAAATATGATGAATTTGTGCCAACACTGCACGAAAAGCTAACTTTTGCTCGCAGCTTGAGAATTACTCAGAGCTTGGTACTTGGCTGGATCAGTATGGTAGGATGGTGCCTGTTCTCAAAAATACAGACTATTGATTAAACTACACAATTTGGTTTTACCTTCGTATCGAACAGGGACAGTACACTTAAGTTCCCTAATAATCCTCATTATTCTAAGTTTGTTGAGGTGGCCACACTAGCTTTGGTGAGTGCACTTCTCGATGGGCTTTGGTGCACTGTGGAGAAGACACTCATACTGTAAACAGCAGTTTCGTCAGGTTTGCTTCCCTGCAACACACTTTCGTACTAGGGGAAGACTTACCTAATGAGCGGGGTATTAAGAAATTAAACATTTGGGATATGGTACATGTTGATCTGACAATAAAACCTTGCAGCAAAATTGCAAAAATTAACTGCAGCTATTATGTAGGTGTGCATGTAACAGGGCTGGGCAGAGATACTACAAAAAGTATTTGGGAATACAAATACTGTGATACTTCCGTTTTAAGGCTCAAAATACAGATACTGAGATACATTTGTCTTTTATGCAACAGGATATCCCTGAGATACTTCTGCAGAAATGGCGAAAAAGTATTCCGAAATGCAGATACTTATAGAAATACATTTTTTCCCGAACTTTGCTATGTGAGGAGGGTATAATTCATGGTGAATGCGAATGGTAATTTATGCTTGTGCTCCTCTTTTTGTGCCGTTTTAAGCACTACCCCTTAGCTCAAACTCTTTAGTTATCATTAAGCCGCTAAAAAAAAACATGTCACCCCCCTTGAACCACATAGTTATAGAACGGTATAGACTGCGTATCATGCTTGACAAAACGCGTCTGCCCAAAATGCACATTGTTTTGCCATGAGGGCGCAGAACCAGTGCAGCCGCCACGTTGGGACTGGCGCTGTGATCGGCTTTCGGAGCGGAAGCACAGGGTGTCGTCTGCATCCGTTAGCTCTTGTTTCACCGCACCACGTTGTTATGCTACATGTAATTATTCGCAGTTTGATGAGACCATTCGCGTTTCCTTAGTTTTAATGTATAAAAACGAAGCCTTTTCTGTGAATGTTTCCTTACTCCAGTCTACTAAAACGTTTTCTGTATGAAATGCATTTGTCCACATTCCTTCACATTCATTTAGCAATACTAGTAGATTCAGGCCAAGTCTCTAGAGTTTCGCATTTAGATGATAGATGCGCAGCATCAGAGTGATTTCACGTCTGGAGTTACTGGCGGCAGCGTGCAGTCAGTAGCGGTCACTTCGAAGACGAAGGCCTGACGAGAGTGTTTTGGCCAAAACAGTTTTCGGCCGTCACTTTGGTGTCAAGTTGAAGCATTTATTCTGATTCTCAACAAAGATCCGTGTGGAACTAGCATGCCGATGCCGATTCTCTGCGTTTTTCCCAGGCCTGTTAGTGGGCGTCCATAATTACCAGTGGACAAAGCATGCAGTATTATGCTCAGCTATGGGGCATGCAAGTGCCCTTGTATTAAATCCCGGACCTCTGCAATGTATCGGGATCGTCAGTCTGCATCCAAGAGCTACTCAAGGCGGGGGCTATCAAGAGTGTGATACTTTTCCTGTGTCTTTTAAGAAGAATATGAACTTAGCACCACGTAGCATCAAAGAGAAACAATTTACACGAGTCAATCTTTCAACGCTTACCACAGGGAGCCAAACCTGTGCGAGCAGGTGCGTAAAACACTTTCAGAATATCATAATTGAGGACATTCCTACCCTAGTTTAGGATCTTGATTCCGTGTCCACCATGGGTGCATTATTTTCATAAGTGAAAGGAAATGCAACCTCTGACTGGGTGTTATTGTTAAACATTGCAGACATTTGAGCAAGAGCTCCGAGAAATGGCACCACAAGCAGAGATGGGCGAGGAGTGTCATCTGCTCTTGTTGTCTGCTTCTGCACAGACTGCTGAACTGACTCCGGAGCTGGTGCAAGCTTTTGAGGAACTGGGTTTGAACTCGTTTAGAACTGGGATGAATCGAATGTGCCAGTGTAGCGGCTGTGCATCTTCAGGGTGAATCGAATGCACCAGTTCCTGCACTGCTGAACTAGTTCAGCCAGTTCAGGCAAATCGAACAGACCTCTTACGATGTTGTACACCCTCACTATAATACTACCCTTAAATGTCGGTAGCAGACTCATCAGAGCGGCCACCGAAACGGCACCTTGTGTCAGATGCGGGGACGACCGGCGTGTCGCAGAAGAGCACGAGAACATCCATGCCAGTGAGCACAACAAGAATGTCTAAACCATGGTCTAGAAACAAAAGGTAGCAACCTGAAACTACATGTACAGTCGGGGACAAAAGTCCCCAGGACGCGTGAGCTTCGACTGCAACGCATTGCGTTGCCATCTGCTGGCAGGTCGCCTGGTTTCGAGATCACACAAAAGCGCATGCGCGTCCTACTCTGCCTGCAAACATGTCTTTTTTTCCGTTCTTTTGCGGCGCGGCGCCTAACTCGGAATCGGGCGCGTGGTGTACCGGCTCGGACAGAGCGCTTGCGGCTGACGAGCATCTGCTACGTATACTGCATATCGCTGACCAATAGTGAGTCTGGTTTTCAATATGCAGTAGTTTCATGTTTTTCTGTATATTGTGATTACGGCGCGCTTACTGACGCAACACCTATAAAGCAAGAGGTCACGGTAGCTCGACTAAGCGATACGCTCAACTGGTTACAAAGCAAGGTGCGCTGACACGGCGAAATGCGGCGCAATGCCGCAGGTGGTATCACCAGTTTCGGAATACGTAGCAGACTCTCGTCAGCCGCAAGCGCTACCTCCGATTCCGAATTTAGGTGCCGCGCCGCAGAAGAGCGAGAAAACAGACATGTTTGCAGGCAGAGTAGGATGCGCATAGCGAAACCAGGCGACCCGCCGGCAGATGGTGGCGCAATGCGTTTCTGTCGCAGCTCGCGCGTCCTGGGGACTTTTGTCCCCGACTGTACCACCCATCTCGATGCATGGCACGCCTGTCAAGAAAGCCAGTTTGTGCACGACATCACATAGATGTCGTGCATCGAGTTTTAAAGCTAAGTCTCATCGAGTTTTAAGCTAAAACACTGTGTGAAAAACTTGTCGAACTCTATGCATTTTTCATGGAAGGAACTTCTTGCTTTGAAACTCACAATGGCACATTTAAAATCTTATATTGTGACCCGTACAAAAGTATTTAATATTACTGGTGCGACACTTTTTCTTAGCATCAGAACTGTCTACTTAAGTAAAGCTGTCAAAGGCTGTCCAGCTTCACCTCATTTATTCATGCAAGACAACTAAACAGCTTGAACAAACATTCACTATATCAAAGCAGAAAAAATATGTAATTTCACATGTAAAACAAAAAAAAAACGTGTCTCCCTTGTGAATTGCACTTTGATACTAATCAATGCTGCAGGCCTCATCAGCAAAAAGCGGGTAAATGGTTAACGAAGAAAAAGAAGAAAAAAAAATTGTGTTGGGATTTGCCCTTATAAGGTGCTTCATTTGCATTGCATGCGCCCTAGATAAGTGTCTGAGCATTAAATGCCCCTGACACTAAAAAGATAAATACCTCGTTGCCTGAAAAGCACGTTCTAGCTTCGATCCGCAATTACAGTTTTGCGAATTCGCCAAGCTTAGTAAATTCTAAATAGTTTTCTTCTGCACTTGAATGCTTTGGGGAAGGGGATGGAATTAGAGTTCGATTTATACAGTTACATTTTTGTAGGGATCGTTGACTTTGTCAAGTGTTAGCTACAAAATAATGCATTCGTCAAAAAAGCATAACACTTCAAATGTAACTATTTCGCGAATTGAAAACAGCAGCCCATGTTCGACACATAGGAGCGGTCAAAAATACACGGCATGAGAACGACGCAGCAACCGGCAACATCACAGGAATTTCAGAACAGCAGAGCAAAAAAAAAATTAAATTACACCCATTCGTTCGGTACAAATACGATTTTATTATGTATAAAGCAACACAAGAGTTACAACTCACCAACGCAGGTTCGATGTAACGTTCAGCTTGCTTCAGCCGCTGGGTAAGAGCAAGAAAGTTTCATCTAATCGAGTATATTTATGACATTTCTTCCATTCCTGATGCGCTTATCGATCTTTCAACGAACCAATTCGAATGTCACCATTGATAATGTTTGCAGAAAAGCCAAAATAGTAAAATATCTCTCACCTCTTGCACAGGGTGCACAGGAAGGGAGCGCCATGACACAGTAGATCCGCAGAAAATGAAACACGTTTAAATGTAAAATTTGTTTTGTATTTGCAAATTTAATAGATTTTGTTTAATTAACAACATTATTTTCTTTTTATTTTATATTTCTATGGACATGCGGTTAGAAACAAAGATTGGGAAGTCATTCCGTGCGGTGGTATCGTGCTATTCTCTATCCCGCGAAACACAAACAACATGGCGGTAGAGTGATGGCGGCTCGTTGTCTTTTTTGAGGATGTACTGGCAGAGTGTACTGTGTGTACGCCCACTGCAGAAATACAGTGGGTGCGATTTTCGGGCGTAATGAAACAGTGGTGGTGGTGAGGGGAAGGGGGGGGGGGGAGGAAAGGGAAGCAAGGGCACAGACAACGGGCCGGCATAACGACAAGTTGGGGGCTTGGGGCAGGTTGGGGGCGGCCGCTTGTTTGCTGAAACGTTCGACCAACTGAGTGCCATCCCGTTGTGTTCTGCTCTTTAAGAAGAGAACATACGGTATACTATTTCTGCTATTGACTAGACACAGAACGGAAGAGGTTGATACGACTATTTGTTATTGTAAAAAATAGACACAGCACAATAAAAATGCAGACAGAGGTACATAGAACGAGCGCTGTGTTTACATGGTCGGACAGGACGGTGCGTGTAATGTCATTCATGTGATGCATCACAAAAGGTGCGTAGGATCCTAGAACAGATACTACATACTACTGAAAGCCAGAGCCGAACTTCAACTTAAGACACTCTTGAAGAACACAGAACATACAGCGGTGTTTGGAATCAATGTATCTGATGGAACGTTGGACTTTTTTGAAGTTCTCTCGGTGCGTGAATCCTGTATATTAAACTGAGTGCACTGTGCACATGCCCCTTTTTTCTTCTTCTCGAACTCTTATAATAAATTATTTTCCTAACCACCGTCTTTTTTCTTTTTCCTAGCTGTCATGAATTCTTCATGTCGTGCCATATTCCTTGGGGCCATACTGACATCTCACTGTATAAACATGCGCAACATCCGACTTGCTTTGCTTTTGGGGAATCGGTGGCCGAGTGGGCTAGCGCGCGCCAGCTCGGAGCGCGTGGAGCGAAAGCTCGCGCTGCAGAACCCAGGGCTTGGGCTCAATCCCTGCCCGTTTCGATCTGGATGAGCATCGATCGTACCGGCGTGCGGTCGTGTATCACCACTGCGTGGTGCACATTAAAGACCCCAGGCTAGCGGTTGTACTGCACTGGCTAAATTGCTCATCTACAGCGAGTGACTCGTCGCAACTTTGAAATGGCTGACTAACTACACGCTGTATAAATATCCACACAACCCCAATTATTTTACTCGTCGCTTTGAAATGGCTGATGAACTACACGCTGTATAAATATTCACACAACCATTTATTTTTTATGTTGATGACCTGTGCAACACGCGTTCGTGTTGCACTGATCTGGAGCCGATTATATGCCGTTAATGTTAATCACAGCCACGCGCTGGGGTTGGCAAAGCACATGACACGCGCTGAATTCCAGATATTGTTATGATTCGGCTACTGTCGTCATTGCAGCGATTGGCCACTACCCGATCGAATGCTTGTCGAGCTATTGATTATCACGAGCCCAAATTGAGTGCTCACGCAATGCTCGGGTCCAATCTACGAGCCGCATTCAAATATCGTCATTGGGGGATACTGCGATTCCCCAGTTACGTCATCAAGTTTTGCGAAGGAGAGATTGAAAGAAAACGCGCGCTTTTTTCCTTGAAATGACATCGCAACAAAGGAGAAATTTCTTGGTCAGTGGTTTTGCGTGCGAGTGTACTTGGGTCCCACTTGTGCCAGTAAGCTTGTATAAAGTGAAAAACATTCCAAGTGAATGTCGTTGCACGTTAAAGGGATGCTTAACCAAACATTTCAATGTCGATAATAAGTGGCGCACGATCTTTCCACGAGCCAGCAGCCGCCGGTGTGCGTGAGCACACGCAACGAAATTGACATCAGGCACGTAGCCAGGGGGTGGGGCCATGGGGCCCGGGCTCCCTCCCTGGCTTTTGGGAGGGGGGGCTGGTATGCCCCCCACCCCCCCCGAAATCTTCCATCTTGCTGGGGCCTTTCTCCCCTACCCCTCATACAGCAAATACAGCAAATTGTCATGGCGCCCCCCCCCCCCCCCCCCCCGAATCAAAATCCGGGCTACGTGCCTGATTGACGTCATAATCCCCCAAAACGAGAAAGAAAAAAAAGTCGTCGGTTGTTTATACAGCAGGAGTTTTATAGTCTGTCAGAACATGGCGACATATTGTTACCTACTGTAGATAAGCAATTTAGCCAGCTGCAGTACGACTGCTAGCCTGGGATCTTTAAAGTGGACTACAGGACCTCACGCCGGTACGATGCTCATTCAGATCGAAACGGGCACGGTTGGGCATTGAACCCAGGAACCCTGGGTTCTGCAGCGCGAGCTTTCGCTCCAGAGAAGGCTAGAAGCGCGATCTCATAGCGTTGAAAGCTGCTCTTAACGCACGAGAGCTTGTGCCGCCGAGATGTACCCTAAAGCAATGAGCTCGCGCTTGTAGCCTTTCCTGCGGTACATCATAAGGTGAAACAGAGTATAG